>JAPQNM010000044.1:5520622-5575622 GCA_029783475.1 Metacarcinus magister
GTGTGTGTGTGTGTGTGTGTGTGTGTGTGTGTGTGTGTGGAAGGAAGAGAGAGAGAGAGAGAGAGAGAGAGAGAGAGAGAGAGAGAGAGAGAGAGAGAGAGAGAGAGAGAGAGAGAGAGAGAGAGAGAGAGAGAGAAAGTGAGAGAATACTACCCTTTCTTATATTTATTTCAGCGTTAAATTTCCGATAATCATCATCATCATCTCACCTCCACTCTCTCTCTCTCTCTCTCTCTCTCTCTCTCTCTCTCTCTCTCTCTCTCTCTCTCTCTCTCTCCACTACATTATTTCACTACATACGACTTTGCCCGAAATAAATAATCTTTTACCCTATAATAATAATAATAATAATAATAATAATAATAATTCAACACCTTTTCTCATTTTTATTCTCCTTGGGTTGTCCACACTGCCTGCTTGCCCTTCCTTGCCCCCCCCCCTTAAGAAAGATAAGGAAACGTGGCAGCCCATGAAATACGAGGGAAGGGAAAAGGAAGAGAAAAGGAGGAAGAGGAGGAGGAGGAGGAGGAGGAGGAGGAGGAGGAGGAGGAGGAGGAGGAGGAGGAGGAGGAGAAGGAGTAACGGGAGGAGGAAATGGCGACTATAACTTTATTATGATTTTTAAAGTGAATAATGGTCTTCCCAGCCATTCCCGTCCCCTTGAATTTGTTAAGGGAGAGTTAGCTTAAGGAAGGGAGGGAGGAGCGGGCGGAAGAGAAAGATAGAAAGAAGGAGAAAGAGAGAAAGAGAGAGAGAGAGAGAGAGAGAGAGAGAGAGAGAGAGAGAGAGAGAGAGAGAGAGAGAGAGAGAGAGAGAGAGAGAGAGTCAGTCAGTCATACAGCCCCACGTGGCCTGTACTCTAGTGTCCCATCTCAGCGTGGGGCTCATATAAACATGACATACGAGGCCAGAGTACAGTCACCGAGTCAGGACGGTCGTCGCAACTCTCAGAACCGCAATAAAAACCCTCACATTTCTCTTTTTCTCCTTGCCCCTTGCTCGGCCACCTGGACACCACCCTACCACCACCACCACCACCATCACCACCACCACCCATGTCACGTCACGTCTCACCCATGTACTGATGACAAAGGAACGTATATATGGGAGCCGCGCCCTAACTAGCTATGGTATGGTACAGATTTCATAGCTCGCCTGCAACACGCACGCACGGACATACTGAAGAATAAGAGAAAAAAAGACTCCCAGAAAAAAAAAGTCCTTTACCAGAACGTGTGGTGGTTAGCAACTAGAGTGAAGAAGCGAGGTCCAATCTTGGCACCGGGAACAGCCAGCTCGCTATAACTCAACACGCAAAGTATACCTTCCTTTACAACACCGAGGTCTGTCTGGTGGAGTTGGAAAGCGAAGGGGCAGTCTCGCACCCTGCACGATCCCTTAAAAGTGGCATCACGCAAACACAGACGCTGCAGGCCGGTAAACAAAGGGTGTATACAATATTGGCAACGGGACGGTATAGTCATTTCTCAACACGGAGCTGCACGGCTTATTCACCACGAAGGGAAGTGGTCGTGCAGGAGAAGGAGGAGAAGGGCAAGGAAACGCACAGAAGGAGAAGGAGGAAAAGGAAGAGAGGCAGGAGGGAGGAGGGAAACAGTGTTGGCAGCCTCGTGGTCGTAAAGAGGAGGGCGGGCTGGGCGGTGCATGACGTCACCTTGAAAACAATTTGGCACTGGGTCGAGCAAGACACAACTGCCTCGCGCCAAACAAACACACATCACCCACCCCACCACCACCACCACCACCCACCCCACCCACCCCGCCACGTGCCAGCAGGGGAAAGGGGGTAAAAAAAGGGTAAAATAACAAAAAAAGGGACACAAAGAAAGAATGACTTAAATAAACAAACACGCACACACTACACAAGACAAATATCGAATCACTGAGCCACAAGCCTCCAGGGACAGAGTGAATTGGCAGAGTTATTTTGAACCCGAACTGCGGACAGACAAGCGGCGGCACAGGCTCAGAGGGGAAGGGGAAGGGGAAGAGGAAGGGGGAAATTGCCACCGGTTAGGTTAGGTTAGGCTTGGTGTGGGCGAGAGGGGAAAGAGGGGCGGCAGGTGTGTGGCGGGTGAGTGGCAGTTTTGTAGAGTATGTAATAGGCTGTAGATGAAGAATTGACTGCAGGTGTGTGTGTGTGTGTGTGTGTGTGTGTGTGTGTGTGTGTGTGTGTGTGTGTGTGTGTGTGTGTGTGTGTGTGTGTGTGTGTGTGTGTAGCAACAGTATTAAGAGGCGTGAGGTAGTGTACGGCAGATATGCGAGCGTGGGTGTGGGTGTGAGACCTACACAAAAAAAAAACGATCTATAAGTGTGTACGTAGTGAGAGGAACATACATTTGGGAAGACACAGCCGTTGAAGTGTGAAGTGGCAGATGGGGAATGTGGGAGGAGGAGGAGGAGGAGGAGGAGGAGGAGGAGGAGGAGGAGGAGGAGGAGGAGGAGGAGGAAGAGGAGGAGGAGGAGGAGGAAGAGGGTAGTGCAATAAATGGCTGAAATGGAGTTAGAGGGTTACGTAAGCGTTAAAAAGCGTGGTAACGAGAAGAAGGTGTTAAGAGGGACAGTCAGGCAGGCAGGGAAGGAAGGGAGGAAGGGAGCCAATATAGGGGAACGATATATAGGGGCACATGTGGCTTTATGGGTGTGTAAAAAGGCATGAAAGGATGTGTAAGGATGTGTGTCTGAGGGTGTTAGGATGCGGTGAAGGACAGGAAGAGAGTGCTAGGGTAGTGATGGTGGTGGTGGAGTGAGATGGAGGAAAAGGTGGAGGGATCAAGCCACACCCAGATGTCCGCCAGGCCTGCTGAAGGTGGGGGAGGGAGAGTGGGTGGAGGTGGAAGGAGGGAGGAGCAGTAGGGGGCCGCACGGTGCTATGTGGAACCCTTTATCCCTCTATTCCCCTTATGGTGGAGGAAAAGAAACACCATCACCACCATCACCACCACCACCACCACCACAAATCACTATAATCCGTTTCATCACCACCATCACCATTACATATCATCCTCACCCATTTCCCGCCCGCCTGCACCCATACATCACCACCACCACCACATACTCCTTTCATCACCACCCATTCTTCCCTTCTCTTCCTTCCACCACCACCACCACCACCACCACTCGAGGCTCCTGCGTAAAATATTCACCACTGTACCCCAACCCACCACCACCACCGTCACCACCGACAATAAAACTACCATACCATACAGTAATAAGTGTTTTCACCACCACCACCACTACCACCACCAGCCCAGCCCAGACCTCGAGGGGGTAAAGACTTCCTGATTGCAACGTGGTGAAATGACAAGGAAGGCCAAGACACACAAAGGAGGATAAAGGAAGAACAGACACCAACAGTCCTATTGGAGCTAACAAGGGTGTCTATAATATATACTTGATAGAGACAAAAGAACAGCAAAGTGGAAGGCTCCTCCCCACCCAACCCTCCCTTCAGCCGAAGCTGGCCAGAAGACGAAGCGATACCATATATAAAACACTGTCATGGAATTTGAATAGGAAAGTGAGAAAACATGAGTAATCTACGGCTATTGCTATCATAAAAAAAAAATATAAAAAAAACACAGACACACAACATTCTGAGACAAGGAACATATAGAAGGAATGAATCATAATAATGATACTACTACTACTACTACTACTACTACTACTACTACTATTTGTGATAATATAGTATTATCAACATCATGACCTTTAACCTGACCTTATCAATGCCTGACCCCAACACCAGTACCACCACAACCGTTACCAAAACAACCAATACCACCAGAAATGAGCAAGTCAACACACACACACACACACACACACACAATCCTCGATAATGAGTATTCTTTAATTAGTTAATTAATTAACTCATTCACTGATTTTTCTTCCTTCCTTTCTAGTTTTGTTTTACTCTTCCTTCCTTCCTTCCTTCTTTCCTGCTTCCTAATTTGTCTGTCTGTTCCTCAGGTTGTCTTAGTCCCAGTCTGTTTATTGACTTTGTCTCTGTCTGCCTATGTCTGTCTCTACGTCTCTCTCTCTCTCTCTCTCATGCTGCTCACTTTCATCGAACTGATAATCTCATTTAAGATGAGCAAGAACCTTCCACCCGCCCACCTCCACCTCGCAACCGCCGCCTCCACAGTGGCTGGGGCGGCAAATTGGTATGAGTTTACAGGAGAACGTGAGAGTTTTCTTATTAATGGTACCGCCACGTGTGTGTGTGTGTGTGTGTGTGTGTGTGTGTGTGTGTGTGTGTGTGTGTGTGTGTTACCTGAATAAGTCACAATTCTTCCCGCACTCCATCTTTCTTTTCTGTTTCCTCCCCACTTGCTCTCCATCGCTATTGCTTCCTCCTCCTTTCCCTTTCCCTTTGCTCTTCCTTCTTTCGTCAGTCAGATAATGTTGTGTTTTCCTTTTGTATCCCTCTCTTCCCGCTCAAGGTCATGTACACGTCAGTCTTTCTTTCCTCTTTCTTCCTTCTTTCTGTGGCTTAGATTGACTTATTTCGTCTTTTGGTGTCGCTTTCCAGCATATTTTTCAGATTTTTCTCAAGGGCACAAAATCTTCTTGTACCCTTCTTCTTCTTCTTCTTCTTCCTCTTCCTCTTCCTCCTGCTAATCATTAGAGGACAAACAAGGGTCGATGTTCCTTCAGTTTTCTGCCAAGAATTCTGTTGGTTTATGGCCGAAGGTTTTTTCTTTTTTTCTTTCTCTCTCTCACGGAAAAAAAAAATAAGATAAAGGAGAGATAATAATAATAATAATAATATTACACAACATAATAAGCTGACACGTCTTTTCGTCCTCGTGCAGGTGGTCTGGCGCTAAATTAAGTGGTGTGTGTGTGTGTGTGTGAGAGAGAGAGAGAGAGAGAGAGAGAGAGAGAGAGAGAGAGAGAGAGAGAGAGAGAGAGAGAGAGAGAGAGAGAGAGAGAACGAAAAAAAAAAAACCATTAGCCATCTCCACACTCCTCTAGCCTTCACAACGTTATCACATTCTCATTAATTCATTTCAAACCAGTCTTCCTCTCTCTCTCTCTCTCTCTCTCTCTCTCTCTCTCTCTCTCTCTCTCTCTCTCTCTCTCTCTCTCTCTCTCTCTCTCTCTCTCTCATCCTCAAGTATGTATGTGGTCCACTCCACCTTATCCACCCTAAAATCTAGCCCACCCATCCACTCCTATCTCCAACCGCCCACCCACCCATGCAAGAGAGAGAGAGAGAGAGAGAGAGAGAGAGAGAGAGAGAGAGAGAGAGAGAGAGAGAGAGAGAGAGAGAACTAGCTTTCCATCACTTCCAAGTCCCAACACACACACACACACACACACACACACACACACACACACACACACACACATACACACACACACAAGAACGTTACTCACAGCCAGCCAATAAGAGAGAAGACTGAGATGAAAGCAATGGTCTTCAGCCAATAACAACACTCCAGGGGCGCCCCAACCCACCAATCACAGCACAAGTTGAAGGAAGGGGCAGCGCACACACACACACACACTGTAGTACATTCTAAAACTAACATTTACACAAACATTTTCCTTTAAAAAGACCAACAATAAAGGAATAGAAACATCAACAAAGTGGGCAGACACACACACACACACACACACACACACACACACACACACACACACACACACACACGCAATGACCTCGTACATTATAACCTTTGATTCATATACTTGAGGCGATGATAATTATAATGCTCTCTCTCTCTCTCTCTCTCTCTCTCTCTCTCTCTCTCTCTCTCTCTCTCTCTCTCTCTCTCTCTCTCTCTCCGTCTCTCTGTTTCTCTTTTCGACCAAAGCGAAACTAATCTTGATAGCAGTTAATATGTATGTGTGTGTGTGTGTGTGTGTGTGTGTGTGTGTGTGTGTGTGTGTGTGTGTGTGTGTGTGTGTGTGTGTGTGTGTGTGTGTCCCTCCCTTCCTCCCTTTCTCCTTCGCTACTCCCTGTGTGTTAATTTCCTCCCTCGCAGTAATATCTCGTGTAAACATATCTTACCGCGTATTTTAGAGGCGCCCGCCAGCTCCAGTTTGTGTGTGTGTGTGTGTGTGTGTGTGTGTGTGTGTGTGTGTGTGTGTGTGTGTGTGTGTGTGTGTGTGTGTGTGTGTGTGTTTGCTTGAGTCTTTATTCATTCATTCATTGAGTGTGTTTACTTATTTACTACTTCCACTACCAATCTCTCTCTCTCTCTCTCTCTCTCTCTCTCTCTCTCTCTCTCTCTCTCTCTCTCTCTCTCTCTCTCTCTCTCTCTCTCGTGGGAAATGGAAATCTGAGTGGGAAATGAGAGACTGAGTGGGAAAGGAGAGACTGAGTGGGAAATGAAAGAATGAGTGGGATAAGTAGAGCTCTCGGCGCCTTATCTGAGAGGGAAAAGCAGCAGCGAGTCAGTCTTCAATTTAGAAGAAATATGTAAAATAATTCATAAACTTATTTAATTAGATGGACCACTTAAATGATAAGTTACTCGCGTTTCTATGACTTAAAAATAATAATGTTGTAATAATAATGTGATATGTTAGTGTTTTGTAGAATTAGTTATTTATTTTGTATATTTGTATTTCCACGAGACTGACTGGAATGTAAAAAACTACAGTGATATGTATACATGTGTGTGTGTGTGTGTGTGTGTGTGTGTGTGTGTGTGTGTGTGTGTGTGTGTGTGTGTGTGTGTGTGTGTGTGTGTGTGTGAGTGTGTGTGTGATGCTTTTATGCAGTATTTTCCAAACGTGAATAAATATATGAATAGTTTGTATGTATATATATAAAAAAAAATGTCTAAAAAAATACATTTGTGAATATTCTTATTAACCAAAACTTACTCTTAGGTTTTTGATGCAAGCTAATGGAAATAACACCCGAGGGAGAGAGAGAGAGAGAGAGAGAGAGAGAGAGAGAGAGAGAGAGAGAGAGAGAGAGAGAGAGAGAGAGAGAGAGAGAGAGAGAGAGAGAGAGAGAGAGAGAGAGAGAGAGACTTTCCCTTCCATTCTATATAGAGTAGATTTACTTCTTTTTATCCTGTCACTCAGTAAGTCGATTAACCTAACTTGCCCAAACCATTCCTTCCACTTTCATAAGATCTCTCTTCCTCCTCCTCCTCCTCCTCCTCCTCTTCCTCTTCTTCCTCCTCCTACTTTCATAACATCATCCCTTTCACCTCCTCTTCCTCCTCCTCTTTCTTACATGGTTTCCCACTCCTTATAAAACTCTTCCTTTAAACCATATCTTTCCTTCACCTCACCTCCTCCTCCTCCTCTTCTTTCTTCCACCTCCCCTCCCCTCCCCCTTCATCCACCCTGATCCTCTTCCCATTTTTTGCCCCCACCGCTAAACATGGATTTGGTGGATTAACTTTGGGCTTGCAAGGTTTTGTGGATTAATTTTGTTTTTGCTTTCACAAGTTTCACTAATTGCGGAGTTTGTTGATTTAGGTTAAAGTAATTTTAGTATATTTGCTTTTACATTGGTGTGCGTGTGCGTGTGCGTGTGTGTGTGTGTGTGTGTGTGTGTGTTAATCTCTCTCTCTCTCTCTCTCTCTCTCTCTCTCTCTCTCTCTCTCTCTCTCTCTCTCTCTCTCTCTCTACTTGTCGTTTCATTAATTCATTTAATTGCTTACTCACACACAGACCAACTCATCCTCCTACACCCACACGCAATACCCTCATCACACACACACCCACCCACCCACACCACACACACACCACACACACACCACCACACACACACACACACACACACATGCGCTGGTCACCTGTGGAGGTCAAATCGAGGGACTCACCTGAACGTCCCCTTGCTGTGATTTTAAAGTCGATACTAGGTGAGGTGTGGATGACAGGTGCGAGAGAGAGAGAGAGAGAGAGAGAGAGAGAGAGAGAGAGAGAGAGAGAGAGAGAGAGAGAGAGAGAGAGAGAGAGAGAGAGAGAGAGAGAGAGAGAGATTATTATCGCTGTCCTTCACAACTTTCTCCTTTTATTCCTACTTATCCTTATTTTCCTCCTTCTCCTCCTTCTGATCTTCCTCCTCTATTACCTCCTCTAACCCGTTCTTCTTTCTCCTTACTCGTTCTTCTTTTGCTATTCTATTACCTTCTCCCACTTCTTGTCGTCATCTGATTCTCCTCAACTTCTTTTATTACTTTTGAAGCGTACGAAGGAAGATCAGCAGATGTCATATATCTGAATTTCCTAAAGGCGTTTGGTAAAGTTCCACACAATTGAATACTTATAAATTACTGTCACACGGTATCTCTGGTAACAGCTTAATGACTAGCTATCTGAATGGAAAAAAGAGTGGTTTTACGCGTAGCTTCGTCTAACAAGGCTTGATGTAAAAAGTGGCGTGCCTCAGGGATCGGTGTTTGATCCGGTTTTGTTCTTCGTATATTTGAATTATATAGACGATAGCATGACTTGCAATATATCAAAATTGATGATGACACGATAATTGTCAACAAAGCTACTACGACAGTCAGTATGATTACGAGATCGTTTACCTTATTCACTACCGAACGTTGTTGGCTATTCTTTAACGACTGAACGTGATCGTTATTACTTATGATGTGTAATATTTTGCATTTGTTGACGTTAAATTTAACTTGACATTCGTGCCCAACGAGTTAATTGATTTAATACTATCAAGCGATTTAAAGCCCAGTCAGCATTGCTCAGAGGGAGTTAAGACCACAAAAAATAATTGATTGGTTTCATCGGATGTTCCTTTGATAATAAATCAGAAAAATATATATATGAATAAAACTTTAGAATCCACTGGTTCGACCTTATCTTTATTAGTATTGTGTCCAATTTTGGTCCACATATTAAAGTCATTGAAAATCTAGAAAGAGTTCAACGAAGAATAACAACAAATATTGCCAGTCTTGAGAAATGTATCTCATAAAGAGTTAAACTTATTCAGCTTATCGAAGGATGCGAAGCGATCTAATAAAAGTGTTTAAACTATTCAAAGGATCTTATCAAATTAATGCAAAATCCAGTCTTTTTTTTCATGCTGCATGTTTTTTCTTCTTTTTCTGCCAACCCGGCTGGAGGGAACGGTGGGTGGGGAGGAGTCTTCGCCTTTACTATCCTACGTCTCTCACTTTAGATTAGATGGTGCAGTTTATTGCAAGCAGTTTCGCAAAGGCCAACAGATCTGTTTGTTCTTCCTTTGTGTGCTTCCTCCTCCTCCTCCTCCTCCCACTGTTAACTAGACCAAACGTTCACCGTCTTGGCTCATATTAGCATTTGCATATTTAACTATGGTGTTGGTGTTGATAACGGTGGTGGTGGTGGTGGTGGTGGTGGTGGTAGTGGTGGTGGTGGTGGTAGTGGTAGTGGTGGTGGTGGTGGTGGTGGTGGTGTGAGGTTGTGTTAATGTTGTTGTTGTTTTGGTGGGGGTGGTGATGGTGCTGTTGGAAGTGGTAGTGGTAGTGGTAGTGGTAGTGGTAGTGGAAGTGGTAGTGGTAGTGGTGGTGGTGGTGGTGGTGGTGGTGGTAGTGGTGGTGGCGATCGTTCACTGAATGGAGAAAGTAGACACCATATCTCCCTCACCCCTTCACCCCAGTCTCTCACGTGACCTGCCTAGAAAGCTTACCCAGTGACCCCAACGCCCACGCCAGGTCACAAGGGGGGAGGGAGAGGGGGAGGGGGGGAAGGTGGAGGACAACAAGATGGCGACCCACTCCTTTGCCAAATTAGATATGTTAGGGGGAGGGGAGGGGAGGGGAGTGGGAGGTGTGGGAGGGGAGGGGAGTGGGAGGTGTAGGAGGGAGGTTTGATGAAGGACATGGAGGTAAAGAAGAGGGGAGGGGAGGTGAGGGTAAGCTATGAGGGGTTCCTTCATCCTTCTCCCTTCCCCCCCTTGCTCCCTCCTCAGTAGCAAGTCAATGATAGGGGGAAGGGAGGTAAAGAGGGGAAGTAAAGAGGGGAAGGTGGAGAAGGGAGGTGGAGCAGTAACACTATGGATCACCCTTTTTCTCTCTCCTTCCTCCACCTTCCTTCCTTTCTTCTTCATTTCTAAACCTTCTTCTCTTTTTTTCTTTCTCTCATTCGTGCTCTATTTCATCCTCTTCCATTCCTTAACCTCTTCTCATTTTTCACTTCTCTCCCTTCTCTTTTACTTCTTAACCATTTTTCTCCTCCTCCTCTTGCACTTACTTTATTCTTCACCTCCTCTTCTTGTGTTCCTCAATAAATTCTCATGTCCCCTTTCACCCCTTCCTCTCCATTTCCTTCTCTCTCCTTTCCCCCTTTCCTCCCATTCCTTCATCAGGCTTCATCCCTTCTATTCCTTAACTTCTCATGTCTTTCTTCTCCTCTCTTTCTCAACTTTATCCACTTCTTCTTGTGTTTCTCAATATATACTCATGTCCCCTTTCACCCCTTTCACTCCCTCACCCTTTCCTTCCTTCCCTCCTTCCTCTCATTCCTCGTGAAGCTTCAAAATGTCAATAAGGCTTCACGGGGCGGCTTCACGGGGACCGAATGGAACACTAGGGCGGGAATTAAATCCACGGTGGTGATCTTTAATTAAATAGGGAGCCTCGCTGTCACCACCACCACCACCACCACCACCCTCACCACCACCACCATCACCACCACCACTACCCTCACCACCACCACCATCATCACCATCACCACTACCATGCTCTGGGGGATGATGAATGTAGATTAACGACCTTATAGCTATTTGTATAATTGAGGGGTGGTGGTGGGGTGGTGGTGGTGGTGGTACTGTAGTTGTAGTGGTGGTAGTGTACTAATTGTAGTGGTAGTGGGATGAGGAAGAGAAGGAGGAGGAGGAGGAGGAAGAGGAGAATGTTGGTGATGATCATAGAAGTGGTGATGATGATGATGATAGTGATAATCATGAAAACTACTACAACAACAACAACTACTACTACTACCATTACTACAACAGTAAAATTTATACTTATACCGATACCAACAACAAACAAACAACACAAACAACACAAACAAACAGAACGACACGCACAAGGCAACCTGAGAAGCAAACAGATGGAAGGAGGAAGGAGGAAAGAAAGAAAGCAAGAGAAAAAATGAATAAGAGAAAGGAAGGAAGGAAGGAAGGAAAAACCACAAAACACAATGATGAGGACAATTAAAAAGAACACGACAGGAAGACGATCATGAAAACGAACACGAAAAAATGGAAGGAGGAAAAATTAGAAGTGGAAGTGGTGGAGGAGGAGGAGGAGGAGGAGGAGGAGGAGGAGGAGGAGGAGGAGGAGGAGGAGGAGGAGGACTGGTAACGAAGAGTTGGTCTGTTTTTATGCACAAGCTTGCCTCACTACGGCTATCTGATCCCCCTTCTCTTCCGCCCTCTCTCCCTCTCCCTCTCTCTCTCTCTCTCTCTCTCTCTCTCTCTCTCTCTCTCTCTCTCTCTCTCTCTCTCTCTCTCTCTTCCACGACCAGTAACTGTCTCTCGAAGGTAAACTTATGTAGATACAACAATCTTAATGTTTCTTTCTTTCTCTTTCTGTCTACATCACTTTTCCTTTATGCTCTCTCTCTCTCTCTCTCTCTCTCTCTCTCTCTCTCTCTCTCTCTCTCTCTCTCTCTCTCTCTCTCTCTCTCTGGCCGCCCTGCAGACAAATGATTAAATCTGCCAATTAGAATCTTGCTGGGAGGGTGATAGTGGTGGTGGTGGTGATGGTGGTGGTGGTGAAGGGATTGGGAGGATTACTGGCAATGGTGGTGATGATGATAGTGGTGGTGGTGGTGGTGGTGGTGGTGGTGGTGGTGGTGGTGGTAAAAATATACAGTATGTGAGGAGCGATATGTTTGAAACGATTGAGAAAGAGAGAAAAAAAAGAAGAGAAATTGTATGTTTGTGCTCAAAAGTTTGTGTGTGTGGTGTGTGTGTGTGTGTGTGTGTGTGTGTGTGTGTGTGTGTGTGCTCAAGCAGGCAATGGTGTGGGCGTTGGTGGTGGTGTTGGGTGGTGATGAAGAAGATGATAATGATGATGATAGCAGTGGTGGTGATGATAATAAGTGTGGTAGTGATGATTATTCCAGTTTGAGTGATAGTGGTGATGACGATGATGATTGTGATTGAAATTCGAAGTTATGAAGGTGGAAGAATGGCTTCGTCCTCCATACACACACACACACACACACACACACACACACACGCAAAAGTACCATTCACCACACCACCACCACCACCACCACACGCACACAGGAGCAAGCACATCTATAATTTAATGATCACACTCACTCTATTTATACCACACACCACCACTCACAACCACCACCACCACATCTCTCCACGCGCGTGTGCTGAGGTCAGGGCGCCTCCTTATAAGGGTGACCCGGAGACCTGACCTGACAGAAGGGTATTTACTGACCTGTTTTAAGCAACACCTGAAGAAAAGTAGAGAGAGAGAGAGAGAGAGAGAGAGAGAGAGAGAGAGAGAGAGAGAGAGAGAGAGAGAGAGAGAGAGAGAGAGAGAGAGAGAGAGAGAGAGAGAGAGAGAGAAGACATGGACACACAAAGGGAAATGATACTCACATGAGATGCAATAAAGAAAGGAATAAAGATATACATCCAGATAAATGAGTGGATAGCGAGGCCGAACAGATGGTTGGAGAGAGAGAGAGAGAGAGAGAGAGAGAGAGAGAGAGAGAGAGAGAGAGAGAGAGAGAGAGAGAGAGAGAGAGAGAGAGAGAGAGAGAGAGAGAGCTACCCATTGAGAGTCACATTAACTCTCATAATAAAGGTGACGTCGCTTCCTCCCAAGTCGTTGCCACACACACACACATACACACACACACACACACACACACACACACACATACACCATTGCCTAGAATATTACCTCGGCACATTCAGGACTCTATTCACTAACTTATTTACTTTCCTATTCAGCGCGGGGCAAGAAAGTACACACCCACAACGATATAACCTAACCTAACCTCACCCCGCCCTGCCCTGCCCTGCCCCACCCCCGCCCACTCAACCAGTCCGATAAGGCAGCCCGCCCCCCCCCCGCCTCCCAAACAACCCCTTAATACCTATAATACGTATAAATTCAAGTGGCTTCTGTGTGCGGCCTCAGTGTTTATTTATTCAATTTATTTTTTTTGTTTATCTTGGGAACGGTAACCTAAAACGCGTCTAAATTATCGCACGCCTCTGAGGATTATCGCGCCTCCGCCAACGTCAGCGAGTTTTGTGAATGGGCGAGACATGAGTTGCCAGACGTATATATTTTTATCCTCCTCTCTCTCTCTCTCTCTCTCTCTCTCTCTCTCTCTCTCTCTCTCTCTCTCTATCTATCTCTTTCTCTCTCCAACTCTTCCTCTCGGGTGTCTACGAAAAATAAGATCGAGACAAGAACAAATAGTTATTAAGAAAGTAAAGCTAAAATTGGTGTGACTTGCAATGAATATAATCGCATAAATTACTATTATTATTGCTATCCTTGCTATATTATATTCAAGCTTGAGCATCTGGTTGGTTAAGTAGCCTGGTCTTGCCCTTCTCTTAGGTGACGCCCGCCAGAAACCCGCCACGACAGGATCATCATCTAACACTGCACCAACCAGTCAGCCAGCCAGTCAGCCAGTTAGTCAGTCTGCCAGTTAGTTAGTCAGCCTCCCTGCATCTAAGCCACAACTTGAGTGATACTAAAACCTTAAGAAAGCGCAATAAAAGAAGACGAGAAAGAAAGAAAAAAAAAACTTTCAAGGAGATAAATATTACACTCTTACTAAACACATTTACGCAACTTTCAAAACACACTCTAAGCTTCTCCTCCTCTGGCGTGTGTTACATCTGCCAACAACACACTTTACCGAACACCCAACACATTGCTCCTTGCACACACTCTATACCCTTTCCTTCCTCTTACAAATCAAGTTAAAAATGGGTAAAGACATTGAAAAAAATTGAAAAAACACTCTAACATCACATACAGAGTTAAGGTATAAGACACAGGTACTAAACACACACACACACACACACACACACACACACACACAAGGTGCAGGGGAGTGACAGGTGAGGTTGTGTTGTTACTATTAGGCAAGTGTTGCGTTCCTTCACCTGGATGTCATGTTGCAGGTGTTGATAAAAGTGTTTGGGATTAGCCTCGTTTGTTCAGTGTGTGTGTGTGTGTGTGTGTGTGTGTGTGTGTGTGTGTGTGTGTGTGTAAGAGAGAGAGAAAAAAAATATGATTGGAAATAAATCTAACACACACACACACACACATATAGTCATAAAAAAAACAGAGCTGGATGAAGAAAATTGAATTACCCGAACCTACAGTATTAGCAAAAGTAATAACGGTGTAGTTGCGTAATTATTGATTTTTGTTGTTGTTGTTAGTGTTGTTGTTGTTGTTATTGTTGGTTGTTGGTGGTGGTGGTGGTGGTGGTGGTGGTGGTGTCGTTAATATTATTAGTATCGTTTTTCATCTGACATTATCATTCTTATAGTCAACATTATTATATATGATTTACAGTTGCTACTTCATCTATTACTAACATCACTACTACTACTACTACTACTACAAGTAATAATAATAATAATAACTACAACAACAACAACAACTTTGCATCCATACGCCTATAATTATCCACACACACACACACACACACACACACACACATACATTTAAACGCACAACTTTCACTCATTTTCCCCCTCATAATTTTAAGCCCGTAATGGCTATGTGCGTACATTAATTTTTTTTCCCCCCACATAACGAAATAAATCATTCACCGCTAATTTCCCAGCGTGAGGCCCTTTTATTATCAGCCTAATAATTTATGTAACGCTGATGAATAACTTACGTCGTCACTCACTCACTCACTCAATCCATGCTGATGAATAACTTAAGTCGTCACTCACTCACTCAAATACACTCACTCACTCACTCAAATGCATTCCCTCACTCACTCATCCACTCAACCCAACTGGACGGATGTGAAATGAATGACTAAACGACACCAAGGGGACAGGGAAGGGAAGGGAAGGAGGGGGGGAAAGGGGAAGGGGCGGACATTCCCTTTAGTGGACTCTATGGTACTGGGCTCACACACACACACACACACACACACACACACACACACACACACACACGTCGTCCCCTTTGACCACGGCGAGAGTATAAGTCCCCAAGCACCCCTAAGTCCCCCCCCAAGAGTCCCCGTGTCCCCCTTTCTTAGAGAATCATACCACGGTGCACATTATTATTATTATTATTATTATCATTATTATCATCTCTATTTTTTTATTTTGCCTACTGTCCTCATTGACCATTACCGTCCCTGGCTTCGTCTACACACACACACACACACTGTACAAAATAATAATAAGACCCGAATTATACTTCGCGAGTAAAAAAATAAAAATAAATAAAAGTATATTCTTTATTTAACGAGCAAACATTTTAGTGCGAATATTTCTTGCCAGACAAGTGCCACTGGAGCGAGAGGATTTGGCATTGTGAGGTGTGTTTGTTTGTTTGTTCGTCCAGTGTGTGTGTGTGTGTGTGTGTGTGTGTGTGTGTGTGTGTGGTGTGTGTGTGTGTGTGTGTGTGTGTGTGCTGGAAGTGTCTGCGAGGTGATAAGACAAATGGTGACACACGGAATGAAGGTAATGTAAACACACACCAGATGGACACACACACACACACACACACACACACACACACACACACACACACACACACACACACACACACACACACACAGACCAGAATATAAACGCAAATTACTCAATGTGAATAATGAATACCAATACGAGGTCATTAATCATTTTGGAGTGACCTTCCCTTCCCTTCCCTTCCCTTCCTGACTGATTGACACCCTCACTAAATATATAACTAACCACCTTTCACACTGACGAGGAAGACCATTAGACCATTAGACTGACACCCCAAGACCCTTCTGTCCCTCCCTTTAAACTGGTGTTGAGAGAGGTGGTGAAGGTGGAGGTGTATGTGTGAAAGATGGGGGTGGGTGGTTAGCAGGGGTGCGCGGGAGGTGTGAGTGTGGAGGGGGGTGTTGGAGGGTTGGAGGGGGGGTGACTGGCACGACTCCAGCCCACAGTGAGGCCGGGCTGATGGACGGCTCCCCAGAAAGCCTTAAAAACTCACACGAGACAATCCTGCATCTCAAGGGAACACACACACCTACCTATACTTTCCTTAACTTACCTACTTCCCTTCCCTATTTCTTTATTCCTTTCCCTCTTACCTATACTTTCCTTACCTTCATCCCTTCCTTCCCTATCCCTTTACTCATTTCCCTCCCACTTTTACTTTCCTTACCTACTTCCATCCCTCCCTCCCTTCTTTCTTTCCTTCCATGCCTTCCTTCCCTATCTCTTTACACCTCTCCCTCCCGCCCTCCTCAGCACACCTTCCTCCCTCCTGCTCCTCCTCCTCCCCCTCCCCCTCGTAGCACCAGTGTCAATATTTAGTCTATGTCCACCGTCTGTCCGCTCAAGTGTCTGCCTCTACAGCTGACGAGGCGGCTGCTGTGACCACTACCACTGCTACTACTACTACTACTACTACTACTACTACTACTACTACTACTACTATACTATTACTATGATAATAACCACAACCAATAAACAGCAAATGAAAAAAATAAGAAAAGAGAAATACATCTCCACCTTCCAACACGACGCCTGAATAATAATAAGAAGAAAAAAACCCTACATAATAAAAGTAATAATAAAAATACTTGACACAATCAGTAGATAATCAAGGTGACAACCACACCACCATCACCATCACCTCCAACATACTACACCACATCCCTGAACACCCTTGCCTAGCCTTCCCTTCCCTTCCCCTCCCTTGCCTTGCCTTGCCGTGCACCCTGCTTCCCTTGGCATCAGGTGGGTAGGGGTGGGTTTGGGAGGGGAGCAGCACGGCCACCAGTACGAGGGTATAATGAGTGGTCGGAGGTGGGTGATGGTGTGTGTGTGTGTGTGTGTGTTGGAGGGTGGAGGGCGCACACCAGTACGAAAGTGTAGTGAGTGGTTGGGGGTGGGTTGGGAGGACAGCAGCACACCAGTACGAGGGTGTAGTGGAGTGAGGGTGAGGGTGAGTGTACTGTGCACGTGTTAGCACCTGGGTATGTGTGACTCAGCACCAGACTGTTGTATGTTAATGAACTTGATAGCGAAGGCTTGAATAAATAGAAGAGAAGATGAAAGGATGGATAATGAAGAGGTGAATTGTAATATTATAATTAGTATTAGTAGTATTAGTGTTAGTAACGATAATAATAATAATAATAGTGATAATAATAATAATATTAATATTGATAATTATATGATAAAGATGATTCAGTAAAAGGTAATATAATGGAGGAATAACTTTCATTATTTTGGTATTTAGATTAAAAGATTATGATTCGAATAATAATGTTGACGGAGGAGGAGGAGGAGGAGGAGGAGGAGGAGGAGGAGGAGGAGGAGGAGGAGAGGAGAGAGAGAGACACACACATATTTATATACATATAAAAACACAATACTGCAACATGTGTGTGTGTGTGTGTGTGTGTGTGTGTGTGTGTGTGTGTGTGTGTGTGTGTGTGTGTGTGTTTGTGTGTGTGTGTTGGGTGGTTGTTTCTTGTTTGTAAGTACACGTGCGTATAACTTATGTGGTTGTATGTGTATGTGTATGTGTATGTGTGTGTGTGTGTGTGTGTGTGTGTGTGTGTGTGTGTGTGTGTGTGTGTGTGTGTGTGTAAGGCTGTGTATGTATGTACGTGATATATCCTGTGCGTGAGGCGCCATGACTAAGCCTCTATGTGCGTGTGAAGGTGCAAGGCAAGGTATGTGCGTGAGGCTATGTGCGTGAGGCTCCCATATATGTACGTGACGCTATGTATGTATATGCCGCCATTACCGTATGTGTAAGTATGTCCGTGATGGTGTGTGCGTGAGGGCATGTGTACGTGAGGACATGGACGTGGTGAAGTGGAGGTGGAGGTGTGAGTGGAGGCAGCCCACCAATCACCGCCTTAGAGTACTGTGGGGGTGAGGGGAGCACGGGGCGGGGCGGGGCGGGGCAGGGCTGGGGCAGGACACACACGGGGCAGTACTCACCTATCAGCTTGGACCACTGCGCGGGGGGTCGCCACTCTGGGTAGTGTTTGGGGAAGTCCCGGGGGCTCCAGTGGGCGGACATGGCCACACTGTACCCCGTCAGCTCCTCCGGCGGGCAGGAGGAGGGCGGGGCGGGGGTAGATGTGGCGGCGCCCTGCACACCAGCACTGCACATCAGGACGCACACACTCACCGCCCACCACGGGGCACACCTTCGGGTCATGGTGGCGGGGCCGGGAGTCGCGTCGCCACGGAAGGTACTGGACGCACGGCCTCCACGGGGCGGGGCGAAGCGGGGCACGGGTTCGTCTGGAGGATCACTTCTGCGGTGGAGGCCCAGGGTGGCGTCCGGCGAGGGATAAGGCGCGGGGCGGGAGCGAGGGGCGCGCGAGCATGTGGGACGCGGGCCGGCCAGTGGAAGGCAAGGAGGCAAGGGAGCTGCGTGTGTTGTCGCTGCCGCCGCCCTTCACACACTGTTCTCCGACTCCCGCCTGCCGCCCCTGCTGCTGCTGCTGCTGCTGCTGCTGCTGCTGCTGCTGCTGCTGCTGCTGCTGCTGCCCACCTCCACCACCATCACCACCACTACTCCCGCCCATCACGTCCCTAGTCATCCCACCCTCACCCCCTCACCCCTCACCCCCCCTCACACACACATACATACACGACCCAGCCTGCCCCTTCTGTCACCCCGTCAACACCATGCAAATTCCAACGTCTTACCGCCGTCACCATTGCCATAACTCTATGCTATATCTTGCCCCCACCCCCCACCTCTCCACCACCTATCTCTACCCTACCTCCCGTCCCTCCCCCACCGCACCCCCAACACATTCACCTTCCCTTCCTGCCCCCCGCCAGTACTAAACCACCTCAACCACCGCCACCACCTCCGCCTCTCAATCTGTCTCTCCCATTCCACTTCGATCTCCCCGTCAGTGAGCACGCGATGGAGAGAGAGAGAGAGAGAGAGAGAGAGAGAGAGAGAGAGAGAGAGAGAGAGAGAGAGAGAGAGAGAGAGAGAGAGAGAGAGAGAGAGAGAGAGAGAGAGAGAGAGAGAGAGAGAGAGAGAGATTAGTCCAGCAATTATACATGGCTAGGTACGCACATGACGACCTAAACTCACACACACAACACACACACACACACACACACACACATATATATATATATATATATATATATATATATATATATATATATATATATATAAACACACACACACACACACGGAAATGACGAACGGAGAGGAGAGAGAGAGAGAGAGAGAGAGAGAGAGAGAGAGAGAGAGAGAGAGAGAGAGAGAGAGAGAGAGAGAGAGAGAGAGAGAGAGAGAGAGAGAGAGAGGTGAGATAAGATGAGCTGTGATGGGAGAGGAATGAAGTGAAGAAGAAATGAAGGAGGAGAGGAGTGTTGAGGCGTAAGATGAAGAGAGAGAGAGAGAGAGAGAGAGAGAGAGAGAGAGAGAGAGAGAGAGAGAGAGAGAGAGAGAGAGAGAGAGAGAGAGAGAGAGAGAGAGAGAGAGTCGAGGTGGTGTGTGATGAGAGGGAGAAAGGATGAAAGATGTTTTTTTTTGTACGTGTGTGTGTGTGTGTTTGTGTGTTTGTGTGTTAAAATGTGTTGTGGTGATATGTCTGTATGTGTGCTTGTATTCCTAAATCAGATATGTAGGGGATGAAATGTGTGTGTGTGTGTGTGTGTGTGTGTGTGTGTGTGTGTGTGTGTGTGTGTGTGTGTGTGTGTGTGTGTGTGTGTGTGTGTGTATTGAGTGAAGCGAGAGAAAAGTTAGTGATGGTATATAGTAATAGTGGTAGTGGTAGTGGTGGAAGTGGTCAAAAGGGGTTGGGGGTGGGTGTGGTTGTGGGATTGATATTGGAGGTAGGTACATGGCGTAAGGACCCGAGGCACACCACCAACAAACATTTATGCTGGAGCCTTGCCAGAAGCAGCACCAAGGTCGGCTGGGTTTAGGCAGGCAAGCAGGCAGGCACTAGCAGCACAGCAGACCCGCCCACCCCCAACATGTTCCCAGGGTGATGCGCTCCTGGGGGACTTGGGGGGCTCACATGGAAGCTTTTGGGGGCGGGGTGCTGCCAAGGGGGAGCTAGGCCGGGTAGGAGGCTTTGCATACATCAACTTTTTTTTTTTCTTCCTCTCTCTCAATTCTTATTTAACTTGCGCTACAACAGTCATGGAGGCTGTAAGAGGATTTGGTCTTTGGTCCTTGTATGGGCGTGGGCGAGAGAAAAGTAGTTGAGGCAGGGGAGAGGACGCAAGGAAAGGGAAGGGAAGGGAAGGGAAGGGAAGGGAAGGGAAGGGAAGGGAAGGGAAGGGAAGGGAAGGGAAGGGAAGGGAGTAGTTGAGTAGGATGAAACTTGGTCACATTTAAAGGCTGAAAAACAAATCAAATTAAATGTTTTGATGCCTGACCCCTCATCCCTTGCGTCCTGTTCCTCCCACATCCTTCCACTAGCATTAAAATCTTCCTCCATTCCTCCCTCCCTCCATTCCTCCATCTACCCCTCCGTCCCCCCACCCGCCCCTCCGTGGGACACCAAAAGGAGAGCGTCTCATCGTGAATGGGGAAGTGTTGCGCAAACAAGGGATCCGTCGACCTTGTGAGTCCAGGGCCGCGCAGGACACGATCCCATGATTTGACAGACAGCTTGGCACCACGACTGGCTGATGGCGGTGATAGTGTGTGGTGATGGTGGTGTGATGATGATGGTGCGTTGTGGTGGTGGTGGTGGTGGTGGTATTAATTGTGGTGGTGATTGTGGTGGCGATAAACAATAATATCACCACCATATATGAATGAAAAGTGATAAAAAAAAATATTAAAAAATCACAACCACTACCCTTCTTTCCTGTCCTCCCCCTTCTCTCCCTCTCTTACTTCCTTCCTCCTCCCTCCCTCCCTCCCTCCCTCCATCATTTAGTGTATAAGGGCAGAGTATAAACCCGACCCTCCCCTGATTGCACTTATATTTAACACTTAAGAGGAAATTAAGTGTTTTTCCTGGGTCTTTAGCGAGGGGAATTTCCATAAGCTAATGACATGGAGAGGGAGGGAGGGCGAGGGGAGAAGAGAGGCAGGGAGGGAGGGAGGGGAGGAGAGAGAGGAGAGGGGAGAAAGAAGGAAGAAGAGAGCGAAGAGTGGAGCAAGTTTAAGGCGGAGAATTTGTGTTTGATAAAAAAAATATTTGAAAATGCTTGGAGAAAGATAGATAGATAAATAGATAGATAAAAGACAATAATAGACCAAGACAAAACAGACAAATAGACACACACACACACAGACAAACAAACAAACAAACAAATAAACAGACAAACAAACACACAAACTTGGCTAGCGAGTAAACACAACACGTGGCGGCAGGAGAGTAAACTTGTTCTTGGGAATGTAGTGTGTGTCGGCAGGGGGGGGGGAAGAGACAAGGCCTGGCAGGGGATTAAGACGGCTGACAGGGGACGGCACTGGTTACCAAAAGATGAGGAGGCTTACCACAGGATGAAAGGTGTTGACAGGGGGATGAGGAGGGTAAAACAGGGTAGCCAGGACCAAGGAAGTGCTGGCAGGGGGGGCAGGGAGGGTTTACAATGGATAAAACAGCATAGTAAGGGACTCGGATGTTTAAAAGAGGTTGACAGGGGTTGAGGATGGTTGACAAGGGATAAAGGGAGACTGGCAGGGGTTAGGGTAAGATTGGAAGGGAATTAGGACAGCTGGCAGGGGATAACAAGGTATGCAATGAGAAAGGGAAGTTTGGCAGGGGATGGGGAGGACTGGTAGTAGCTGAAAGGGGCTGGAAGGGCTAAAGGGAACTGGAAATAAATAAAGAAGGGGCTGAAAGAAGCTGAAAGGGACTGGAAGAGGGTTCAAAAGTGCTGGAAAGAGAATGAAGGGGACTGGAAAGGCTGAAAGGGTCTGGAAATATATAAGACGGGCTGGAAGAAGCTGAAAGGGACTGGAATAGGGCTGGAAAGTGATGGAAGGAAAATCAAAGGGGCTGGAAGGGGTGTCAGGGTCTGGAAATGGATAAGAAGAGGCTGGAAGAAACTGAAGGGAACTGGAATAGGTCTGGAAAGGGATAAAGAGGGCTGGAAAGGGTCTGGTAATGGATAGGAAGAAGCTGGAAGAAGCTGAAGGGAACTGTAATAGGACTGGAAAGGGATAAAGAGGGTTGGAAGGTGCTGTAAGGTCCTGGGAAGAAGGTAAGGAGTCTGGAAGAGGGTAAAGACGATTGACACACATTGGTAAGAAGTGGACAAGATTGGCACATCTTGACATGGCGGTTAGGAATGAGTGGCAGGGGAATGAACTGAGCTGAGGCACGACGCAGAAGGCTCGGTGGAGGGTCGGCGGTGACAGGGGTTGAGACAGGGTGTGGAAGGTTGGAGGAGGAGGACGAAGAGGAGCTGGGATCGAACAGGGTACGTCAACATGAGATCCAAAGCGTCAGTTTAGGGATGAGGCGACTGGAATTTATAGTGTAGAGAGAGAGAGAGAGAGAGAGAGAGAGAGAGAGAGAGAGAGAGAGAGAGAGAGAGAGAGAGAGAGAGAGAGAGAGAGAGAGAGAGAGAGAGAGAGAGAGAGAGCTCTGCATATATTTTCATACCGAGCACCGTCCAGATAACAGGCTTTGGCTCTAAATCATGAAAACAAACACAGCCACACGACCACCACCACCACCACCACCATCACCACCTCTAGTACGCAGCATAAAAGACTGAGCAAAATACATGTCAAGTTGGAGGACGAGATAACGTAGCCACTTTTGTTTTCTCTCTCTTCTTCTTCCTCCTCTTTTTTTTTTCTTCTTTTTTTTCAGCTGGCTTTTTTCTCAGTGGCTGTCAGTCCCTAATCATCCCTCACTCATAATTACATACCTGTCTGCCTTGTTCTACTACGTACGTGCATACAACAAACAGCCTTGCTTGGCCTTGCAGTGGGCTCAAGGTAAAATTAACTTTGAAAAAAAAATAAATAAAAATAATAATAATAATAAATAAAAATAAAAGCACACAGGTAAATCAGGTATACATAGAGCTATTTTTACACTTTTTTTTTTAGCTGTCAAGGATGTAGCTTCTATTTCTTAATCATATTCTTGCCCCTTATTTAAGTAGTAACTCTTTCACATCCTTTTTTTTTTTTATCTTTTCAGAGCTGCTCTATATAGTTCATAAAAATATCCTTACACAATATTGGTTATCAATAGTGAAGCTTCTTTTTCTTATCATTTCACCCTGTTTTAAGACTCTTTACTCTTTCACATCCTTTTTATTATCTTTTCCGCATCATACAAGAACGCACTTTCGTCTGAGATGCTCCGACCTCTACATTCTTACTCGTCAAGGTTCTAGTCATTACCATCTCCCCTTATTTAAAGTAGTTACTCCCTTACAACTAAGTATTTCTTTAACGTTATGTACAAAAACGCCATTTCTTCTCAGCTGCTCCTCCTACTTCCACATCTTATACACAGTAACGTCACATCTTATACAAATCCTATGCACAGTAACGTCACATCCTATACAAATCCTATACACATCCTATGCACAGTGACGCCACATCCTACACAGAGTGACGCCGCCAAAACAGCTCAAATCTAACTACGCAGCGTTAGGTAAAGGGTGACGAGGCTGTTTTGCATTACTTACATGTATACCTTATAACAAAAAGACCTTCACCTACACCATCCTTCATCCCTGCAGGAGTTACGGAATAAAAATATGTAGTAAGGCTTAACTGTTATTTATTTATACATTACTGGCCTCCTCTCCTCTCCTCACTGCGCGGGTGGGGAGGGAATTCAAGGTTATTTATAATGCTTATTCATAATGGTAATGTGAGGGGAACATAACCGCTTTGTAGGCCTATCCCTTTTTTTTTTTTTATCTTTTACTCTGCTTATATCATGACCAAATCCCTTGGTTTTTTTTTAATAAACGGTATAATAATAATAATAATAATAAAACACAAATAACGAATTATAATAATGATGATAACAAACATAATTATAATAAAAAAAAACCACAGAATCAAGAAAGAAACAAAAACAAAACACCTTCCAACAAGCATTTAAAGAAGGAAACAAAACAAGCAATATCAGATTTCACACACAAGGAAAAACAACAAAGCTAAACAAACAAAAGCAATATCAGATTACGAAGAAAAAATTCCCTGTCAAGAAAAGAGGAAGAAAGAAAAAAGAAAACATAAAGGTGGGCTGAGGAGGAGAAAGAGAAAGAGAGAGAGAGAGAGAGAGAGAGAGAGAGAGAGAGAGAGAGAGAGAGAGAGAGAGAGAGAGAGAGAGAGAGAGAGAGAGAGAGAGAGAGAGAGAGAGAATGATTACAATACTATAAATATTACAATAAGACACATACAAATATACCCATTTGTTTACACCTGACACTTACCACAAAGAGAGACAAGATAGTGTATAGCGCTTACCTATACTATGCAAACGAGAGAGAGAGAGAGAGAGAGAGAGAGAGAGAGAGAGAGAGAGAGAGAGAGAGAGAGAGAGAGAGAGAGAGAGAGAGAGAGAGAGAGAGAGAGAGAGAGAGAGAGAATAAACAAGTAGACACCTGATCTTGGGCAGCAACAAGGCAGAAAACAAACACACACACACACACACACACACACACACACACACACACACACACACACACACACATGGACATATATGTAAGTGAAGGCAAGTTAAAACCAACATTCCAAACACTGACTTGAAGGGACTCAATGCAAAC
Organism: Metacarcinus magister; assembly: GCA_029783475.1. Classification (NCBI taxonomy): domain Eukaryota; kingdom Metazoa; phylum Arthropoda; class Malacostraca; order Decapoda; family Cancridae; genus Metacarcinus; species Metacarcinus magister. Next base: position 5,545,509 of record JAPQNM010000044.1, read on the forward strand.
AATGTGGTGATGGCACTCATACATTCTCTCTTACTTAACACACACACACACACACACACACACACACACACACACACACACACACACACACACACACACACATACACACACACACAGACATAAATAAAAACACAAACACGTAACGAAAATATGCATACAAAAGAAAGTCGAAAAAAAGTAGAATAATAAAAGTATAAAAGAAAAGTATTTGAATGTAAAGTTAAAAAAATATCATAAGATTATACAAAAAAGTTCAAACATTTTAAAATTATATAATTGAATAACAGAATATGAAAGTAAAGTTTAAAACCAAGGTTAAAAAAGTATTATGATATATAAAAAATAACACTACACGTAATAATTAGACTTCATTGGGTTAACCACACACACACGCACATACACACACAAACACACACACACACATGCACACACACACACACACACACACACACACACACACACACGTAAACAAAAACATACACATTAAGATGCAATGTGACGCATACTTGCATACTTACAGCTAAATGTGCATAAATGAATCACACACACACACACACACACACACACACACACACACACACACACACACACACACACACACATACACACACACGCACACAAACACAGTAAATGAGAAAACCAAGAATCCGGGATTGTTAATTTGGTGACCTTCACATGACCGTGTGTGTGTGTGTGTGTGTGTGTGTGTGTGTGTGTGTGTGTGTGTGTGTGTGTGTGTGTGTGTGTGTGTGTGTGTGTGTGTGTGTGTGTGTGTGTGTGTGTGTGTGTGTGTGTGTGTGTGTGTGTGTGCGTGTGTGTGTACCCAGGGCCTCGCCGCCCCTAGCAGTCCTCTGTTAATGCTCTGTCAGCAACATTGCTTTTGCCGCTCGACGCTTCCCTCTCTGCCTCGCACCATCACCTCTGTTACCACTACCACTACCACTGCCACCACCACCACCACCACCACACACTACTACTACTACTACTACTATTACTACTACTGGTGCTGATCTGAACGTCCACTATCATGTATTCAGTATCATTAACATTATCTCTAACTCTCACGTTCAATATATGAAATAAATCTACAGGCTGCCTTGCCTACACATAACAAAGGCTAGTGTGTGTATGGCGGAGTAACAGACGCAGCGACCTTTTTAGGGGTAAACTTCCAAGGAAAGTGAGCGTTTCTAAGAAAAACAAAAACGTGGAGCAGTAAAGTGGATTTTTTTTTGCAGGGCAGCGTCGGGTTATGTTCAGACAGGCTGCCCTCCGCCAGGCCAGGCCAGCCCAGGCAACGTGGTCACTGTCTTTCCCTCATTTTTTTCGTGCGTCTCGCGTGTGCTAAAGGCTTTTAAAGTTCGTTATCGGTACGGCAGATGTTGTGTTCCCAGTGGAGCCCCTGTGGTGATGGCCCTGTCTGCTCCCTGCTCCCTGCTGCCTGCTGCCTGCTGCCTGCTGCCTTTGCTCTCCTCTCCACGCCTGCCAGCAAGACGTTCGTGTTGTGCAGCTTCACCTAAAGATTTGGGAGCGATTGTGGCGCGGGCCTCTAGGAGCTGCCCTAGTCCATATTTACAATTCAAAGTTTATGTAAACAGACACTCTTACGTTAGAACCACTAATGTGTTTTCTTGCTCTTTTGCTATGGAATTCTTTTCTATCGACTTGTGTACCGTTTTCTTTTTTTCAGATCAAGGTTTACTAGAAGTGGAAGTGAAAAAAAAATCACTAAGCCGCCGCAATACAGGAGGAAATCGATTTTGCGGCGTACAGTCTCCGGTTTCCCGGCGCACTTGTATGTTCTTGTTGGGTGTGTGCCGCGGGGAAGGCCGTGTCACGCACTTGATGCTAGTTGAGGGGAAGCTGGGATTGAGCCTTTTCCCCTTGCAGCCCTCAGATCCCTGCGTGAGGGATGGATGAAAAACACATTTTTCTGCACTCCAAAGTAATCCTCCTTCAAGGGTAACGAACGAAGGGTTGTAGAAAGAATGTGAACTTGTTTGTTGTAGAGAAAAAATAAAAACAATGTATGTGAAGATGATCATTACATAACAATACGTAAAAGAACACAAGGAGACTTCAAAAGGCAACTCAGTATGAACAGAACAACTGCAAACTTAATATCATGTATCATTTTATCCATTAACTCAACCTTTCCCTTCCACCTTCCTATAGTCTCCGCCGTTAATATACCTGACACCTACAACCTAACCTAACCTGCTCCACTCGTCATCACAATCCTATCTGTGAAAATATAAACCTTTCCCTGCCTCTTAAATCTCACTCCATCTCACTTAACCTGTCACTACGAGTCATAACCTTCTCATTTACCCAGAGAACCTTACCAGTACATCACCTTTGTTAAGCCCATTTCTTGACCTTTTCAGCACAAGATTAATCACCACATCCTTCCGTCTATCACTATCCTTAATAAAAACTCCAGACGATTGTTTTCGATAACCACAGCATAACTCTGTCAAAAAGCGCGGGAGAGCATAACATTGTATAGAGGTTAACTGTGCGTAAGACAGCATTACGACCAGACCAGACTCCCTGCCATGCCGCCAAGACGATCCCACCAAGCCTCACAACACACTCCCTCCTGCAGGCGAACCGTGAAATAAAGTACTGGAAAGTCTCTCAGAATACCGGCCACAAAATTTCCTGCATTCCGTGTGGTGAGGTGAGGCGTGAGACATACAGACACATATATACTCCTTACATGCTTTTGATTCTGTCTCAGTTTCCTCTTCTTCCTTTTCATATTTTTTTTCTCTTCTTCTATCCTCCGAACAAGTATCTCTCCCTTGTAAATTTCCTTCCCTTCCCTCCCTTCCTTCCTTCCTTTCCTTCACGTCACCATCCACATACTCGTACACCCTTCAACGCATCACCAGGTAGGTTGACGCCGCTGGTGCTGCATTGTCCCTTTCTGTTCTTTACGGGCCACTGACCAGGCTGGCAGGTCACTTCAAGGAGGGAGGGGTGAGGGGAGGCATGGAAGGTATAAGAGGAAGGTGTAAAGAAGGTGAGGTAGGAGAGTGAATATGATTGTGTGCGCGCGTGTGTGGGTGTGTGTGGGGGGGGGGAGGAGGGGGGGATGTAGGTGGGAGTTACATTCTCATAAAATCTCTCTGTGGAATCCTTTATTGGTTTGTGTCAAGTTACTCGGTTCTTTGCGTGTCCTCGTTCAAGTGTTCTTCAGGACTGTATTTTACCTTTTCCTTTTCTTTTCCTTTTCGTTTCGTTTCGTTTCGTTTCGTTTCGTTTCGTTTCGTTTCGTTTCCTTTCCTTGCCTTGCCTTGCCTTGCCTTGCCTTGCCTTGCCTTGCCTTGCCTTGCCTTGCCTTGTTTACCCTTCCAACCCCCTTACCCTCCCACCCCTCGCTCCTTCTCTCTTTTCTTTGGTGTGTGTGTGTGTGTGTGTGTGTGTGTGTGTGTGTGTGTGTGTGTGTGTGTGTGTGTGTGTGTGTGTGTGTGTGTGTGTGTGTGGCGCACCTGCGACCTCTGACATGCTGGAAAAATATGCGTCGACATGTAGACAGCGCAGGAGGAGGAGGGGGAGGGGGAGGGGGAGGGGGGGAGGGGGAGGAGGGGGAGGAGGAGGAGGAGGAGGAGGAGGAGGAGGAGGAGGAGGAGGTGGAGGAAGAAGAAGAAGAAGAAGCAGGGGTGGAAGCAAGAAAAATAGAAGCGAAAAAAAAAGTCCAAAGTGATCAAGAAACTGACAAGCAATGCATAAATAAATGAATGAATAAATAAATAAATAAATACATCAATAAAAACACACTAATAAAACACATCAATAAAACATTCGCCCATTTTGCCTCCCCAGCGTGTTTGCTTTCGCTTGTTTCCCTTACCTGCAGGGAGGGGAAAAAAAGGGAAAAAAGGGCAGGAAACATGAGGCCAAGGTGGGAGCAAGAGGTAAGGGAAGGGGGAAAAAAATACACACAGGAAGAAATGCAGAAGAGGAGAAAGAATAGGACAGAAGGGAGGAAATATGAGGATATGATAAAAAAGAAAAAAAAAGATAGGAAGCAGGAGAGAGGAAGGAAAGAATGGACATGTGAGGAGAGGTATTGCAGGCAGGAAACAGTGTGGAGGGATTGGAAGAAATGGTAAAAAAAAAAAAAATACCGGGGGTGGGTTAAAGTGAGGGAGAGAAGTAGGTAAATTTTTCCTCCAATTTTATGATCAAGAAACAACACACAGAGTCACTGCACATTGGTTCCTTAAAACAAATGAATTCTAGCGACAGTTCATCTTACTTTCCCCGTAATTATTTCACTGCAACACGAGATAATAAAAAACAAAAATATTAAAGAAGAGTATTGCAAGATGATTTAACATTAATCTCCACTTATTTCTTTTTTTCACCAAAGTTAAGTAAAAATCCTGAAACTATTGAGGTGGGCAATGAGTGTATCGCTGAGAAAACTTCCAAGAAATGAGGAGGAGCGAAGGAGGTGATAAGAAGAGATGAGATTCTTACAGTAAATGAACACTCTAACCTAACACACGTAGTAGTAAGTTAAGATTAGAAGAACTTTGATTTAGAAAGAAAAAAAAAAAAGTGGAAACAGGTTCACAAATATAATGATGAATGAATGGAATAAAATCAGTAGTGAGGATACGATAGATAGATTTAAGAGGTAAATACTATAGAATACGATATAATACGAAAGAAAAAAAAACTTAAATCAGGCCGATAGTACAAGAGCAAATACGATAAAAAGCTATAATTAATACAAGTTTTGATAAATTCATGAACAAGGATAAAAATGATATTCTAGTTACATGAGCTGCCTTGTAAGAGTATATACAGGTAATGATGTGAAGTGTCGTTCGGTTCGTAGTGTCTCAATGTATCACACGAGCAACCTGATATGTTTGTCTGTCGGGTTGCTCGTGTGATACATTGACACGTCGCTCAGATCCCATGCCACGAGTAGAAGGGGGTCAGGTTTCACTACCAACCTTTGTTTTACACTGAAAATAATACTGATAATAATAATAAAGTTGTATCTATTAGGAACAAACCATAAACTACATAAAATAGTGTGCTTCAAGACCATTGTGTAAAAAGAAAAGAAGAAAAATACGCCACATGAAACAAAAGAGTAATGCAAGAAAGTCCATTAAAATCCTTGATAAAACTATTACGTAGAACTTAATGTAATGATTTGTTTTATTCTCTCCTTAACACTCTCAGCGGCGTTTTATACTGGAGACAATAGTATTTTAGGTGTGTCACGTTCATACTACTCGCTACGTGAACATTATGGTAAAAATAATACAACTAAAGGCACTTGTTTTCTTACTATACATAACAAATAAAAAATAAAATAAAATAAATCGGCCTTGGTTGTAATTCCATGCATAGACCTGACCGTCCAGCAGACAAAGTGGTAGCTCAGGGAGAACGAGCGTGGACAAGGGAGGTGGAAAGTAAGTGGCGAGAAAAAAAACTTCAAACTTTGGTGATGTAAAATGAAACAAAACAACAGAGAAATGTGTGGAAAAAGTTGGACGAGGGTTTTCCTTCCTTCCTCCTGGTGTGGCTTAACGCTGGCTGCCAAAGCTGATTATACCTTCAGCCATTGTCTCGGCTTGTCCCTTCTTCTCTCTTTCCTCTATTTCACCATCTGTGTCTCTCCTTCTTTAACTTTCCTTACTAAAGATTTCTGTTACAACCTAGACAAAGTTATCCAGTTACTTCCTCCCTGTCTGTGTCATATATCTCGTTCACTGGGTTAGTTTCTTAAATTTTCCACAGTAAATAGGTTTTTTTTTTCTTAATTAATAGCGAATGTCGAATGTTGGGGTGAAGTGGGAACTGACAGCTAATAGATTTGATTTTGATATTTTCACAAGAAACATTGCTGTGTGATGACCAATTATGAAAGACTGAATATATTGGCGAGAAGTAGTACAGAATATATGTGTGAGTGTGTGTGTGTGTGTGTGTGTGTGTGTGTGTGTGTGTGTGTGTGTGTGTGTGTGTGTGAAAGCTAAATTGGTTCCGTGTGTCTGGTCCTGTAATATCAAAAGGAACTGAAGCTTAAATAAAGACCATCATTTCATATCCTAATTCTTTTCACGAGTCTTATAATCATGCGAGTAACAACAGCACGCACGAATAAGCTTGACGTTCCAATACTCCTTTGACAAATTATCATTAGGTACACGCAACAATTTTTTTTCTTTCTTTTTGTTACGAGTCCAACAAGTCAATTTCCTTTAAAATACAACGTGAGAAACCAAACTCCAAGGTGTGTGTGTGTGTGTGTGTGTGTGTGTGTGTGTGTGTGTGTGTGTGTGTGTGTGTGTGTGTGTGTGTGTGTGTGAGGTAGTGCAGGTGTGACCGTTGCTAGGCGTTGGGTTACGGTCTGGAGTCTATTTTAAGCCTCCACCTTTCCTTCTTTTTCTTCTATCTTTTTTTTTTCTTTTTCTTCTTTTTCTTTTCCCCTCAAGGTCTTGGTTAGGTTCCGCGAGGGTGGTGAATCAGGCGGCTGTGGTTGCGTGGTTGTTAGGTTGAAGTTTTTTGTTGAAAGTTTTTTTTTTTTTTTCTCGTCAAAGTCTTGTTTTCAAAGTTTTATGGAAGTTTTGTGGAAAGCTTTGTCGAAGTTTTATCGTCAAAGTTTCGTCGCGGCTGTGTCAAAAGTTTGAATGAATGACTATAATACTATCATTCTAATCTACATCTGCCACTATACACACACACACACACACACACACACACACACACACACACACACACACACACACACAAACACACACCTAATCAAAATTCTACTACAAAACGAGAGTGAAATGAACTGAAATGAAACACGTTGTCGCTGAAAAAGTCACACGCCCATCAGCTTCATAATTACTTTTACGGTTTTTAATATGTAACTTAATATTATAATTATGCTATTAGTCCACACATGCAACACGTACATCCCTGGTAATGCCTTTGGTGACGGTCAACACGCAGATCAATACTCAGAGAGTGAAACAGACGAGGAATGGTTAAGTTTGCCTCTGGACACTTCGCCAAGATGATGGGAATGAACGTGAGTTTATTTACCCAAAGGAACTAAAGAGCATCGAAAGCTTCAAAGGTTTAGGAGCTGAGGAAGAGCAACCGACGTCGGACGAGAACGAGGCTACAGCTGTAAAAAGGAGTCCGTGGATGAGAAGGTTTAAAAGACTTAGTGATGTGGTGCTCCATGTTGTATCAAACTCCCTTCCCGGCGTGGCAGCGATGGTCATGTTAGTGGTTGTGCTAGTTGTACCGAGGTGCCACCGGAGCCAACAATGATGCAGCGAACCAGAGATAGTTGAGTCAATATAAAATGTTTTGAAGCCATTGACTCGGTAATGATGATCAAAGTGAACTGTGCAATGCTTGTTTGGTATTTCAAAGCAAACTTTTTTCCACATGCACTCAAGGACACACAACTCCGCGGCTGCCTTGTTCAAGTAGAAACACGATGCCGGTGACAGCAATATTAGTATTACTGTTCTTCACCGCGAGTCTTAGAAGGCGACTGAAGGGGACGAGAGCAGAGGCTTTGGGATCCCACGAAAAACAAAAAATAATAATAACAACACCAACAATACTACTACTATTACTACTACTACTAATCATAATAATAATAACAATATGTTCAACTCCAGTCATCATCCAACAAAATTACTGTTTTTACCCTGCAATATAACAAGCAGCCTATCCTCATTACCTGCCACAGGATGCAGGAAGGAGTGTTCTTCCTGAGCGGAGCGGTAAAAAGGCATGCAATAAGAGTGAAAGGATTTACAGTAAATTCAATGAGAAAAATGTGGATAATAATGTTTCTTATTATTTTACAAGTATTTTTATAGGAAATGGTACCGAGCTTTCATGTGGTGTTATATCCTTTTAATTTGGCTCTAATGGTGAAGACACAGTGAGCTTCGACCTGTAACACCTTGATACCATTTGGTTTGAGAGTGACGGAAATGAAGAGTTAAAGCTTCCTAACTCTTATTCTATTGAGAATTTATACTTCGGTTAAGGACTGCTACTACGACTACTACTACTACTACTACTACTACTACTACTACCACCATTGCAGAAGTACTTGTTTAATAATAGTTTATAAAGACATAACAAATGTAATATTTTGGCTGGTTGGCTATTTAGCAAAGTGTATGTCTACCGGTTTGTCTATCTAACAAGCTGACTGTCTGACTGTCTGTCTGTCTGGTTGGTTCACAAACACCAAAGCCACACATTCACCTTTGATGAAACTTGGCTCACCTCCCGATCAGGCAATGATTAAAGGCGGAACCAAACACATTTCAGCCTCATTGTAGTTTTCAAAAGAATTTAATTGTGTTCAGATTTCCTATTACAGTGTGTTGTTAGGTAGGCTCTGAGTTGCCCCGCCCCGCCCCGCCCCACCTCACCCTGCCCCGTCCCCACACCCCCATTCCTCCACGTGTGTAGCCGAGTGGGCGGTGGCATGACAGTCAACAATAGTACCCATTACGACCCATTATAGGAGGGAGAGGCACGATAGTCCCTTCATTAATGGTGTTTTCATGCCCAAGATACCGTCCCAACCGGCCATCACACACACACACACACACACACACACACACACACACACACACACACGCTTCTTATTTGCTTTCTACAACCATGTATGTATGTGTGTGTGTGTGTGTGTGTGTGTGTGTGTGTAAAATCCTGATTCACACACACACACACACACACACACACACACACACACACACACACACACTCCATTTCTATCACCACTTTTAACCATGCCTTCAATTCCACTACATACCCATCACATCCTACCTACCTACCTAACCTAACATTCCACTTCGTCACGCAATACCAGGTCAACACACTCACTTGACCTTGGGGGCGACGTAGGGCACACACCATGACCAATTAACCCTCAGCTTGAAGTGAACCCAACCTATGATTTCCTGGATGGACTTCGGCGCGTCTGACTGAGAGCGAGTGTGCCTTTTACGATCAATGATGCAGACGAGGAGTGAAAGACGGTCATCTGTTTACATTAATACAAGGATATCAATCAATCTGTACCGCAGGGATTGTTATGATGAATGCTACACGGAGATACAGACACACACACACACACACACACACACACACACACACACACACTCACACACACACACTAGTCAGGTCACAGCGTATAGATAGAAAGATGGATAGCAAATTTCAATGACCATAGCATACATATAAACTTAATAATAAATCTCTATTGATTTTTTGGGTCCAACTTAAATCTTAAAACATAATATTCTTAATTTCCAAAATCAAGAAAGGAAAAAAAATCAAAGTTACCAATGACAAAACTGGCAAACGATACGAAATTCACCAACGTCACACACACACACACACACACACACACATATAAAAAAATAATAAATAAATAAATAAATAAATAAAAAATGACGTACAGACACTAGCATAATAGAGGTTCACCTTGACTCAACATATTCATTCTTCAAGGTTACCAAAGGCCACACCTCACCCTCACCCTTACCCTCCCCCCACCCACACACAATATCACACTGCATTAAAGACACACTTGACCCAGAGAGGAGAAGAACCCACCACCACCACCACCACCACCGTCACCACCCACCTGCCACACTACTACGAAGATCCACTTGTCTTACTTTATAAAACTCCACCACAACTAACATACTTTATAACACATCTTACCCACTACACTACAGGAAATATCTTTGCCCCACTTTATAAGGCACGGCTATCTTGCTCTCCTGTGTGTGTGTGTGTGTGTGTGTGTGTGTGTGTGTGTGTGTAGTGTTGGGTGCAAAGAAAAACAAAATAAACAAACAAATATACTATAATCATGTTTCTGTTGCAAGCCCAAATGCATGTACGTACAAAAGTGGAGCACACACATGTAATCACCGTGTAAATAAACCTACATACACATACACACAGACACATACACACACACACCCACACACCCACACACACACACACACATAACCATCCTCTGTGGGTAAAATAAACACACGGAAACGATACAAAACCAACAATAAAACAAACAAATAAAAAAAACAGGAACAAAAAAACCAACAGCTACTGGAGGTTTAAGAGAGAAGAAAAAAAAGAAAGAAAGAAAGAAAGAAAAAAAGAAAAAGAAACAAGAAAACACTAAACCAAGTCAGCGTGAAAAGAAATATATGAACAACCGACCTCGAGCTAGTGGTAAATCCTCTCTCTCTCTCTCTCTCTCTCTCTCTCTCTCTCTCTCTCTCTCTAAGGTCCCTTCCTAACACCCTTTCCCCCCTTAACCCTTCCCTATCCCCCTTTAACCCCTTCTTACCAACCCTTCACTACCAAGGTGACGCCCACGACTGTAAACTTCAAGGGCGTGTATGTTATGGGCGTCGAGGGAGGCGTGAGTGAGGGGCGTGGGGGTGGGGGGGGGAATAAGACGTAGGATGGATTGGGGACATACGGGATGAAAGGGTAAAGGGTAAGGGGAGACAGATATATGGGGAAGGGGAAGGAAGGGGTGAGGAAGGAAGGGGTAAAAGGAAGGTATGGTGGTAAGCTCTCAAGACATGTTCTCCTTTTTTTTTTTTACTCCTTCATACACTATAGTAAGACTCCCCTCTCCTACTCTTCTTCTTCCTCCTCCTCCTCCTCCTCCTCCTCCTCCTCCTCCTCCTCCTCCTCCACCTCCACTATTTTTCAAACTCGCGTCTATAAAGTTGGTTTCGTAGATCACAAAATTCTTCTCACTGTCCTTTTAAATTCCACGTATTTTTATTTATTTTTTATTTATTTTTTTTTTCAGTACTACATGGTATCACTTATTTTCCGGCCAACATTTTTCTGCAAGGACGGGGGTGGGGAGGAGCCTTCTACTGTTCTATCCTTTATATAATAGTAATAATAGTTAGTGAAATCAAACAGCTTAGTTGGGATCTATAAGTCTGTTGCTGTTTGTATTCTTTTGTAATCCTCCTCCTCCTCCTCCTCCTCCAATTTAACCACGTCTCCTTCAACCCATTCATTCGCCTTTTCACAATCCCTCTCTTCCTTCTTTCTCCTCCTCCTCTTTCTTCCCCCTTCCTTCGTCATATACCCAACGAGGTGGTGAGGCGGCAAAGAAGACGAGTACGCGGAAGAGGAGGAGGAGGAGGAGGAGGAGGAGGAGGAAGATGGAGCCGTTAGTGTAGAAAGGGACAAGAGAGGAAGAGGATCAGGAGGCTTTGCAGTAAATCAGAAAAAAATGGGGTGTTGGTGGTGGGCGGTGGGTATGGAAGGGAGAGAAAATCTATAGTGGAGTGCTACGGTTAAAGTAGTAGTAGTAGTAGTAGTAGTAGTAGTAGTAGTAGTAGTAGTAGTAGTAGTAGTAGTAGTAGTAGTAGTAGTAGTAGTAGTAATAGTAGTAGTAGTAGTAGTGGTAGTAGTAGTAGTAGTAGTGGTAGTAGTAGTAATAGTAGTAGTAGCAGTAAACATTAATAATAAAAATGTAGATCTGGATGTCGAGGCAGCAATGGGTGGCAGCCGAGATAAAAAAAAAAACATTAATTCACAACTGTATTGTTTTTATAATCGTGTGGAAAAAAACAACATTTAATGGAGAAAAAAAATAAATAATGAAAAAGGAAAAAAAAAAGATTGCTGCCACAGTCACGGTCGATGCTAAATTAGACTACTCACTGAACTGCATGTATGATAACGGAGAGAAGAACGAACCTTTCACATCGCAATTCAATGTAGATGAAGAGGCAGTAGTAGTGAGTGTAACAATTAATCACTCACTATTATCGCGCAATATACACTATGTTACAATATAGAAACACTTTGAAAAAAACAATAACAGGTCAGAATATTAGTTACATGAAGTATATTAGTTACCATTATGTTGGGTATAGGCACTATTATTTATTTTTCATAACAAATTGATATATATATAAGTTGTTAAAAGATGTATTAAAATCAAAGTCATACAAATCCATACAAAAACCTTTAAAATATTAAAATAATTCGTATGTATGATAATGTCTAAAAATAATTTTGCGGAAAATAATGCTGATAATGATTTGATAGTTTTCATTAATTATAAATGCTTCATAAATGACCATAACATATACATGGACTCTCCTATCCACACGCCTTTTTCTACCCATTGAATCCTGGAAGCGTGAACACAAGTACAAAAGGAAATAAGGAGGCTGCAAGAGGCCAGTTGACCTACACAAGGCAGCTCCTGTACACCTAACACTTGCCAATCATGTCTTCACTCACTTCAACACCACACACTCATCTAGATTAGTTCATATAACGTTGCATTACGAAACATTCCTTAGAGTAGGGAGAAATATACCTCAAGGTGGGATTCTGTGCCTTAAGCAATTCTCTGCACTACCTGGCTTGTGATAATGATGGTGTGGTGACCTGGTAGCAGATGGAGGGTGGTAGTATGTGATAGGTAGTTTAAAAGACTTGATGAATGCTGTCTGAAAATGCTTTACAAATACTTGAATTGAAATTGACGGTGATGGTGGTGGTGGTGGTGGTGATGGTGGCATTATGTTAGTATTGATGTTAATATTATGAGATCTCTAGAAAACATACATACAAAATTACTTCAAAACATTCAGTCACTCGTTTCATAATACAGAAGGTTAAACATGAAATAAAAGATCAATAATTAGATAATAAAATAGTATAAATATAAATTATATATAAATAAAATACAATAAATTCTCCGAAAAATTTTAAAATTTAGCTTTTTTTTCTTCTTCTATATCATAAACCGATGGCGCCAGTAAGCTTTTATGGAGACAAAGATGGTCTTGTCTCCTACCTGTTATTTGGCGTAGTATCTAACTGCAACAATAATTGAACGATAATAATTACTACTCACAAGGAAGTTAAGCACCACTTTTTGGTAGTGGGGGTGTGGGGGTGTTGGGGTGTAATTAGGAAGGAGGGCGTGGTGAGGGTGGAAAGGAAACGATGGGGGGAGGGGAGTCTAAGAAGGTGAGGACGTGGACTGGGCCTCGCCTCTCATCACTTCACGCTCAGCTGCCATACCAGTGATATCGAACTTCAACAAGGTATGCGTGTGTGTGTGTATGGTTTGTGTGTTTGTTAATGGTTTTGAGGTGGTATGTAAGGATGTATTGTTGGGTGTTAACTTGAATATTATTTGTTTTGACAGATGAGGTGTTTGGTTGCATTGCTGGTGTTTGTGGTTGCCGGATCCACATGTGTTCGAGGCATGGTTAGTTATTTTCGCAAATTTGTTTTGTGCAATATACTTGCTTTATTAGTTACGGTTTCAATAAGTTCTTATCTCTACCAGGGTCTACAATACGGCGGAATTAGCGGCACCGGTGCGGGAGCCGGTGAGAGCGGACCATCCGGCACAACTGGTTCTGGTTCGCAGTCGTCCGGCGCCCAAGCAAATGGACAATCTGGCTCCGGTGCCAGTGGTGCTGGTGGACCAACATTCGCTGGAGTAAGGCGAGGCAACACCTTCCCCGGGTTCGGTGGCCCCGGTGGCCAAGGTGGCGCCGGTTTCTCACAGGGCGCCAGTTTCTCACAGGGCGCCGGTATCTCGCAGGGCGCCGGTATCTCGCAGGGCGCCGGTATCTCGCAGGGCGCCGGTTTCCCACAGGGCGCCGGTTTCCCACAGGGCGCCGGTTTCCCACAGGGCGCCGGTTTCCCACAGGGCGCCGGTTTCCCACAGGGCGCCGGTTTCCCACAGGGCGCCGGTTTCCCACAGGGCGCCGGTTTCCCACAGGGCGCCGGTTTCCCACAGGGCGCCGGTTTCCCACAGGGCGCCGGTTTCCCACAGGGCGCCGGTTTCCCACAGGGCGCCGCTTTCCCACAGGGCGCCAGAGTCGTCCAGCAACAGGAAACACCGACAGTCACTCTGACTGTGACTCAAGACCGTTTCACTACACTCACAGACATTGTGTTCCAAAGCTACGGCGTGACTCAGACGCAGTTTGTGGTGCAGACTACCACCAGGCCCCTGCTACAGGTGAGCTACACACCTCTACTTACGTGAAGGTTTCCAATATACAGAGTATAGTGTTGACACTACTAAACATGTCTTCACTACCTACAGGTTGTGGTCACTCCCGTGAATGACCTGGTGGCTATCAGCACCACTGTGCTCCACCGTCCCGAATACATCACCGTCAGGGAAACCAAGTCTGACTTCCGCCTGGCCGTCAGAACGTCAGTCACTCACGTCACCATCACCCACACCAACTACGAGATCAGCCACGTGCCCTTCGCTATCACTGCCACAGAACGGTAAGAGGTTTCATAATGTATTGCCTAGATTAAAACCTAAAAGAATATAACCTTAATTTGTTTAAGTCGGATTTTTATTTGTAGGAATTACTTTTATACTAATTTTCCATCTTTATTTCTTTGCCTTTCCAGTGTCCATTTGACCTCATTTGTAGTGAGGACGGTCATCAGCACGCAGCGGGAGGTGGTGACAGACTACCGCACGCTGGTCAACACTGTCTACGCCCATGCCGGTTACTATTAGAAAGTAATTGCAGATTAAAACTTCGGATGCCGGAATATATAACCTTTGTAATGCAAATATTCAAAAATTTTGCTTAATAAAATGAGCGGAAGTCTATAAAAGTGGAATTAAATATCCTGGGACGTTTTTATTGGCTGATTACGGCACTTCTACTCTTTCTATCTCTAATTTTAATGTTAGTAATACCCATTTGTTAGGGTCTTACTTTAATCTAGTATTAGCACTGCACTTTCATAACTACAAAAGGAAAGTGAGATTGGCAATTAACATCTTATCGCTCATATAATTGAACTATTTTGTTCAAGTTGTTTGGGTAAGATTCTTTAAAATTCCACCATGTAAATTTCCCATCAATCTGCCTTGTCTTTATCCAATAAATACATCGGTGTGATTACTTCACCGTATGTCTTGTATTGTGCCATTACTGTTACATGAACGTAGATGTCCAATACTTTAACTTGCTCACTCCACCTTACAACCGTGGTACTTTTTTTAATAAGTGATCTCTATACGTATATCGTTTTTTGCGAATGTTCTAACCTATTTCGAACATTTCGATGGGCAACCAAAGAAGAGTGCGGGCATGTAGCATGATAGATGGGAAGGTGAGAGCAATGGAAGCGTGTATGAAGGATGAAGCATGAAACCTTGTGCAAACGAAGTGTTTAGTGGAATGAGTAATAAATACTTTGAGATGGTTTGGTCATAAGGGAAAGAAGAGTTTGGAATAAAGTGTATGGGAGTGAAAAGTGTCCTAGGAGAGAGTAAGGCCAGCTGTATGATGGAAAGCTAAGGTACAGTAGTTCATGCATGAACGAGGGACTGATAGAAGCGGAGGGTTTGAACAAACGAGGAGGTAGTGGGTGGAGAGGTCGAGGTGGAGACACTATGGCCGTAGCCATCCCCTTGGGGGACGTTTACGGAGGAGTCGGACATTATAGATAAAGAAAAATTGAAGGACTGACACGAACATCATTTCGCAAATATGGAGATGCTTCGTGTTACCAAGATCCTTGTAAATTCCGCCTTGTAAAATTCCCCTCCTGATTGCCATGCTTTAATCCAATGAATCTTTGTAATGACATGAACGTAGATGTCAAGCACTTTTTTATGCCATTAACTCGCTCATTCCACCTTGCAAAAACTGGTATTGCCTTGCCCTCTTTACGTATATTGTTCTTGCATAAGTGCTTTAAACATATTTTGAAAACTTCTATACATAATATTTCGATTTCTCGAAGCACACATACTTTCAAATCAAAGGGTTGATGGTAGCACCCAAAAAACACATGGAATGAGGAAGGCGGGGAACGATGGAGACATTACGTGACATGTGCTGAGCACATTTCATATTAATTTCCTGTAATGTTTTCGATACTGATATGGAAGATGAATTAATAATTACATATCATAGTTTTTCAAGTGTAAACTTGCACTAATATTACTAAAGTTACGGTAGTTAAGTTTAGTTGCATGGAACCAAAGCATTCTGTGACGCAACTATGTGCAATTACACAATACACGATATTGTTTTTGATGTTTTCTTGGTTCAGTTTCAGTTTGTTGTCTTAGTTTTGTTGTTACTATGTTTGATGAGGATGATGTGACGTCACACAAACGACCTCATTAGTTCGCACCTTTTAAACAGTCTCGTGAACAGACGAACACGAAGCTGAAGCCGAAACATGAACTGAGCAAGGAGGGCGTCCAGCGAGGCTACGAGGTGGATCGCGAGGTGGTGGTAGCCAGTCACTACCCACAACTGGACACCGTAAGGTCAGGTTAACATGGTCTCCTACATACTAACGATTACAATGATCATAGGAACTGTGACACTTAGTGGATATGTGTGTAGTTATGCATGGAAGAGTTTTGTTATACGTGCTTGTAGATTGATTCTCTATGATTTCAGGACACTGCTGTAGAGATGGTGTGTGTTGTTGTTGCCGTGTTCCTGGCCGTCTTGGCCCAGGTAAGCCTTGGTTCCTTGTTTTAATGTTGAAACTGGTTAATGAAGTTTAGCTTCTTATATTTCGGGTTCCTTATTTCAAGACTTTAATATCTGGTTTCTGTCTTCTGATCTTTTTATATCCTTTATTTCAGGCTAATTGCCAGCTCTCTTATGACCCGCACGCCCCGTTTAACCAGGAACAAGTGGTACCAGTCACTGTGACGGTAAGTTTTTGTATTTACTATGGACTTCGATTTCATATCGATCTTTATTAATGTAAATTAACTTTTTATTTTAATGTTACTTAATTATAAATGGTATGTGCTGCTCTGATGGTTTATATTCTTCAGGAAACTACTACGGTGACTCAAAGCATTCGTGTTCCCTCTACCTCCGATGTTTGGGTGAGCACAGTGGTTCCATACACTGTTGTGGTGACTCACCTTGCCACTGACTACTCTTACGCTCAAGCCGAGCCTGGCACTGTCACCAGCGTTGTTGTAGTTACAGACACACCAGTAAGTTTTCAACGCTTTACTAATAAATCGGCAATGCACACTTTAAATATTAATTTATGAATTGTGATTTGATTACTTCACTTCACCATAATGTTTCATTGCGTTCACCCTTTGTCCTTGTCTTCCACAGATCTCTATAGTGCACGAGACGACCGGCATCAACCCAGTGCGTACAGTGACATCGGTCTTCACTTCCTTCTTTACAGAGACCGAAACCAAGATGTTGTACCACACCATTAATCACATCGATGTCTATCATGAGGTAGTGTATCGTATTTGTATGAAATTTATATTTTCCCTTTTTGTTTTATCTAGGTGCGAGTAGGTTATTGACTTTTCGATTAACTAAAGATATATTTCCCCTACAGATCAACACTGTTGCCGTGGCCTCCACCCAGACTCTTGTACAGAGGGTTACATCCACCACCCTCAGGCTGACTACGATCACGGTTACTTCAACCACCAAAGGATACTATCATTGACACCTTATACAAGTGAACTAATTGTTGCTGAATTAAAATGTATTGTAATGCTGAATTGAATTGGAAGTCCATAGTTTCAATGGTTCCACATCCAGACGATTTATTTTAAGTTTGTTCTTTATAGAAAGTATGTAACCTCATGGGGAGTATTTTCTTTACTTCAGTTTCATGGTGTTAAGGGTAACATCTGGGTGGCCAGGTGTGGAAGGAAAGTTAATGGTTTAAGAAAGTTATCAGGTCCTTGCAACACCACATTACACGGAACATAGACAAAGATGTGTTTGATGCATGGCGGAAGCATAATTGTTTAATATCAATTATGTATAAACTCCTTACAAATAGCATTCCACTTTAGACTTGTTTTGAGTTTAGGTTCCAATTCTCAGTAAGTCCATGAATTTTTTATAAATTTAAGTTCTAAAACTTCACTAACAAAGTCTACGCTAACAATTATACAAAACTCTTACATAAGGTTTAAGATACCAAGAAAGTTTACAAAAAGTTAGTTGGCCAAAAAATGCCATACTGCTGCATCACTAGCATCCCCCCGAGACACGAAACTGTTTGGATAGCCACAATGGAACAAAACTTTAGGGAACGTTAATAAAGGTGAGACGGAAGGAAGGTGACACCTGTCCGCGAGGCACAGGTGTGATGACAGGTATGGCAGCGAGGTGCATCGGCATCTGGGCCTGTGTGTGCGTGTGAGGGAATATTTCCTTAGTGTTATGCTGCTGTTGCTGGTGTTGTGTTGCTTGTGGTGTTCATTTGCATGTTACTTGCTTTAACACCCCCCCCACACACACACACACACAGGCACTGAGTAACTCCAGCAAAACAAGCCTCGTATGTCCAGCCATACCACACGACACCTCCATCCCCACAACTCTCACTGCGTCTCTTCGTATCCGTCCCTGATAACTCAGTAGCCATAACTAAACACTAGTTAATCACTACAGGTAGAGTCCACCCTTGAACTCCGGCCGATGACCCGTTCAAACCACAGTCACTCTGGACCAAAAAGGCAGACTACCCACGAATGACCTGTTACTGAGGTTTATGAATATGTAACGGAGCAATGCGAGTCTTTTTAACTGTAGTGCAATTGACCATAACCTGGAAACGCATTAAATTTAATCTCGATATGAAATTGCCTCTAGAGCTTCCGAGGAAAATGTAATTGAACGATGCGGAAATGGTCTTTAGATGATTAATTACCAGGATGAAAGATAGAAGTAAAACTTACCAAGAACTCTTGATCTGATTAGTATGGAAATGAGCGAATGACTGAGATGCAAATATGTGTTTGGCGCTCAAAGGGTGAAATGCTTCCAAGTGTGTTATCAAAGAGAGTAACATAATATTCATAAAATGTCATAAGCTCTCTCCACACACACACACACACACACACACACACACGAGAGCGGACTTCAAAAGGATACATTTCGATAATAATCAGTGCTACTAATTCATAACCCAACTCCAACTTAATTATTCCTCTTTAGTATGTATATATTTTCAGATGCGGTGTCAGTATACGGAGGATCACCTACCTATGCCTCTCTCTATATAAAACAAAAAGAGTTGAGCCTTCAGAGGAAAAAAACAGACACACAAGGGCAGGAACAGGATGATGTACACTGATTGCCACGGATGTTTTCTCAGACGCAAAGGCAAACATGTGTATTTCTGTTCTGGCAAATCCTTGACTGAAGACAAAACGACCACTTGGGAATCTGTGTTTAATGTTATTTTTACGTTACCTGTATTAAGAACATTTGAAAAGATATCCACACACACAACCCACACACACCCACACACACCCACACACACACACACACACACACACATTTTACACGACACAACAGCCAGCACCTCCCACTCCTTTTGTGTTATAACTATCTATCTATCTATCTACCTGTGTTATACTTTGCCTTAACACCAGTTCAAACAATCAACATTAGACGGAAGGTTCATCTTTTTCTCTACCATCAACTTTTTCTCTGCTATGGATTCCAAAATAACTAACAAACACTACGCAACAATCTTGGTGACGGAGGCAGCTGGCGTTGTAGTGATGCTCGTGAGGACAGATCTCAGGGAAGGATGCAGACAGATGTGACAGACTGATAGGCTGAGAATTGCAGTCCACTTTGGTTTCTTTGAGATGTTTAACTCTTAATGGACCAAACATAAGATATATCAAGAAAAATCTACACGTCTGTCTCTCTCTCTCTCTCTCTCTCTCTCTCTCTCTCTCTCTCTCTCTCTCTCTCTCTCTCTCTCTCTCTCTCCCAATTTCGTGCTTTACCCTCCTGGAAGATGTAATGTAATAACGCCCTCGAGCCTACGTGACGAAAAGAGAGGTGACGCAGCAGAACTTTCCACACACGCGATCTCATGAGTTATACAAAGTAGCAGCACGCACTCACTCGGCCAGCCTCATCTTGCACGCCAGAATTCAATAGACGAGGCAGATATGTCGTGAGCAGCCTCTCAGAACACACTCGTCAGATCAGCACTGACCAGGTCATTGCTCTCATGGCGTCAGAACCCTCTCAGAGGCCCTCACGCTGGTAGATTAATACAGTGTTCAGCTGCGAGACAGGTTCAGACCCCAAGCTGCGGACTGAGGTGTTAGCTAAACAAGGAGTCACTCGATCCTGCACCAACACACAGCCTCTTCTCACACCTCCACCAACCCTAGTAACAATGTATTGAAAGGAAAAGAATGCACGTTTAAATGATACACTTTGAGGCGACACAACTAAAAACAACACACGTGCGACGTTCACTGTTGGATGGACCCCCAACTCAACTCCACGTCTGTATTCCACTTAAAAGAGTTACGCCTCCACCGCCATCCAAGACAAACAGTCACACAGCTAAACTTGCCAAGTCCCTAATGACCCCAAAGTCAGGGACGCACCAAGGACTACATTGTCACCAAACTCCCTTCAGACCAAGTAAACACCCTCACTCGCAGACGTCTTGGAATGCAGTGAATGACGACAACCACAGCTTTAGCAAAACTGTCCTCGCCACCCAGGACTCAACGATGAAGGAAGAGCTTGTCGCCTTGGTATACAACGCACAGTCTTGCCTGCAATGAACGTTAGTCTTTTCAGCTTTGGAAATAATACACTTGAGTCCTGTGAGTATCAAGAACGGTAATAGAATTTTCAAAACTCATGAAATACACAACTACGCAGAGAAAAATAACCCAGCCTCTACGACACCAGCTTGGTACAGTATGTCCAAAACGCATATGCTCGTTTGGATGGAAACAGCCTCTTTAGGGATGGGCAGCAGGCCGCACGTGGGTGTGAGGACCAACACACCACCACACTAACCAAGGAACACACACACGCACACGCACACGAGGTACTCAGGTTGCCGTCCGTATCAACCTTTAGTCCAATTCAACGACTTTTCTTCAGAATTTAATGAATAACAAATACAATCTTTTAAAACCATCCTCCTCTTCTTCTCTTACTGTCGACGTTCAAAATAGTGAAAAAAATACCCGATAATCTGTTCAAGCTCAGTCTCACAGAGGTGAAGGAGGAAATGAAATAGAAAGTAATATAATATCTATGTGTGTCATGTTACTCCTTCCTTGAAAAGTTCAGACCACAGTGTTAGGTGATAACTAATCGTGGAATTATAAATCACCTCTTTATTACCTATAAGACTTATCACAAACAACCCAGGGTGTGCGTCAGGCTTTGATAAGTGACACGACTACGTTTAGCGTCAAGATGGCTGTCAGAGAATAGTAAAGCGTGGACTAAATCAGAGTGAGCATTGCTTCGTCAGGACACCCGCTGTTCCCTTTGCCTTTGTGTGAGGCAGGTAGGTGGGTGGGGTCACTGCAGATCACTTCACCAATACGTTAACCAACACACGGCAGCCCAGGCAGCACATGACACATGGGTACGAGCGCGTGGGAGCAACACACGTGTACACTCCTAGTTCTCATAGTTCTCAAGCTTCCTAGCGTGGCCCAGCCCATCCCTGAAACTGTCCTGCCCCACACTCAACACAGACCTTGAAAATATCACACCACCTTGATTTTAGTATAACGTTAAAGAAAAGAAAAAAAAGCATAGTGACTTTCCGCGCCTCACTGTGTTGTACTTGTGTAATGTTGAATTCAAGCTTTATGGAGTTGAAGGTCATTAATTTTGCGGCATCTAGGACACGTGCTGCAACACTTGAACAGCGGGAGGCAGGTCCGTCAGGTGGCGGGTGGTCTCTTATCTGGACACTTTGATGCAGGAGCTTGTGTCAGGCAGGAGTGTGGTGTGTTCGCGTTTTATTATTTAATGCGTCTTGTGGCCGTGAACTGCTGCTCCCGCAGTGTTCCCTTCCAAGCAACACGTATATATTAGTGTCTTGAAGGTAGTCTGCATCCTTGAGCGCCGGCAAGGACAGACAAAACCACAGTGCACCAAATTACTTCTCATCACTGCGCATGACCCACATACATCACACCGCCTCAGTAATACTCTCTTGACACTGTTCCCGCCACCTGCTAAGCTGAGGACAAAGTCAACACCAGCAAGACTAAACGTGTGTGCTCAGCGCCGCTAACCAAGTCTTTGACGCTTACATTAAGGGATTAACACGGAGGTTGAGCCCGTGTTAGCCTCTTCTTCAGCGTGAGTCTTTCAAACGCATCCCGTCTCCGCCCTTCCTTCATGGTGACACACACACCACACCACACACGCCCGTCACTTCAGGATCATGGAAATATCTATGAAACACAAGAAGAGAACACTTAAAGCAACACAGAAAGACGGCTTTAGCCTCACCCTGACAGCCTGGGTCGAGGCCACCCCTGCACCCCTGCGCCTGTACAAGTCCAGCCCAACACTGTCATTAATATAGCAGAGCCTCGCCCACCAAGCCTGCTCCTGTACTGAAAACTACTTCAAGGTAACCGTCCTGCCTGGGGCCACCTGCTGCACCACACACACTTCACCTGCTGCCTGTACACCTGCCTCACCATGCACCTGCACCACAGACATCAATGCTGCGATAAATAAAACGCGCCCAATGCCACCACCACAGCTGTCCCTCCAGCACCCCACCCTTCCACCTGCAGCACCACACCTGTCCACCTCTACCACCACACACACAAGGTCAATAGTGATAAGTGTAAAACAGTTGTCACCGCATCGTTATGATCTGTAATGAACTACATTGTGTGTTATCACGAAGCTAATTATTGTAGTGTAATATTCTTCCTACAGAAGTGAGTCAGCCTCGTGTTAACTCCTAATCCTTGTTTATCACACTTTTTCAAATATGTATGTATGTATACCAGCAGTGTACACAACTTCCCCTGCAAATAGTGCCACGACTCCATAACTCTACTCGATGGAAAAACATATTTCGGTAAAACAATATTTCCGTGTTTGCCTTTCGCTTCTCTTCGCTTTAACAATTTCGACTTTAGCCTCTGGATGCGTTGCCCGCTGCTGCTGTATAGGAATTCATTCAGCACTTCCTCTATACTCGTTAAATACTTATACAAACATAATCAAGTCTCCTCTCATCCCCCTTCCTTCCAGTAGTACAAGATCCACCTTCCTCAGCCTTTCTTCGTATTTACCCGACACTCCTAACACTAGACACTCACTTCGTAGCCGCTTTTTATCCTTATTCACTGGTGTGTCTTGTGTTTGCAGATGCTTGGTTCAAACTGTAATGTCACTCCCTTCCCACCCTGTAGCGTTGATGGTAGTGAGCTACAGACCGAGCGTATAGTAGTACTAGATGTTAATAGCACTTAGAAGGCACTGAATTTACTGAGGGAGTAACAAAACTGAGGCATCACTCAACAAATATATTTAACACACAAAACACTAATAACACCGGGCATAAATCTGGTAAGGGAGGGAAACGCTCCTTACTCCTTCCAGGCACAGGCTAAAGGCCTCTTCCGCCTTAACACAATACTACTAACACATCCTACCTCTAACACATCATATCTCTAAACGCATCCTAAAACGAACACAAGCAAGCGAAAGGCACAGGGTAAGTTCCCTCCCCGTCAGAAAAACCCTATAACACAAAACCCATATAAGTATTTACACTTTATATAATTAATATCCAACTTCAATATATATACACAAGCTAATCTATTCACTGAGAAAAACTAACCACTCACCTCCACTCAAGGGTACTGCGTGTTGCAGATGGCAGCTAAGAAGTGAGCCTTCCTGTCAATCCTGGCTAACTTTTCGACTACCATCCACGACGTGTCTCATACTTCTAAATCCTCAACCCTAAAACTCTCGATCCCCCGAACCCTAATTGAACCAGAAGAAAAACGCTTGTTTGGTCCTGAAGGGTGAATAAAGTTACGCTCGTTACAAAACAACACAGCATCACCCTAATCAGGTCAATAAATGGCTTGCGATTGATGGGATTATCTATGCATGTATTCAAATTTTGTCTTTATATTAGAGTTGTACATATATGAACGCTTCTTACTTGGTCGTGTATATGCCCATTATGTGTGTGTGTGTGTGTGTGTGTGTGTGTGTGTGTGTGTGTGTGTGTGTGTGTGTGTTGCTACCCTCCACTACTACCATCATATATAAAAGTCTCAACAGTATATAATCATCATTCCTCTCCTCCACCTCCTCCTCCTTCAGAAGCCTATGATCGCAGGGGAGAGATATATTTGCTTCCTTTACACCCGTCAGGCGCTACGAACAGGGGGAAGGGGAAGGAAGAGAAGAGAAGAGAAGAGGAGAGGGAAGGGAAAGGAGGGTCTTGGTTGCAGGTAAACATGATCATCAGCCAGGTGTGAAAGAGGAAGGAAAAGAGGGAGAGAAGGAAGGAAGAAGGGAAGGAAGGAAAGAAGGAAAGAAGGAAGGAAGAAAGGAAGGAAGGAAGGAAGGAGTCAGTTTTGGGTAAATCTTGGTTTTCAAGCAACAAGAGAAAAAAAAACACACACACACACACACACAAACCCACACCCACACAAACACGCGCACACACACCCACACACACACAGCTAACTAACGCATGAACGGGAAGTCAAGTTATTACTCACCAGAGAGATAGCAGCAAAAATTGTAAAGAATTTCAGAAAAATGCATCCAACAACTTCTTCAATTACTAAATTCATGTTTGAGAAAAGGAAGAAAACGAGAGAAAATACCTACACACACACACACACACACATACACATACACACATACACATACACACATACACACACACACACACACACACACACACACACACACACACATTTTTATCTACAAAAGAGCCAGCCCGGCATCACACAAAATCTTTACATACTGTACATACATAACCTAATACTGTAAACTTTAACTAAGCTTGTGTGCTCAGGACAACGCTTTTAAAGTTAATTTGCCAAGCTGACAAAACGCTGCAATCAAGCAAGCACAAGCAGATGATTCCTATAAATGAAATTCTTGTCACGTTGATCTGATCGATTTTCGTTCATCCAAGTGAAGGCAAGGAATTCATATTGGTTCAGCAGGACCATCTGACGCGTGTTGCAAGGCAGGTGATGGCGACCTTGCAATATGACATTTACACTCGTTGTAGGGCTACCTGTCTTGCATAACTTAATTACAACCCTTTTAGACTCTCCCTCTGAACATTTTTATGAGCGACAATGTATTCGCATTATTTTTGTTTACTTTTTTTCCCTTATTTAAAAAGAAAAAAACTGAGACTGAAATATTCTACTCAGTTTGTTTGAAGCCTTCGGGAATATTGGCCAAAGTTTCAGACTTCACTATCAGAGAACATGCAGGTGTACAGAACATGTTCAAGACTTTGTGGGTCCGTGAGTGAATAATTGGACTTATCTTAGTAGCGTTAAGATGTTTCCATGTAAGGCTAAATATTGCCTTAGATGTAGAGGTCGAATCAGATGTTACTAACGAGGTATTACAAAACATCACCATCGAGGAGGAAGTGCGGGAGTCTGTTCAACTCCTCTCCAATTTCCTTTCTGACCGTTCTATTGCTGCTGTAGTGGACGGTCAGTGTTGTTCTCTTAAACCTATCAACAGTGGTGCGGCCTTCCCCTTCATCTTTTCCCTCCCTGATAAATGTCAAGTTTTGGATTAGCATTAGGTGCCTCGGTATGAATGAAGTCTGTGAGATGGTAAGAATAAATGTTCTATATATTATTGAAAAAAATAACATCCATGAAAATTTAATTTCCTAATGCCTCTCCTCCCTACGACAAATAATACAACAGCACAGATCAACCCGGATAGGTGGGACGGTCCCAATCCAGCCGAAAAGGACACCCCAGGCTCAGGACAACGCTTTTAGTTAATTTGCATTTAATGAAGAAACTATGTTTGTTAAAACTTTAATCTAGGATTAGTTTTAATGCATTTTTGTTTTGATTCCTTAACAATAAAGCTTCTACATAAAGGTGATATTCATAAGCAGATCAGGGGATCGGCGTAGATGGGTGTCATTAATGTGCATCGTATGTACTAAGGTAAGCAAAATTAGTCTACTTACTTTCTTATGTATTATATTCCTTTACAACGTCTAACTGCAACAATAATTGAACGATCAGAATTACTACTCACAAAGATGTCAAGCACCTCTTTTTGGTAGTGTGGGGGTGTTGGGGTGTAATTAGGAAGGAGGGCGTGGTGAGGGTGGAAAGGAAACGATGGGGGGAGGGGAGTCTAGGAAGGTGAGGACGTGGACTGGGCCTCGCCTCTCGTCACTTCACGCTCAGCTGCCATACCAGTGATATCGAACTTCAACAAGGTGTGTGTGTGTGTGTATGGTTTGTGTGTTTGTTAATGGTTTTGAGGTGGTATGTAAGGATGTATTGTTGGGTGTTAACTTTGAATGTTCTTTGTTTTGACAGATGAGGTGTTTGGTTGCATTGCTGGTGTTTGTGGTTGCCGGATCCACATATGTTAGAGGCATGGTTAGTTATTTTCGCAATCTGTTTTGTGTAATGTTTACTTTAACCTATTAGTTACCGTTTCAACAAGTTCTTGTTATCTCTACCAGGGTCTACAATACGGCGGAAGTGGCGACACCGGTGCAGGAGACGGTCCCACTGGTGCTGGTGGACCAACATTTGCTGGAGTAAGGCAAGGCAACACCTTCCCCGGGTTCGGTAGTCCCGGTGGCCCCGCAGGCCAAAGTGGCGCCTCTTTCCCACAGGGCGCCTCTTTCCCACAGGGCGCCAGAGTCGTCCAGCAACAGGAAACACCGACAGTCACTCTGACTGTGACTCAAGACCGTTTCACTACACTCACAGACATTGTGTTCCAAAGCTACGGCGTGACTCAGACGCAGTTTGTGGTGCAGACTACCACCAGGCCCCTGCTACAGGTGAGCTACACACCTCTACTTACGTGAAGGTTTCCAATATACAGAGTATAGTGTTGACACTACTAAACATGTCTTCACTACCTACAGGTTGTGGTCACTCCCGTGAATGACCTGGTGGCTATCAGCACCACTGTGCTCCACCGTCCCGAATACATCACCGTCAGGGAAACCAAGTCTGACTTCCGCCTGGCCGTCAGAACGTCAGTCACTCACGTCACCATCACCCACACCAACTACGAGATCAGCCACGTGCCCTTCGCTATCACTGCCACAGAACGGTAAGAGGTTTCATAATGTATTGCCTAGATTAAAACCTAAAAGAATATAACCTTAATTTGTTTAAGTCAGATTTTTATTTGTAGGAATTACTTTTATACTAATTTTCCATCTTTATTTCTTTGCCTTTCCAGTGTCCATTTGACCTCATTTGTAGTGAGGACGGTCATCAGCACGCAGCGGGAGGTGGTGACAGACTACCGCACGCTGGTCAACACTGTCTACGCCCATGCCGGTTACTATTAGAAAGTAATTGCAGATTAAAACTTCGGATGCCGGAATATATAACCTTTGTAATGCAAATATTCAAAAATTTTGCTTAATAAAATGAGCGGAAGTCTATAAAAGTGGAATTAAATATCCTGGGACGTTTTTATTGGCTGATTACGGCACTTCTACTCTTTCTATCTCTAATTTTAATGTTAGTAATACCCATTTGTTAGGGTCTTACTTTAATCTAGTATTAGCACTGCACTTTCATAACTACAAAAGGAAAGTGAGATTGGCAATTAACATCTTATCGCTCATATAATTGAACTATTTTGTTCAAGTTGTTTGGGTAAGATTCTTTAAAATTCCACCATGTAAATTTCCCATCAATCTGCCTTGTCTTTATCCAATAAATACATCGGTGTGATTACTTCACCGTATGTCTTGTATTGTGCCATTACTGTTACATGAACGTAGATGTCCAATACTTTAACTTGCTCACTCCACCTTACAACCGTGGTACTTTTTTTAATAAGTGATCTCTATACGTATATCGTTTTTTGCGAATGTTCTAACCTATTTCGAACATTTCGATGGGCAACCAAAGAAGAGTGCGGGCATGTAGCATGATAGATGGGAAGGTGAGAGCAATGGAAGCGTGTATGAAGGATGAAGCATGAAACCTTGTGCAAACGAAGTGTTTAGTGGAATGAGTAATAAATACTTTGAGATGGTTTGGTCATAAGGGAAAGAAGAGTTTGGAATAAAGTGTATGGGAGTGAAAAGTGTCCTAGGAGAGAGTAAGGCCAGCTGTATGATGGAAAGCTAAGGTACAGTAGTTCATGCATGAACGAGGGACTGATAGAAGCGGAGGGTTTGAACAAACGAGGAGGTAGTGGGTGGAGAGGTCGAGGTGGAGACACTATGGCCGTAGCCATCCCCTTGGGGGACGTTTACGGAGGAGTCGGACATTATAAAGAAAAATTGAAGGACTGACACGAACATCATTTCGCAAATATGGAGATGCTTCGTGTTACCAAGATCCTTGTAAATTCCGCCTTGTAAAATTCCCCTCCTGATTGCCATGCTTTAATCCAATGAATCTTTGTAATGACATGAACGTAGATGTCAAGCACTTTTTTATGCCATTAACTCGCTCATTCCACCTTGCAAAAACTGGTATTGCCTTGCCCTCTTTACGTATATTGTTCTTGCATAAGTGCTTTAAACATATTTTGAAAACTTCTATACATAATATTTCGATTTCTCGAAGCACACATACTTTCAAATCAAAGGGTTGATGGTAGCACCCAAAAAACACATGGAATGAGGAAGGCGGGGAACGATGGAGACATTACGTGACATGTGCTGAGCACATTTCATATTAATTTCCTGTAATGTTTTCGATACTGATATGGAAGATGAATTAATAATTACATATCATAGTTTTTCAAGTGTAAACTTGCACTAATATTACTAAAGTTACGGTAGTTAAGTTTAGTTGCATGGAACCAAAGCATTCTGTGACGCAACTATGTGCAATTACACAATACACGATATTGTTTTTGATGTTTTCTTGGTTCAGTTTCAGTTTGTTGTCTTAGTTTTGTTGTTACTATGTTTGATGAGGATGATGTGACGTCACACAAACGACCTCATTAGTTCGCACCTTTTAAACAGTCTCGTGAACAGACGAACACGAAGCTGAAGCCGAAACATGAACTGAGCAAGGAGGGCGTCCAGCGAGGCTACGAGGTGGATCGCGAGGTGGTGGTAGCCAGTCACTACCCACAACTGGACACCGTAAGGTCAGGTTAACATGGTCTCCTACATACTAACGATTACAATGATCATAGGAACTGTGACACTTAGTGGATATGTGTGTAGTTATGCATGGAAGAGTTTTGTTATACGTGCTTGTAGATTGATTCTCTATGATTTCAGGACACTGCTGTAGAGATGGTGTGTGTTGTTGTTGCCGTGTTCCTGGCCGTCTTGGCCCAGGTAAGCCTTGGTTCCTTGTTTTAATGTTGAAACTGGTTAATGAAGTTTAGCTTCTTATATTTCGGGTTCCTTATTTCAAGACTTTAATATCTGGTTTCTGTCTTCTGATCTTTTTATATCCTTTATTTCAGGCTAATTGCCAGCTCTCTTATGACCCGCACGCCCCGTTTAACCAGGAACAAGTGGTACCAGTCACTGTGACGGTAAGTTTTTGTATTCACTTTGCTTTAATGTTACTTAATTATAAATGGTATGTGCTGCTCTGATGGTTTATATTCTTCAGGAAACTACTACGGTGACTCAAAGCATTCGTGTTCCCTCTACCTCCGATGTTTGGGTGAGCACAGTGGTTCCATACACTGTTGTGGTGACTCACCTTGCCACTGACTACTCTTACGCTCAAGCCGAGCCTGGCACTGTCACCAGCGTTGTTGTAGTTACAGACACACCAGTAAGTTTTCAACGCTTTACTAATAAATCGGCAATGCACACTTTAAATATTAATTTATGAATTGTGATTTGATTACTTCACTTCACCATAATGTTTCATTGCGTTCACCCTTTGTCCTTGTCTTCCACAGATCTCTATAGTGCACGAGACGACCGGCATCAACCCAGTGCGTACAGTGACATCGGTCTTCACTTCCTTCTTTACAGAGACCGAAACCAAGATGTTGTACCACACCATTACTCACATCGATGTCTATCATGAGGTAGTGTATC
>JAPQNM010000044.1:5580622-5590622 GCA_029783475.1 Metacarcinus magister
AAGACCACATGTAGCAGAAGCTTGAGAGAAAGAAGCAAGAAACAGCTGAAGGTGCCTTGGTGAAGTAGAGTGAACACACAAATCATCTGCATAGCAAGTAATTGTAACCTCAGGAACATCAGGGAGAGATATTAGTAGTCGGTGCATCAGAATATTAAACAAAAATGGACTCGGTACCCCCCCCTGAGGTGTAACAAGGAAAAAACTGCGGGAGGAACTGTAGGCACCACTGAAAAAGACACGGGAAACCCAGTTACTAAGGTAACCCTGAATCCACCGCACAAATTGCCCCTGATCCCAAAATCAACAAGCTGATCTAAAATAATATCCCGACTAGCAACATCAAAGGCACTCTTCAGGTCGATAAAGGCCACAACGCTGTCACGGGAGAGGCGAGAATATAACTCAACGAAGCAGTGATGTGTGCTACGCTGGGGAAGGAAGCCGAAGAGACGTGAAGAAAGATGCTGCTGCAGCCGGTACATCAGGCGGGTGAGCAAGATCCTTTCCAGCACCTTGCAGAAGCACGACGTAAGGGAGATGGGCCGAAACTTAGCCATACCTGGCTTGGGAATGGGTATTATAGTACTGGTGGTCCATGCACGCGGCACGCAACCATCGCGAAGACACATATTGTACAGGCGCAGGAGAGGGTTACCAGGAACTCGGTATAGCAGACGTAACACCGCGTAAGTGATGCCATCATCCCCAGGGGACGAAGCCTTGCCTTTGAGAAGAGCACAGCGCAATTCATCCTCTGTGACCAGCACAGACTCCTCGTCATCCTCCTGCAACAAGGCGCTTACCAGACGGAGTCGACGAACAAGAGCGCCGGAAGAAAGAGCATCTTGAACTGGAGCAGGGAGGCTGGCTGGGGTGGACTGCGCCGCCCACTCGTCGACAAGTTGCTGGACGTACACTGCGGGTGAATGGTGACGGGCAGTAGCGGGGATCCTTTTAACCACTCGACGTATGAGGTGCCACATGGAAGCCACACTAGTCTGGTGATTAATACTGTCCGTGAAATGCTGCCAGGAGTCAGTACTCACATAATCCAGGAGGGCTGTCAAATAATCTCTTGACTGCTGGTAGCGATGAAGCAGCTCAGGAGAAGGGTCAGCCTGGAACAGGAGGCCAACACGCTCCACTTCATCTCTCTCATTCTGAATGCTGGCGTCCAGGGACCACGAGAGAGTAGCAGGGCGACGCTGAAGGT
Source organism: Metacarcinus magister (assembly GCA_029783475.1). Taxonomy (NCBI): domain Eukaryota; kingdom Metazoa; phylum Arthropoda; class Malacostraca; order Decapoda; family Cancridae; genus Metacarcinus; species Metacarcinus magister. The sequence goes on from JAPQNM010000044.1 coordinate 5,581,839, forward strand.
GTGGCCTTGACACATAAAGCCTGTAAAAGTCATGGGTGGCAGAGACAAGACTGGAGTAAAGCTGATCAGGGGAAGCACAGTCAAAAGTGGGAAACAAGCGGGCTATGTACAAAACGTATGTCGGGCAGTATTTTGGAGGTACAGTAATTCGAAGACGCGACACAGGAGGTGTAGACACAGCAGGAAGAGAATAGCGAAATAATAGGGCAACATGATCAGAGAATAGTGACGGTACGGAGGAGCACTGGACGCGGGATGACACCAAGCCAGCGGTGAGGACGTGGTCCAGCGTGCCGCCCCGGGAGTGAGTGGCACCGCCAGCATCCCAGCGGGTCAGATGATGCCTGCGGATATAAGAGAGTAGGAGGGCACCAGGACGATTGGTAGTACCAGAACGGTTACCTAACGCGGGATGGCGAGCATTAAAATCGCCGGCGTACACCGTACCACGCACAGTAGGAGGAGGAAGAGCAGCAAGCTGAAGGCGAGCAGGGGCTGAGTAGATGTTGCAAAGCTGCAACACACCACCCCCTACCTCGACTTCGAAGAGTTGAAATGTCACGTCAGGATCAGTAAAGGTGCGTAGGAGACGGTGCGTCAGGGAACTGTGGATGTAAGTCAGGAGGCCATTCCTTACCAGATGGACGTAGGTAATATAGCCGGGAAGGGAAGGAGCCTGTGGGGCAGGATCTGGCCGGCCCGGGAACGCCTCCTGGAGGAAAATAACACATGGGTGATGAGCAAAAACATAGGCCTTGAGTTGTAGAAGCTTGTCATAACTAGTGACACCACAAATGTTCCAAGAGATGAGGTCCAGTTGGGAATCAATGACGAACGCGGTGCTTGTGGGGAGAAGACCGGAGAGTGGAGGAGGAAGGACGACTCGAGGTAGCCTGTCCAGAACTGGGGAGCAATTCACAGAGCTTGTCAAGACGAGTGGCAATAGTATCCATCTTCTCGGTAAGCGTGGTGATCGAAGAGATGACAGCCTGCTGAGCATCCACCAAGGAAGAAACCTTAGAGGCAGTAGCAGTGTGAGCAGCCACAAGTCCTTCCATCCTGGTATCAAGGGAGGCAAATCGTTCCTCGAGCGCCGAGACTCGAGCCTGGAGGGAGGCAACGGCCTTACGGGGAGAGAGAGAGAGAGAGAGAGAGAGAGAGAGAGAGAGAGAGAGAGAGAGAGAGAGAGAGAGAGAGAGAGAGAGAGAGAGAGTGTGTGTGTATGATACAAGTAGCAACACAAATAGACAGACATAAAATCTAACAGCAAAACGACAGATGGTCATAAAAAAACAAAAACAACAACATCGTTTGTGACAGAAAAATAGACAAGATTGCGGGAAACACCAGCCGACCAACCGACAAACAGACATTTAACCATACAGACAAACAGATGAACTAAAAATCGACAGGCACATAGTAATAGATGCCATAGAACACCTGTCAAAATTGAGGGACATCTGACAAATGACTTTTTTTTTTTCAATAGCATAGAGTCGAGTCATTAGCCCAGGGGTGGGTTGGTGGGTGAGTGAGTGGGTGGGTGAGTGGGTGAGTGAGTGGGTGGGTGGGTGGGTGGGTCACTGAGTTTCTGTGACACCTCTATATATGAGTGAATGGTGGTGGAACAGAACACTATACAGCACCACCACAACTGTTAGGTTATGTATAGGAGATGAACACTGACCATCTACCACAACAGAAACAGAACACCCAGAAAGGAAAGGAAGGGAAGCTTGATATAAAGGTATAACGAAAGAAAATTATACCACACAAAGGTAAGTAACTTGAAAACATTATACCAAAGGATTTTGATATGTCGAGTAACAGCAAAAGAATCACTGAGACTCTCACAGAAATCAAGACAAAGTGTATATCATTTAAAACATTGTGATACGTGCTTGGAAATCCTCTTGAAAATGGACTCAAAACCTTTAGAAAATCAAGAAATCAAAGGTGTATGAAGGATTTAATTGGTTAGGTTAGGTTAGGTTAGTTTAGGTTAGGTTAAGTTAGGTTAGGGTAGGTTAAGTTAGGTTAGGTCAAAGTATAAATGTATGCACAGTTGTAGCACCAATGAATAATAGATACAAGTACTACACAACAGCAGCACATTACAATTGCTTAGCATACTGCACCACAATAGCATCAAGACCGTGATGGTTCTCTAAGGCTGCATACATCCCTTATCCTATCCAAACCATTTTTTCCCATGACTGAGATGCAAACACTTGTAAGCCTTAGAAAAAACACAAAATTACCGACCCAGTGTGTGAATCAGGCAAGTTATATAACTGTTAACTATATCGGGAGAAGGATGCTGAGGAGGAGAAGAAGAGGAGGGACAAAGATGAGGTTTAAAGATGCTGCGAAAGAGGACGTGTAGGTGTGTGATGTGACAGGAAGATAGACAGAAGAGATAGAGTGAGACACCAAATAGAAGTAACAGAAAGGATAAAGAAGATACAATGTTAACTTTTTGGTCTTTACACACACACACACACACACACACACACACACACACACACACACACACACACACACACACACACACACACATACACACACACACACACACACACACACACATACACACACACACACACACCAAATAAGAGTGAAGTAAATATGTAAACCGGTTTCCAAAGCGGTGCTAATTAGTCTGAGCGGCAAACGAGTGTGTGGTTATGTGTAAATACTTCATAATCAGTGTGTGTGTGTGTGTGTGTGTGTGTGTGTGTGTGTGTGTGTGTGTGTGTGTGTGTGTGTGTGTGTGTGTGTGTGTGTGTGTGTGTGTGTGTGTGTGTGTGTGTGTGTGTGTGTGTGTGTGTGTGTGTGTTGGAAAAAAATATATAAAAGAGTAAATGCCTTTCACTTAAAAAAAAATTCAATGTTTGTTCCTGTAGTTGTTATGTTGTTGTTGTGGTTGTTGTTGTTGTTGTTACCTCTCTAACTTTGATGGTGGTGGTGGTAATAATAATAATAGTAAATTTATCCTTTTCATTAATACTCCTCTCTCTCTCTCTCTCTCTCTCTCTCTCTCTCTCTCTCTCTCTCTCTCTCTCTCTTTTCCCACCTATAAACTACGAGGAGGCAAGACTATCTCTTCGTAAAGTTATTTCCCTCTCCCTATCTCCCAAGAGGCAGCCATCTCTCACTACCTCCACCACCACCACCACCAACTCCACCTCCAACTCTGCCTCCACCACCACCACCACCACCACCACTACCACTACCACTACCACTACCACCACCACCACCACTACCTTTCCCAAATATTTCCCTCTGCTCCTCTCTCCACACACACACACACACACACACACACACACACACACAGCATTAAGAACAAAAACAAAACAAAAATACAATGTAGAAGATAACAGATGATGAGAGAGAAGAAAAATGGTAATAACACACAAGTAAATAAGTAAGTAAGTAAGTAAGTAAGTAAGTCTGCTGGTTTCAGTTTACTTGCAAGATTTATGTTTTGTGTATTTTCATATCAAGCTAAGAGTGAGTGAGTTGGTGTGTGGCGTGGCGTCTGGAAGGGCTATCTAGCACACGAAAGTAATGGACCACTGGGGGGATGGGGGATGTGAGAGAGAGAGAGAGAGAGAGAGAGAGAGAGAGAGAGAGAGAGAGAGAGAGAGAGAGAGAGAGAGAGAGAGAGAGAGAGAGAGAGAGAGAGAGAGAGAGAGAATAATCGGGCGGGCTGGCGGGCGGGCGGGAGGGAGGGAGAGAGAGAGAACGAGAAAGAGCGAGAGAAAGCGAGCGAGCTACATTAAGAATTTAATATTAATTAATACATAATCGCTACCAAGACTGAGAATGATGAAGCTGGAAAGTAAGTGTGAACAGTGCCAAGCTTCCCAGTGCCACCCTCACACGATATGCAAACTCCTCTCAGACATGCAATTAAGATGGCTATAAAGCTCTTAAGAGGCTGGGGTTTAGTGACAAAAAAAGAAGAAGAAAAAGAAAAGTGTTCCTCCAAGGTTATGATATTATCCTTCTATACATGACGGTCGTAACTTCATCAGGAATGCACGGTGTCATCCAGGGGGGGAAGGGGTGAAGGGGGTGTTACACTTCACAAAGGTTACTGGGAAGGCGTTCAACGTGGTGTTAGTTACGTTGATCCCTTCCCCCCTGAAGCAGCTTTCAAGGATGGGATGCGAGAGGTGATACATTGTAGACAAATGTTGCTTATGGGAGAGCTAATTCAATTTTTTTTAGGACGTTTAGAAAGAATTATGGAATATTTAAGCGGAAGAATTTCATCGTGCTAGGGAAGTTACAGCGTGAAACTCAGAGGTATCTCTCTCTCTCTCTCTCTCTCTCTCTCTCTCTCTCACCTTCACCTTCACCTTCACCTTCATCTTCACATACACGCACACACACACACACACACTTCACAACACCGTCAGAACACTCGAGACAAACACTTGACTTACAACCTCACTAAAAGCACATTTTTTTTAACCTTTCCTCCTCCTCCTCCTCTTCCTCCTCATCTTGTTCATCATGGGTGCCAATGAGTGACCTTCAAGAGACACTGAGTTAAGTCAAGCCACTGTCGGGAGCACTTAGGGAAAATGTGCCTTTATTTATACATTTATTGCCAAGGATATTATTATTATTATTATTATTGTTATTATTATTATTATCATTATTATCATGATTACTACTACGTCTATTTTTACTTCTACTACTACTTCTACTACTTCTACTACTGCTACTACTACTACTACTACTACTACTACTACTACTACTACTACTTCTACTACTACTCTCGGGTATTCAAAAGGCAACTAAAGTGACAAAAGTGTATAGGCGTAAAAAGCAAGTTGTCGGGAGATTGAAGTTCAGAGGAAAAGACGCAGCATAATGTTATTTTTTCGCTGTGGTTTCTAATTATTCTCTTCCTTAAGTGTTGTCGTTTTTTCTGTTCCTTCCTTTGAATGTCCTATCACGCTTGTGGGAAAGGGAAGATTTGTGAGAATTAAGTTGTTATTATTATTATTATTATTATTATTATTATTATTATTATTATTTTTTACTATTATTGTTGCTGTCATTATCATAATTTTCCTTTTTTTGTCACACAATTGCCGGTTTACTAGCTTAAGTTGAAACGAAACCTGACTCTCTCTCTCTCTCTCTCTCATACATTCATTTATTCATTCAATCATGTGTTCGTTTATACTATTCATGTCGTATGCACTCAAGCGTCTCTCTCTCTCTCTCTCTCTCTCTCTCTCTCTCTCTCTCTCTCTCTCTCCAATATACTATGTCTCTTTCTGTCTTTTTCTTGGCTTGTTTAACCAATTATCTGTATGATTGTCTCTCGGTCTGTCTAAATATCAGTCTTTCTGTCTATTTGTGGGTATATGTCTGTGTGTTTACCTTGTGCTATCTGTCTGTATGTATCTGTGCCTCTCTCCCTCTCTCCCTCTCTCACTCTCTCTCTCTCTCTCTCTCTCTCTCTCTCTCTCTTTTCCGGGAAGTAAAGGAGGCTGTAGCAACAAGAAGACTCAAACGTAGTCATGTATAAACAATTACACTCGGGATGCTCTTACACTTTTTTCCATCAGAGTTGCAGGAACGCGAGAGTTTGTGAAGTTGGTGGAGGAGGAGGAGGAGGAGGAGGAGGAGGAGGAGGAAGAGGAGGAGGAGGAGGAGGAAGAGGAGGAGGAGGAGGAGGAGGAGGAGGAGGAGGAGGAGTGGAAGGGGTTGTATATGGTTTTTCTTTTTTTCTTTACTTCAATTATAATTTTCTAAGAAGTGGGTTGGATGCTTGTATTACGGTTAGCTGTTTGTTGGTTTCTTGGTTTGGTATCTATTTATTTTTTTTTTAGAAGGGATGAGATGCAATGTTAGAGAAATTTAATTTGATCTATTTTGAGCAGTTTGTTGTATCTCCATTGTAACGGAAATAATCCCCATGAGAAATTTCCGGTTACATGTATTAAGAGTTCGGTTCTAACTCGCAATAGCTTCTTATTTTCTTAACAGAGCTACCTAGATCGGGAGACTAATTACTTCAAATCGCTACTGGCTCACTGCAGCTAAATGGTGAGAGGGATAGCGCTCTTGTTAATCTTTGAGCCCTATAGTCTAAAGCTCCCTAGCTAGATTCTTTAATCTAATCGGTATAATGTCTTTGTGTCTGGCAGACTTTGTTAGTCTCCAGATACCGCTGTACCATAGTCGTATATGGAAATAAATAAATAAAGGTGTTCTTTTTTATTTTGTTATTTACATGAATCTTAAAAATATCCATTCCTCTGAGGATAAAAGTTTATATTCGAGATCGAATATTAGTTTGTTTGGTAACAAGAGTTTAGGCTGCAGACCCTTGACCAGAGGAGGGGAAGCGAGGTGATAGTGTGACCAGGTAGTACTGAATGTGACCCGGTGTAAGGGGAGGAAGCTGATACTTTTAAACCTAATGCTTTATAATAATAATTAATGAACACATTTGAAGCATTTCTTTCTTTCCATCCTGACAGTATAATGTTTTAATACTTGTGTAATAAACAATAATGCCTCATTGATATTACTGGACTAGTTTAATATTTGTGTAATAAACGTTAATACCCCATTGAAATTATTTGACTATCTCACAACACACCCTGAGCCTCACGTAAATAGTATAGAAAAGTGCAGCGCGTCTGTAAATAAAGTAGATTGGATCACATAGTACTAGTGTGTGTGTGTGCTGTACCCTCAGGTGTGCCAGGCTGTGTTAATATTACAGTTGTACTTGCATTACATTTTCCTTCATGATGCGAGTATGAAATGTGTAGTTTGAGTAATAGAATAATGAAGCTTGACTCGATTCACTTTGTTTATACAATAGCACCTCCCATCCTCGTCCCTTCCCTGCCTTCCACGCGACAACCTTCCCTTCACTCACTCACTCATCCGCGGTCTTACTAAAATGTCAGCCTAGTTGTGTATGTATGTGCCTGTGTGTGCATATGTGCGAGTGCGTGTGTGTGTATATGTATGTGTGTGTGTGTGGAAAGTGCGTGAACGTGTCATAGTTTCAGTAATTTAAGTGCTTTCCAGATACACTTTAGTGGTTTGAGTCACAAACGGTTTGAGTCGGAAATGGTCTGAGTACCAAAACGACTGGTGCGGAAATACCTTGAGTATGAAACGTCTTCAGTGCCTATCGCCTGAGTTTCAAATGACCTGCACCCCAGCCATCCACCCACCCACCCAGCCAGGCCAGCTAAAGGGTTATGTCTATATCCGAGCCAATACCTGGAATGGATGCAATATTCCGCTTTCTACTTCTACTTTCCTTCCTTCTTTCCTTCAACTCAAACTTTCAAAACACGAGTATCACAACACTTTCTGAGTTTTCCTATAAATATTTTTCTTTCCAATGTTTTTTCTCTCTTTCTCTTTCTCTCTCTCTCTCTCTCTCTCTCTCTCTCTCTCTCTCTCTCTCTCTCTCTCTCCTGTTCAGGACACATTCAAAATTCTAGTGATATTCAACGCCCGATCGTCCTCACCTGTACATGCCTCATAGCCTGTGTGTGTGTGTGTGTGTGTAGGTGTGTGTGTGTGTGTGTTTACCCCAGCAGTGGTCGTTCCTTCCCCTCTATTACCTACATTGCACCCACATATCGGCACCTCTTTCCCCTCCTTACACCCATTCCCCTCACTCCTCCCCGCCCGGCCACCACCACCACCACCAGATAATCCCCAAGGCTCGAAGGAGTATTTTCTTGCAGGCGACGGAAACTCCCTCCCCGTTGTGTTTCCGTCTGACTGTCCCTTCCTCAGATCCTTGCTGTCCCCCCACCAAAAAAAAAAAAAATTGATGCTGGAAACTGAAGACTGGTCGAAAAGCACTGCCACCTCTCTCTCTCTCTCTCTCTCTCTCTCTCTCTATTCCTGGGTGGTGTCCGTATGTCTTCATCGTTTTCATCACTGCATAAAAATGACGTGACGCCACCTTTTTACATGATTACAGTATTCGTACAACTTTGGACGGTTATTACTTAGACGAAAATGTTATATGTTTCTTTTAGGAATGTTTATTAATGAAATATAAAAATTCTTTGCCTTCCAAGGACTCAACACGGAAGAGAATCTCACGGTGGTCATGGGTGTGCATTGAGCTGCCTGATGCACTTGCCGCACCTATAACTATGTCTTATGCCTATGAAGCTTTGATATTGCCACCATGAGAACACCTTCCCAGCTGTTCATCCTTTAGGCAAGACTGATCGATTTAGCCGAAAACTGGCAGAGTAAACTGTGATGACGTGGTGACGATGTGTGTCGGGTATACACACATGTAGAGGCACTGCTGTCTGGTGGACGGATGGACGGGTGTGTGGACGGACGAACGGAGGGACAGACAGGTGGGTGGGCGGGCACCTGAATGTTGTCAGGATGTCGCCAACACCACTCCCAGGAAGAAAACCTTCAACATTCCCCGCCAAGCTTTATGGGTTGGCACTGAGACCCGGACAGAGCTCAATGATCTCTCAACTCTTTCCGTTTGCAACATCACTTCCTGTGCTTTCAATTACGGACAGCAGAATCCTCGGGGAACCACTTTCCTCCACTGGAGGGAGTTATCACCGTTCCACCCCCACCCACCACCACCACCACCATGCAATGACAGCACCATATTTGCCTGACCCCAGCCTCCTCCTGCGCCAGATGTCTGCATCACACGGACGATTCAGAACACAAGGTTTTCCATCGCCTTCCTTGCACGTCTAGCACATATTTTTACATCATAATATTCCTGGCAAC
>JAPQNM010000044.1:5595622-5600622 GCA_029783475.1 Metacarcinus magister
GAGAAAGAGAGAGAAAGGCGCGCTCTCTCACCAATATATATATATATATATATATATATATATATATATATATATATATATTATATATATATATATATATATATATATATATATATATATATATATACACACACACACACACACACACACAATTTCATGTTTGAATGCACTAGAAACTACCTCAACACCACGCTTGCAGACTGTGTAAATAGCAGGACACAATAAATATAGTCTTTAATATCCTACGTACGTCATTCCTCTCCTAAGTCCCAACTCACCACCACACCTAATAAGTTACCACCGCGTCAAGGAGTCACACTATTATCATCCCCTGCCCTACATTCAGTACGTAAGACACACTATACAGTATTGTTTTCCCACAACAAATAGCTACTGAGAATCTTAAAGTGCATTAACAAAATCAATCTAACATAAATGAAAAATAAGTTAGGTAAATGAAGAAAAAAAAAGTATAAACCTAACGTAAATTGTCAGTTCCTAACCAAAGATCTGAAGAAAAGAGACTGGAGAACAGTCATCTAACACCCAATTTGTAAATCAATTTCTGCCTATCTCTATACTAAATCTACATTTGTCTAATATCAGGAAGAAAGGGAGTCGGTTTGGCAAAGAATAATGTGTGTTTATTATATGTACCTGGACCTATCCTATTACTATGATGTAAAACAAAACTGTTGTATACAAAGCTTAATGTAAAACTTTTGTAATTGTTTTTATTATGAAGTGTATTTTTTTAATGCTAGGCTAACCCTGCCTCAACAAACATCTTTCAACTTAAAACACATTTGATACCTTACCAGGCACAGTTAAGCTAAGCACAGTCTAAACAAACATCTATTGACTAACCCTAACACAACTAGGCTATGCTAGGCTAAACAAACATCTATTGACTAACCTTAACATATTTCATCATTCTAACTAGGCTACACAAATACCTACTAACCAAAACTTATTACATAGTTTGTCCAAGCAAATAAAAGTCTATTAGTATATAAGAATCAACTTTACCTAACTTATTAACCTAACCATCAAAAAAAGTCCACAGTTTATATTTCCTCACAAACAAATTATTACCAACAAAACTAATCAACTTATTAACCTAACCATCATAAATATGGCCACATTTTTTTTTCCCCCATTCACAAATTATTACCAACAAAACTAAATTAAACCGTTACCACCTAAACATTCTCAAAACATCATTCCAACTACTGATAAAATTAAACTTAACTGCTAAGTAATGTGGAGCCTAGTTAGCACACTTCTGTAACCTCAAGTCACCAAAACTAACTTAAACTAAATAATAACAGTCCTATAATAATAGTCCTATTGTATTGAATGTTTGTGTAAGGGATTAAATATTGCATAGAGCCAAATAAACTAATGTAGTTCGGTGCAGTTATGAAAAGTATTCGTAACATTAGCCAGGTAAAACAAGGTAGTTTTCTGCAATCAGAAAAGTAATTGAGGTATAAAGCCTAGTAAAGTAAGGTTTTTCCTGTACTTGAGGAAAGGGGTGCAGGTCATTCCGGCCTCTCACCCTCAGTACTGAAGTATCGAATAGGTAACCATAGCCAAGACTTAACGATTGTAATGAATCTGAACTCAATTCCATTTGTTTGTCGAGATATCATGAAACTATCGAAGCAATACCATGGAAGACCTACCTTGTGACTATGGCTGCCTTGCGTGGTCTGTCCGTCGCCCAAACCGAGTAGAGGTGACTGTGTTCAGTAATGATAGGCCCAACGATTGAGTTTCACAATAAAACGCACCTATATAACAATAACAAATACTTTCCCCTCCTGATCATAAAGTACATAAGTAACCATGTTGGCGGGAATGACGTGTGTGAAAGGGACGAAATGACGAGGACGGGGGAAAAAAAAGTTAGGCCGAAGTGACTTGCAATCGAGGAAAGTAATGAAGATAATATAGCGCCAAGTTAAGTGATGTCATTTTCTGCAGAGTTCTATATCCAACCTATTCCCTTTTATATTGGCTTTGCACCTTGCATTTAATGAACAACACTTTGAGGTGACGTGAAAGGCAGCCAAGCTAACTAACAGGCAAGCAGGCAACCATCACAGCCCACCCGACACACTATATGGACAGCAGCACATCTACACATACCAAGCTACTCATGAATCTCACATACCTTAACCTAAACAAAATCATAATACGTTTAGTTTCCTTCAGCAAATAGTGGAAAAGGTTTATATGGTAAGTTAATTATTGCTTTAACTAAATCTCCTGCCACGTACGTACTACACTCCATAAACTAACACATACAGTCTCTTAATTGCCATATACAATCTTCTAAGGGAATTCTATCCAATATCAAGAATACCTTCAAAACTATACCTTCTCACTACCATTGTATCCTGAGGCGCCACACCCATACACACCAAGAGGAGCAGCACAGAGACGCACATATAGACTCACTCCCTCACTAACACAGAGTGACCATGTGGTTTCCTGCCGAAGCTTTGCCAGTCTCGTTGCAATGGAAACAAATTATTACGTGTGTATTATAGTACCTAGTGTTGATGATCTCCAGTTGTTGCATGGAGGAAAAAGTACCTAATCATCTAATAATGTTAAAAAAAAATAAAATCTTGTTGGTTGGACATGAACAAAACAAAACAAAACAAAATTGCGAAAATCACTAGCAGGCAATCTTCAAGTCTCGAGTAGGCTGTACCAATTTATTTATATAACACTCGTATTATCGTATATTATTGTTACACCTGACATGACATTCAATTAGCAGTGATAGTGGGCATCTTGGACTACATATAGAAGAGGAGGCTAAGGAAACAGCGCATAGCATACGCAGGTTTATCACCAAAGATCCAAACACAAGTGACATGTGGTGTGGCACGCAGCATGGCCCGTCTCGCACCTCGCACCTCTGTTGTCTGCTTACTCTGCTACCTTTATGCGGTTGTCTTATACATTATGAGGTACTGTCACATTTACCAAGGCATTCAGACACATTTCAGTGGGTTATGCTGATAACTCATTAGTCTGACTGAGTCCATGGAGGTGCAGCTGTTTTCGTGGTGAGGGAGGGAGTCAGAGGGAGGCTATTCCCCCCTCAGGAGCCTCTCAGCTGCCACTGTTATCCTCTCGTTGATGGCCTTGTTCAGTCATTTCATCAACCTTTACATTGATTGTTTCAGGTTGATTTTATATCTATTAGTGTATCTTATGTCTAAAAGTTGGTCATCATATTAATTTAGTAGTAGTGAAGTTATCAAATAGTTAAAGAGAAAAAACTTGTTTGGCGGTAATTATTACTATTGTCATTATATTACTTGTTAACTCAAGAGACAATTTACTTTCTCTTTTTTGTTTCATTGATAATACATCAACCACACAACATGACGCAATGGCAATAAACAACCTAGTCCCTACACGTTAGTTTGTGTCTTGCCAGCAGAACCTCAAACCTGTGAGTGGGTAGTGAGTATGTAGTAGTAGTAGTAGTAAATCCATTCCTGTTTAGTCTGCCTGCATTAATTTTTTTATTTCCATCCTGTCATTTTTATTAGTTGCATGCAGTGAATGGTATAAATAAACGTGCAGTGTTCTCTGTATTCGATATCCTCACATCTTGACATCCACACTTTATTAACTGCGAGTATTCCTTGTATATACTGAGCCTGTTACCCATGCAGCCACTACGCTCTCCCGTCAACAGTGGCTATACTTAGAAAGGGAATAGTTCAGGTGTGCGATAATAATAGAGAACAAGAGAACAACCTAAGCATTGTAGGTGAAGCCTGTTCTGTGAGCCGTGATGCTATTTCGCTGCTTGCATCACAGACACGACAATGACATATTACGAAAAAAAAGATTATGTGATATTCAGCTTCAAAGTGATCATTAGCAGTGAATTGTGTGTATGCCTTTGAGTGTGTGTGTGTGTGTGTGTGGGTGTGGGTGTGGGTGTGTGTGTCACCTGGGAGTACAAGGGGCAGGCGATGTGAGGGGTAATGATTCAGTTTGGGTAAAATACAACTTTATTGACATATTCTCAAAGACGGAGGTAGGTTGGAAGGGAGGGCGGGATGTATGGATACAGGGAGGGAGGGAGGGAAGGTGGCGCGGCTGGCACGAAGAAGTCATTCATCTTATAACTTTTAGTCAATTAAATCAAAATAATCAATCAATCAACTTCCTAGTCATCAGACAAGTTTTAAAAGTTAACCTAATCTATGTAAAGTAATTAAATCAGCATTCCACATGTACAATATGTTCTTAATCCTGAAATTTACTCTTTTTAAGTAATACTAAGGATCTGTATTTCTAACCATAGTAGTCATAGAAAAATAACGACAATACAAAGATAATCTTTACAAAATACATATACATATTTCTTCCCTGATTGTAGATATGTATGAAAATTCTCTTGACACAGCTGTTTCTTTACATCTGTCACCACAATGGTATATATACAGCTGTCCCTACACATCTTCACATACCCGTCTCGTACACACCTATACACCTGCCTACAAGCTTTTCTCAACACCTGTCTTGGCACACGCGTAAGCCGGCCACCTTTGGAACAGCTATAAAGGGGGGAAGGGTGGGTAGAGGGGAAAGTTTGGTCATAGAAAAATATATAATTGTTGGTCTTAAATGCAGAGGATTCAACAGCTGACAAGGCATACATAAGGAGGGTCAGCACACACACACACACACACACACACACACACACAGAGAGAGAGAGAGAGAGAGAGAGAGAGAGAGAGAGAGAGAGAGAGAGAGAGAGAGAGAGAGAGAGAGAGAGAGAGAGAGAGAGTAGAAAACTGTAGGAAGATTATCAATGCTAGAAGTTAAGTTAGTGATATATATTAGCAACCTCTCTCTCTCTCTCTCTCTCTCTCTCTCTCTCTCTCTCTCCCATTATATCTCACACACATACATACACAAATACACACACACACACACACACACACACACACACACAC
>JAPQNM010000044.1:5603122-5605622 GCA_029783475.1 Metacarcinus magister
TGACCTCCGTCACCTCCTCTGCTCCCTTCTGACTGTCTAGAGAAATTATCTCCTTGACGGACCTCCAGAGTCACCCAGGTACACCCAGAAGCCTCGAGGAAGCCTCAAGGGCCGCGAAGAACACGCTCCGTACTTTATGGAACGCAGGGAACCACAAGAGACACCGAGGCTTACAAGGAGTCACTAGGAACTAGGAGCTTCCTCGGCCCTGGATACCCATATGGGTGTTTAGGGCAGCTTGAGGAAGGCCTCCCCGTGGAGGTCGTCCTTGACAGTCTCTTCAGTGAGGGAGCGGCCGAGGGGGGGCGGCGGCCGGCCCAGGTCCTGTCAGCAAGATATTCTGCCAGAGACGCCCATACGGTTGAGTCTCTCTGGCTCTGAGGTGGAGTGGGCACGGTGGAGTGAGAGTGTCTGCTGCAGTGTTCTAAGAATGTCTGGGAAGACTGGCCGCTGTGCAGTTTCAGCGTCCCAACACTCCCCGATCAAAGTCTGCGGGGTGAGGGAAGGTAAGCTCACGTACTACTGGACTATGAATGTGTTCTTCCCAGCCTCACTCTCTCCTCCAGGATAGTTCTAATTTGTTCTTACTTTGCTGCTCTGGTGTTCCCCTAATCCTCCCCCAGCCACTGTAATTTTGGCTATACAACATCCCTTTCACTTATGTAATTCTGATTTCCTCTCTTCCTCTTCCTCCATTACCACTGTCCTCACTCTTACTTTGTAACACTGACCTCCTTCCTACTGCAGCAATATTCCTCTCCCCATTCTGATGCACATAACACTGTCCCTCTTCTACTATAACACAACCTCCCTCCTCCCCTTGCCCGCCCTCTATCGGTCTGGGTTAACTGCTTTCTGATGACCTCAAATTTCCACCCAAATGCCCTCCTGCCTACACAGTAAAGCTATCCTGTAAAGCAGACTGGCACTGGCCTCACTGCCGCCCTACACCGTGACGGAACACAAATAATCAACGTTTTTCCTTGCATGATAAGTTAAAGAAACAAATATTTTGCATAATATATATATATATATATATATATATATATATATATATATATATATATATATATATATACACATATATAAGTATATAATGCTGTCCAAAAATCAACACCTATTTTTCCAGTTTCATGAACATCTTCGGACTGATCTGAATATCAAGAATATGCCGAATAAAATTTGACTACAATCCTTTTAAAGTCAGTAAGTGGCATTAATGCTTTAAGAATATATTTCAGATTTTATTCATATTCCTTAACGCAAAAAAATTGCATTTTATCCCCAATTCTTATGATGCCCAAGTCAGGTTTCCTTTGTATGTACAGAACGCCTCTGCTTACCTTCAGGTTTTGGGTGCACTGCAGGTCCTCGGTGCTAGGTTGCTTCCGTCGGCCAACCTGCAGGATGACGGCGTGCGGATGCTGGGTGGCAAAGGGCGGCGCCTCGGCGAAGATCTCGTACAGCAGCGTGCCGTACATGTACACGTCAGACTGCTGTGTTGGCGAAGCGGTCACCGTGACGTGTGGAGGAACCACCTGTAGCGTCCTCATCATCTGGAGGAAGGAGGACCATAAGGAGGGGAAGGTAGAAGGCTGGATGAGGTGAGTGTGGATGGTTGATAAGTGTTGGATGAAGTGGTAAGACATCACTCCAGTCTGACGTCGCACGTCAAGAAAATTGTGTAAAATGACAGAAGATAATGTTTACAGACATGTGTTTGGGGGTGATGATAGGAATGGATGTGATATAAACAGGGCATGACCACGTACCTCAGGGGGCAGGTAGGTGAGGAGGCCCTGAGCCAGATACCCGGTATGCTCTCCCACCGGACTGCACTCAGCCATGCTGTGATCGAGGAGAGACAGCTTTATTTTGGCCTCCAAGAACACATTGCGTGAGTTGAGTCGACCATGGATGATCCCGCGGGAGTGAAGGTACGACATGGCCTGCGCAACCTGCCGAAAGAAGCTGGTGAGTCACGGACGAGGTTAAAAAAAAGTGTTTGGAAAGACAAGGTTGTACATATTTCATTAGAGACCAAGAAAAAAAAAACCACATCTTGATGGTTATATACGACTCGCTACCACAAGTATACAGTGTGTCTGAGGCAATGGTAGTGTAGAAGAATGATTGTGGTATGGTGTGGACAATGTTATGTGGTTCAGGTGTATAAGAAGGGAGAAGCTTACCTGGCGGGCGATGTTGACTCTGGAGGGATATGGAATGGAGCCGCGGGATGAGGTGTGTTGGTGGAGGGACATGCCGCGCCGCACGCCTGTCACGATGGCCAGGTTGGGCGGCGCCATACTCGCACCCATGAAGAGTACGATGTTCTCGTGACGTATCATGGAAAGGCTCGCCACAAGTTCCCAGAAGCGTCGCTCTGTGGTCCCGTGAGTGCCATCGAAGGTGTGAATCATGACGTCGCCGTGCCATCGTCCCCTGAAGCACGTGACAGTGTTAGGTTCAGCACAAACATGCGCGATTATAGTATTCC
>JAPQNM010000044.1:5613122-5628122 GCA_029783475.1 Metacarcinus magister
GTAATGATTGATCATGATAATAATAAAGAAAAAGAAGATAATGATGATAACGATAATAATTAAAAAAAAAAGATAATGGTGATGATACAGATAATTATGATAACCATGACGAAGGTGTAGAAAAAAAGTGGAGGAGGGAGAGAAAAGAGATAAAGATTACAATACAAAGGGAAATCATAGCAGATTAAACTTTAAATTATCATAACAAGAAGAATGGCTTTCTGATGACTTCTTTGTGCCTGTCTGTCTATCTGTCCACCGAGATGTCTAACCTTTCGTAAATTTGTCTTCTCCTCTCTGTCTCGATGCTTCTGTCTACCTTCCTGTCTATATGTCCGCCTTCCAGTCTGTCCTCGCATCTGTCTCTCACTCTCTTTCTCTCTCTCTCTCTTCCCTTGGCGTGACCTTGACCTCTGACCTTCGACCCTGTGATCAATAGAACCTCAGGTGATACACACACACACACACACACACACACACACACACACACACACACACACACACACACACACACACACAGATAAACACACAGGATTATTAATTACCCTAAGTATATACCCCCAAAAGAAGACTGTTACCCCCCCCGGAATTGCTTCAACCACCTGTAAAAGCTTACCACACCACACCACACACTCCAACAGACACACACTCTATTCCTCTCTTCTCCTCCTCTTCCTCCTTTTCCTTCTCAATCCAGTATATTTCCTACTTTACATACCGTATAACTCTCATATCTTACCCTCCATCCTCTTCCTCCTCCTCCTCCTCCCTCCACACGACTTCCTTCCTCCTTCCTCCTTCCTCCTTCCTCCTTCCTCCTTCCTCCTTCCTCCCACATGTTCCTCATAACTCATCCACCGTCACCCTCTCACTCCTCCACTCACCCACCCACCCACCCATCTACACTCACTCACTTCCTCCCTCTCTCTCTCTCTCTCTCTCTCTCTCTCTCTCTCTCTCTCTCTCTCACATACAAACTCACGCACACGCACACGCACACACACGCACATACGCATGCACACATACACATGCACACACATACACATGCACACACGCACACACACAAGGTCAATGTAAAAATGCATATATAGCTATAAAATCTTTCTCCTATTGACTTTGCAGATGATAAACTGTGGGTGAGCACGATCACAATGTGCATGCGTGAGAGAGAGAGAGAGAGAGAGAGAGAGAGAGAGAGAGAGAGAGAGAGTGTGTGTGTGTGTGTGTGTGTGTTTAGAAGAGATATGTATGGTATGGCGTGGAGTCTAAGCGGGGGTGACCACTGAGGACCAAGCATGGCGGGGAAGGACCACCACCAGTTATCAGACACAATCACTACGAGGCACCAGGATGGGATCACTGGCTTCGAGGCAGAAATAAAGATATGGATGACTGATCGAGTCCCACAAATCATCGTTCACGCCAAGCTAACCCATAGATCCAATGATTCAATATCAACTCTCTCTTATCTATCAGCCTTTCATATCTTTAGATGCATTTGTATAAAAGAATTTTTCATATGAAATAAAGGACACTATGGGAGGAGAGATTCTAGTTCCTGCCATAAACACAGCATCTGCTCGCGCCGATATCTGGCCCTCGCGGCCTATGGCGCATGCGGGACAGACGCAGACAAAACTGTCCTGAGTTAGGCTCATTAGGGAGTGTAGGAGTGCATTACCACCAGTCACAGGTAAATGTTATGTTTTGAAAAGCCTTGAAATACTCAATACTCACACGACTTCCAGTAGGCTCGCGACTGAGCCTATTTTTGTGGTGCTAGGCTGGCTTGCGGCAGAATGGACCCCTAGCGGTCCTAGTGTCCCTGAACACCCATGGCTTGTCCACGGCAGCCAACTAAAATACGGAAATCATTGGAACAAAAATATATTAAGAAAAGAAAAGCAAAAAACACTAAGAGCCTGTGTAGTGACTGGAGGAGCCAGACACACACACGTCCTCCCCCACTCACGTCCTCACTCAGACTGAATCCAGCGCGGCGCCGCCTCACCTGCACCTCCGACACTGTTACCACCTCCAGGGTGCCGCACACCTCCTGGCACCCTCACCCCCGCCCACACCCTCAATACACACCTCTTTTCCACCTCCTCTACCACCACCTCCTCCTCCTCCTACTACTACTCTTCCCTAGTCCCCCATTACCTCCTCCCTGACACCTTCTCTCATCCTTGAGATATTCGCATCCTCGGGTTATATTTGCCCTTCTGACACCCAGCTACTTATGGCACCTAGCAACTTCAGTGCCACTTCTCCACCACTACCACGAGTACGTCCCTTGCTACTACTCCCACACCCTACACACTACTCCCTCACCCACACCGACTCCCACACCCCTCACTACTACTACTACTACTACTACTACTACTACTACTACTACTACTACTACTACTACTACTACTACTACTACTACTACTACTATCACCGCGTGCCTAGCTACTCCCTCCCGTCATCGTGGTTATTTCAGTGGCTCTGGTTTATGCATTGTTCCCTTCCACAGCCTCCGCTCTTCACACTATCCCACCTGTTTCCTTCTTGGTCCTAGTTACCAACACATCATTTGTTACTTCAGGTCTCTTCTTAGGCAACTAAATCTACTTATCATCCCATGAATTTCCTCTTGCGCACACTACTACTACTACTACTACTACTACTACTACTACTACTACTACTACTACCACCGCCACGCCGGCATCACCGCCCACAACTTTAATTACTCAGAACATTGGAATAGTTCACCTTTCTCTCTCTCTCTGTCTCTCTCTCTCTCTCTCTCTCTCTCTCTCTCTCTCTCTCTCTCTCTCTCTCTCTCTCTCTCTCTCTCTCTCACGCACACACACACACACACACACACACACACACACACACACACACACACACACACACACACACACACACACACACACACACTGAGGGCGTCTTAGAGGGGAAGGTGACTGAATAGGACGAAAACCTGGTCATCAACTAGTAATAAGAACGACTATACAGGAATGGAAAAGGGAGAACTAAGGATAAACTAAAGAGGAGGTAGATAGTGTAGTAAACTGAAAGAGAGAGAGAGAGAGAGAGAGAGAGAGAGAGAGAGAGAGAGAGAGAGAGAGAGAGAGAGAGAGAGAGAGAGAGAGAGAGAGAGAGAGAGAGAGAGAGAGATGTGTGTGTGTGTGGATGCTGACGTCCTCGATCAATGCTGGCCAGGGAGAGAGGGAGGAAAGGAGGGAGGTAGAGAGGAGAGAAAGAGAGGGGAGAGAGCAGAGCGGGAGGCTGAGAGTAAGTCGGGTGGGTAGACAGAGAAGAGAAGACGGAAGGATGGATGGAAGGAAGTGAAGAGAAGGAAAGGAGGCAGGAAAAGGTAGATTGAGATGGAAAATTGTTACCGAGAGAGAGAGAGAGAGAGAGCGAGAGAGAGAGAGAGAGGGGGGGGGGTAAAACAGAGAGATAAAACGCAGAAAGCAAGAAGAGAGTTGATGAATAGATAAATAGAAAAAATTAAATAAAAAAAGCAGATAATAAAAAAAAAACATAATGAAAACAGGGATGAAAAGAATCACAACCTTCCATCCATCCATCTATGAAGTTATTTTTAATGCAGCATCACACCATCACGAAGGGAGAGAGAAAAACAAACTCATCACGATCATCACAACCACCACCACCACCACCACCACCACCACCACCACCACCACCAGAGCCGCCCACCTTGACTATATGAGCTCGAAGGTCAAACGTCATATTCCGTTTACTTGTGTGAGGCCACGGATTGGACGTGGCTAGATATTGGTAGGAATGGACGAATGTTGGTAGGAATGAAAGGATATTGGTAGGAATGGAAGGATATTGATAGGAATGGAAGGATATTGGTAGGAATGGGAGAATGTTTATTGGAATGGATAAAATATTGGTTGGAATGGAGAGATTTTGATTGGAATAGACGAATGTTGGTAGGAACGAAGGAATACTGGTTGTAATAGAGGTGAAGGATCTTGTGAGGAATAGGAGCGAGCTTAAGGATAGATATAGAGAACAGATTTTGTGGATGGATGGAAGGATGGCGTGGAATGTTTTTTCTATCTTATTTGGAATGAAAGGGTGTTAGTTGGAATGGTAGTGAATGGTAAAGGTTAATGAATGGTGGTGCTTATTTACTTTACAGAATGAAAAAGCTTATTGTAGGTGTTTGGTTATGTTAGGTTAGGTTAGGTTAGGTTAGGTTAGGTTAGGTTAGGTTAGGTTAGGTTAGGTTACGTGTATGTGTAAGGAGAGGTGGCAGCACTAGAGAAACGCTGGTGGTGGTGATGATGAATGTAGTTGAGGATGAAGGAAATGCTGTAACACACACACACACACACACACACACACACACACACACACACACACACACACACACACACACACACACACACACTTACACACACACACATACACACACCTGGGTCGTGCGTCATGCCTTGTTGACGAGACAGTACACAACGCGTGATGTTTACAAACACTCGCCGCTGACATAAATGACGCTGAGCAGAAAGAGATGAAGGGACGCGTTTACCAGAAAATTGTCATCTTATTAAGGAAAATGTCAAACGGTGAGTTTTTTTTTCTTCTTCTATGTGGTTTTCTTTTTATTCTTGTGTTGTGATTGTTACTGTTGATTGCACAAGCAGCAGCAACAGCAACAACAACAAACAGTAGTACTATTTATTATTGTCGTTGTAGTAGTAGTAGTAGTAGATTTACGAAAGCTCACACAAACAGCCGATTCAAATTATTGTTGTTGTTGCTTTTTGCTATAGTTGTTAATGGTGAAGTTGGTGTTGGTGTTGGTGGTGACACTGACACTTTTTCTTTAATTTACGAGCATTTTGGTGATGGTGGTGGTGGTGGTGGTGGACATGGAGGGTTACAGTAGCGGTAATAACGGCAATACAGTGGTGATGTGGGACAATACGATGGCAAAGTGATATGAAGAGAGTCACCCTGCTACTCCCTGGCACTAGGTGGTGGTGGTGGTGGTGGCTGTAGTGGTGTTGGTGGTCCTCGAGTGAGACTGTACCACGGTCCTAAGGGTTTTGTGGGCCATTTGTGTGTCTCTTGCTTCGCTGCAAGGACGGATTTGCGAGTTTTTACCTCGTTAGTGTGTCTGTGTGTGTGTGTGTGTGTGTGTGTGTGTGTGTGTGTGTGTGTGTGTGTGTGTGTGTGTGTGTGTGTGTGTGTGTGTGTGTGTGTGTGTGTGTGTATGTGTGTGTGTGTGTGTGTGTGTGTGTGTGTGTATTCTTAACACTCGAAAACATTTGCTCTGAAAGCTCCCAATTCCCTACAGGCACCTCGCTCTTCCTTCTCTTCTTCTTCTTCTTCTTCTTCCTCCTCCTCCTCCTCGCATCACCTGCCACTGCGCCCCATGAGTGAGGAGGGTGACGTTTACGCAGGACTCGTGATCTCCTTCAACGACAAGGTATTGATAGTGATTTAATAGTGACATTGTTAAGTGGTCCATGACAAGTAAAGTATTAAGTTTGTCATGTGCACCAGAGGAAGATAAACGAAAACTAATACATCCATAACAACAACAACAACAATAGTATCAACAACAACAACACCAATGATAATAACAATGATCACTACTTTCACTACTACTACTACTGCTATTGCTTCAGGGTATAAGACAGATGATATACAAAGACTGGCTAAAAACACAGTAATGCACATATACCCTTGAAAGGCGGAGGCTACGAGGCGATCTTATAGAGCCCTCTGAGTGGGTGAATGGGTTTGAAAAGGGCGGCATAAGTAAGGTTCCTATGCTCGTAATGGGTTCAAGTTCGATGGATTTAGATTCAACAAAGAGCTGGGCAGGAATCGGCTTACAGAGAGGGTAGTGGATGAGTGGAATAGGCTTAGCAGATAATAGAGTAAGAATAATGTAAAATAGGTTTAAAAGAGTGTTAGACAGATATATGGTTGAGGGTGACAGGAGGTAACTTTTTGGTGGATAGAAGTGGTTTGTGTAGGTCTAAAGGCATCTTGCAACCCCTTTTATCTCATCATCTACACACAATTTAATAAAGAAAGTAAGACTAATAAAAAAGAATAGCAACAAACTGTTATATCTTTCCTTTTAATTAATAACATAGGTATATATATATAATTTTTTTTTAAGTTTGTACGTCTGTTCGCCACATGTGTTTGGTGTCACTAAGGTAAGTACATCCACGGGAATGTTTGTAAACACCACGCGCGCAATGGTACTGTTTTGTCAACATGGAATGACGCACGATCTGTGTGTGTGTGTGTGTGTGTGTGTGTGTGTGTGTGTGTGTGTGTGTGTGTGTGTGTGTGTGTGTGTGACTTGTTTTGATTTATTCGTGAACGTGCTACACAGCTGCCACTTCTCCTCCATGATTGCACTGCTTCCTCGTGTTGGTCTGTGACGCGCAACAGGAGGTTTGAGGGTGGGGCATGGGATGGGCGTGGGGCGTAGGGCGTGGGGTGGGCGTGGGGCGTAGGGCGTGGGGGAGGGGCTGAGGGTAGGTGGGTGGGGGGGAGGGGATAATATGCGGCGGTAATCGAATAAGTGAGTCTTTTTCTGTTTCCTTCTCTTTGTACTTAAATCACTATTCCTTCTTTCCTTGTGGGGCTTAAAACGTGGTCTTGTTTCATCCTATTCCTTAATCCAATTTCTGATGCTATCCTTTTATTTTATTTACTTTATTTATTTATTTTTTTTTGTCTCCAATGTTTTTTAAGATTACATTTTCCCTCTTTTTTTTCCCTTCATCCTTTAAACTTTACCGTCCCTTCTTATCTTCTACCCACTTGCATTACTTCCTTCTCTCCTTCTTATCCCTCCATTCCTCCCTCCCTCCCATCTTCCCTGCTTTCTTCTCTCACATTGCAGTTTCCTGAAGGGACTCGCGGACGCACTGTGACGTAAGCAGCACCTGTATGTAAACACCTTGATTTCCCCTCAGCTAACGTCACCACACCGCCTGTGACGTCATCTAGAGGAGGAGTCAAAGGCCACGCCCACCTCCTGAGAGAGAACGTCTCCTTCAAGCCATCTCTCTCTCTCTCTCTCTCTCTCTCTCTCTCTCTCTCTCTCTCTCTCTCTCTCTCTCTCTCTCTCTCTCTCTCTCTCTCTCTCTCTCTCCTGCTCTTGTTCCCTGGTTGAAGGAAGGGTGAGAGGGCAAGGGGCGGGATTAACGTGTTGAGAGTGGGTTTAGGGAAGCAAGATGTGTGAGGTGGAGAGATAAGAGAGAGGGATGGATAGGTGGGGAGGAAAAGGAATGAGATGTGACATGATATGGATGTAGGGGGAAAGGAGGAGTGGTGAATGTGAATGTGTTTTAGAGGGAAGCGGAGTGCAGGGTGTGAAAGGCCAAGGTAAGAGGCAATAAGGTTGTAGTGCGCAGGAGGTGGTGTGGTGTGCTGGGAGGGTAATGCAGTGGGTGTGCCAATGCGTGGGGATTGTGGGCTTAGGAATGCTATCTTCTACCTACGTATGGTCTCAAGAATTCACCTAATCATGGCACTGGGAAGTCGTCAGTCCCACGTTAGCGAAGAGAGGCAACACTCGTGCCTACACACCTCTCTCTCCACTTCTTTCATCAGGTAGGGAAAAAATTAACGTCAGCATCACCTTAAGATAGTCACCGTTACTAGTTTAATTATTCACTAGAAAACGGGGTGGAGTAAGAATAGAAGAAAGCTATTTCTGGGATAACGTTAATAAACCTAATATACTTTAGTTAGGGGGAGGCTAATGCTGATTGATTGACTCTGCCGCAAGGATTTACCAGAATTATCGTGGTTTGGAAATTAAAGGGCAAGAGAAAAATGATTCAATCTCAAGGTTAAACACAAGAAACGCGGATCAGACAGACGCAGCAATAACAGACACAAGTAGGCACGTACTCTACATCCACACACAGACGGACGGACAGACAAACAAACAGACCGACTGACGCAAGGCTTCAACACTGCTTGCTCGCTAGCTAAAGGAAGAGAGCAGTGCTGACGTAAGGTGTGACGTCACAAACACACACACACTCTCTCTCTCTCTCTCTCTCTCTCTCTCTCTCTCTCTCTCTCTCTCTCTCTCTCTCTCTCTCTCTCTCTCTCTCTCTCTCTCTCTCTCTCTTTATCTATATATCTTTCTCTCTTATTTTATCTCTCTTTCTCTTTTTTTGCCACTGTCTCTTTTTTTCGCTTGAATTTCATTATTCATATGTATATGTGCGTTAAACACATACACACACACACACACACAAAACAAAAACAAACACACACACAAACATTCAAGGACGCACGCGTGCACGCACATGAGAACAAGCATGTATGCGCATGTTCACGAGCGCACACACACATACATACACACACACATACAAACACACACAAACACACATATACAAACACACAGACACACACACAGACACACACACACACAATAATACTTGTAATGGTTTTGAGGCAAGTGTTATGTTTACGAGTAAGGAAAATCCCTGAGTTCAGACTATGTTATATAAAAGTACACATCGCGACAACACAACACGAACTGGACTTAATGCATGCACATCTTAATTACATAAATACTACAACAATAACAGCATAAAACAAAGAGAGAGAGAGAGAGAGAGAGAGAGAGAGAGAGAGAGAGAGAGAGAGAGAGAGAGAGAGAGAGAGAGAGAGAGAGAGAGAGAGAGAGAGAGGAAGGGGAAGTGTGAGGAAGATAACAATTATTGGAAGCAGTGGAAGGTCAATGAGTCAAAGTCATAGAGGTCACTGGAAACTGAACTCACCTGAGGTCAAGGTCAGGTAGGCAGGGGGGAGGGACAGCCACCGTTGCTGGTAGGAAGACGTCGTCGTCCTCGAAGAGTGCCCAGCGGGAACCCAACCTGGACCCAAACACTGAGTCGCCGCTGCTGCTGGCGGTGGACACGAGGGAGTCGCTGCGTCCCCAGTAAGCAAGACCACCCTCCGTGAAGTAGATGGAGGTCATTGTGCGGGCAGGGCAGGGCAGGGCAGGGCAGGGCAGGGCAGGGCAGGGCAGGGCAGGGCAGGGCAGGGCAAGGTAGGGCTTCCTTATCCTCGTCTCCTACGGGACTACACTAGCCTTCGAGACGCGCTACACACACCCAAACACCCATCATCGCGTAGGATTCTCACGTGGCTTGAAGAGAAACAACACAGATATATCTTCTTGCACCGTCCTTCACTTTTCCTTCCCTTGTGAACTTATGTTGATTTGTCTCTTGTTTTAGCGACACTATTTATATATTTTAATGCGTTTTTCTCGCTACTATCAGTTTTATTACCACTCTTTCCTTCCTTCTCTCAGTCTTTGATCGTCACTCCCTCCGTCACTGGTGGGGCCTTGCTTTAGAGGTTCTAATGTTGCTTCACTCCTTTCTGAGGCGCCCCTGACCACTGAAGGGAGACGGGGCGGGGGGAGGAGGTGAAGGAGGAAGAGGGGGGAGAACGAGAGGAGGAGTTTCCCAGCCACATGCTCCAGCTCACACTGGGCACGCGCCACTGCCCACCTCCTTATATACATTCTTAAGACTCTGCGATGCCAATTAGTAATTAACCTGGGCATTAACATGTTACTGGTCATTCCTATTGCTGATAACACATTCACTGTAAAGCACGGAAGTAATCTAAGTGAAGTGTATTAGTTGTATTCGAATGAGTGTTTCTTATTAAATGTTTTCAGATGATGACAAAAGAGAGAAAGGGAAGGAAGGAGAGAGGGAGGGGAATGAACCGTAGTGTGTGTGTGTGTGTGTGTGTGTGTGTGTGTGTGTGTGTGTGTGTGTGTGTGTGTGTGTGTGTGTGTGTGTGTGTGTGTGTGTGTGTGTGTGTGTTTGTTTGTGTGTGTGTGTGTTAACGTGCGCGTGTGTGTGGGGTGGGGGGGGTGCGTGTGCGTGTGTGTGTGCGTGTATGTGTGTGTGTGTGTGTGTGTGTGTGTGTGTGTGTGTGTGTGTGTGTGTGTGTGTGTGTGCGTGTGTATCTATAATAATAAATTATATCTGTCTACCTACCTACTTCTTTCTCTCTCTCTCTCTCTCTCTCTCTCTCTCTCTCTATATATATATATATATATATATATATATATATATATATCATGCGAGTATATATATAGATATGAGAGAGATAGAGAGAGAGAGAGAGAGAGAGAGAGAGAGAGAGAGAGAGAGAGAGAGAGAGAGAGAGAGAGAGAGAGAGAGAGAGAGAGAGAGAGAGAGAGAGAGAGAGAGAGAGAGAGAGAGAGAGAGAGAGAGAGAGAGAGAGAGAGAGAGAGAGAGAGAGAGAGAGAGAGAGAGAGAGAAAGAGATGCATATAAAGAACAAGTGTGTGCTGTGGGTACTGGCAGGGTAATTGTGAATTTGAATGCGCTCAAAATACCAATCTTAGGGCACACGCACACACGCGCGCGCACACACACACACACACACACACACACACACACACACACACACACACACACACACACACACACATACCATCATCATCATCATCATCATCATCAGCATCACAGTGGACATGGACACCAATGTTTTTGCCTTGGTGTGGGTGTCGCCGCAGGGTTGACGCCGCGCCGGCAGCCAGCAGCAGGAACCGAAAGAGGGGCGGCATCCCAGGCATCGGGCGAGGGGCAGGAGGCGAAGTTGCCGTCTCTGCCACGCCCGCCAGCGGTGTACAGCTGCGTGCTAAGAAAAAAAAAGGAAAAAAAAAACTAAGAAGAAGGAATAGCACTCAAGTCTGGTGGTCAGCTGATGGGGTCCAGGTGGCGGGTGAGTGACTGTTTCTCACAATGCTTCGTTATCATTATGTTTCCATTACTCCTCAACGCTTGGGTCATGACATCAAGGTGTGCATGTTGACGGTGTTGTGGTCCTCTATGGCTGCAAGGCGCGTGGTGGTGTGTGGGGGGCAGGTGAGGGGAGCAGGGGTGTGGGGACGCAAGGCATGAAAATCAACGAAACACTGTGGGAAGGGGTGGGCGGGCGGTAGCGCGTGCCGCCCCTGATCAACAAGTGAGCACCTGGCCAGCCTTCCCTCCTAACCCCACCCCCTCCCTCCCCCACACACCACACCTGCAGCAGCCCTCCCGACCCCCCCCACTTTACCTGTCCCACCTTGGCAGCTGCTTCTGCTCCTCACCGAATGAGTTGAGACGCCAGGGAGGAGGAGGGGAAAATGGGGGGGATGTTGGGACACGAGGAGGAGGGGACACAAGGAGAATGTGGGGACACAAGTAAAGAGAGGACACAGTAAAGACGGGGACACTGAAGAAGGAATATTAGGGGAAAACTGGGACACATTATGGAACACTTATAGGAGGTGGACACTAAAATGACGGGGACACCAAGGCAAAAGAAAAAAAAAAGATGAAGACACGGAGGATGAGTGGACATAAAGGAAAGTGGGAACACAAAGGTCACATAAGGGCAAGATGGGGACACCCAAGGAAGCTGATAATACGGGGAGAAGATTCCTGTGGTAGGTGGGGACACCATGAGATGATGGGGACACCTGGTGAAGGTCGGGACATCATGAAGAGGTTGGGATACATGGTGGTGGTGGGGACCCCAGGTTTGGGTGGGGACACCACGAGGAAGTTAGGACACCATGAGGTGGGGACACCGCGAGGAAGTTTGGATATCTGGAGGAGGTGGGGACATCACTAGGAGGTAGGAATACCTTAAGGAGGAGAAGAAACTAAAGATGGATGAGGACATCAGAGAGATGAGGACACATTATAGGAAGTGAAATACCTTAGGGGTGATAGGGACACCACAGAAATGGAGACATCTGAAAAACATGGAGACATCAAAGAGAGGTTGAGGATACCTTTGCGGAAGGTGGGGACACCTAGTGAGAGGTTGATCACCATGGGAGGGTGAGGACACATGGGACATCTTGGAAGAGAGTTGGGTACACCAGACAGGTGGGGACACCTTGGTGAGATGGAAACACTAGGGGAAAATAGGGAAATGTGTGCAAGGTGAGGACATCAGAGAGAGGTAGGGATATCTGGGAGCATTGGGAGCACCTTCGTGGAGGTGGGGACATATAATTAAGGTGGGGACATCATTAGAAAGGTGAAAACTACTGAGGGAGGTGGGGACACCCCGAGCAGGTGAGAACACCAAAGAAACGTTGGGATACAAGCGAGAGTTGGGCACAGGAAGGGGAGGAGGGGGTACGTGGGGCAGAAGGGGCACCATGTTGGGGGGGTGGAGGTGGTACACGCCACCGTGACTGGTGAGGAAGAATGTTACTTCTATACGAGTAATGTCATCCTTTACGCTCATCTCTGCTTCCTTCGTCCCATCCTCAGCTTATCAAGTAATGAAGAGCATGTACTCGTAAACTTGTCTCGCAGGACAGCTGTTGTGGCAAGGCAGCTGCCGCCTGCCGGGCTGGCGTCTTTAAACTGACTGGGCACGACCGGCACGAGCGGATACTCACACACACACACACACACACACACACACACACACACACACACACACACACACACACACACACGTGTGTATGTGTGTGTGTGTGTGTGTGTGTGTGTGTGTGTGTGTGTGTGTGTGTGTGTGTGTGTGTGTGTGTGTGTGTGTGTGTGTGTGTGTGTGTGTGTGTGTGTGTGTGTGTGTGTGTGTGTGTGTGTGTGTGTGTGTGTGTGTGTGTTTGTATGTAAACATATATCAAATCTCACAAACACATATCATTCTTGATGGAAGTGAAGGATCATCGCAACACCAACTTCATGGGACAAGACACGCAGAATAAAACGAGAAACACTCCTCTTCTCTTTCCTTCCTTTCCTTTCCTTTTCCCTGTGCGTCCTATATCTACCCTCCTCTCCTTATCATCTTCCAGTCTCATGGGCAACGCGCCCTATTGTGGAAGGGGTAAGGAGTGTCCGTTTGTTGATGGAACACCCACGAACAGTGAGTGGCGCCATACGGATAAAGGGAGGCGGGAGGCCTTGGTCATCTACTTTCTGGAAAGGGTCAAGTTGGCTTCCGAACACTGAATTGTCGGGTTTTGAAAAAAAAATGGGCTTATTTCTTTTTCTTTTTAGTGAAATACGTAATAGATTAATATTCATGGACTCTGATTTTGCTTGTGCATACAATCATGCTTCAGAAGGTGTGTGGCAATAACATTTTGGTCTACGACATAAGACGAACATTGTCCTTCAGGTAATCTCAAGCGATCCTTCACCAGCCTGGTCGAGGCGCCATTCAAGTGTGCATTGTGGTATCATTGGGCAAGCACTGCCCTGTGACCTAACATAATGAATGGTATCATTGGGCAAGCACTGCCCTGTGACCTAACATAATGAATGCCATAAGTAGCAACTCCAATTCAGATGTATAACATACTTATATTTATGTTCGAAGTTGATGGAAAATAGAATGCAAACAAATAAATATCCTTTCAGCGACAGTAATATCCTTAACCTCAAGGTTTTATAGAAATAAACCAAATCTGATAACAGGACGTAGTTCATAACATTGATACAAGACTTTCTGTTGAAAAGTATTCATTGATCACCATCGCATCGTATCTTAACTATGAATAGGCTAACGGTGCACCGTCAGACTTAAAGCTCACGTGTTCACTCCCACAGTATAAGAGAAACATATAACATGCGCACACTAGTCGATACTGACGGTGCCAAGAACCCACAAAGCACAGCCGCCTCTCCTCAAACTGAGCTGCCACCGGGACTCCCGGCTTGAAAAAAAGGTTATCTTAAGTGAGTAGTGTGAGGGTAAGGTAGCATCACCTGACTTAACATACACTGTCAAACTGTTGCTTCAGGTGAGTGTTAGCCTTGTGTTGCTCTAACCTTCACTTGCAACACATCTAGGCGGGGACAGTAAGAGGCTGTGAGGAAGCAACGGAGTACGGCTATTACATGTGTACCCTAACACTTCCTGCAGTGAATGTTGTTGTGGTTCTTCTTCATGTGTTTCCGCATCTCTAAATACTATGATGGCTTTGTGGCGCCAAGAAACTGTGGCGTCATTGGCGAACTCATTAACTCTGCCAGAAAGACTCCCGGCATGACCTCGCTAATCGGAGCCCTCACGTTAATCCGGAGTCTTAGGCCTTCCCCCTCCTCCTCCTAAGCCCCATCCCCTCTGCGTGGCTGTGTTTCGCTCCCTCGGGACACATCCCACCTGCATGACAATGGCCTGGAATGTGACCCTTGACCTGAGGTGTGACTAAAGGGGAACTGCACGTGTGTCTGTGTGTGTGTGTGTGTGTGTGTGTGTGTGTGTGTGTGTGTGTGTGTGTGTGTGTGTGTGTGTGTGTGTGTGTGTGTGTGTGTGTGTGTGTGTGTGTGTGTGTGATCATGTTAGTGAGTGACAAGACGACCGGCCAATCGTGTCTCATTGCTACTTCTCACAACACTCATTCAACGGCAACAACAACAACAACAACAACAACAACACAAACCAAAGGAGCAGGTGACGGTAAAACTATATAAACTATTGTAGTACAAGACCGGAGGCGCAGACATCGAATCCTTGCTACAACAACATGCACTTGGCAGAACACTCACACTCACACTCACACTCACACTCACACTCACACTCACACTCACACTCACACTCACACTCACACTCAAACTACCTCACACTCACATTTCCAGCCTTATCATCACTGTGTTATGTATGTGTCTGGCTGTGTGTTGGCGGCAGGTCGGTAATACTATGTTCTTAGATGCGTCATTTGGTGTAGTGGCTGTGAGGAAGGATGATGATGATGGTGTAAGTACCAGGTGGTGTCAGAGGGTAGGGAAGTAAACTAAACAATAATAATAAAGCAAAAAAAAAAAACAGGTTAATATCTAACTTTGCGGTCATTCATGATAGTGGGTTTTAAATCTTTACTTCATAATCCAATCGAACTGGTTTGAAAATAATGCAACAGGTAACGCAGGCTTAAGACAAAAAAGAAGAAAACATTAAATCAAGAAGA
>JAPQNM010000044.1:5633122-5635622 GCA_029783475.1 Metacarcinus magister
CCTTTTGTGCAAATTTACTCTAACGGAAAAATAAAATTACACCACCCGACTCCAAAAAAAAAAAAACCAGTAAACAAAAGAAAGAAAATCACACTGCGTATCTCTGTCTTGGCGTCGCAACCACTAACGAACAATTAAGAGAATCACCTTCACCTCCACCTGCACAACACACATCAATGCAAGTTAAACCTCAAGTTCCACTCACACTAACACCAATGAAGAAATATTAAGCATAATCTGACTTTACGTATCTGTCGACAACCAATCGATTCCCTTGGTGGTCTGTCTCATCTTTAAGCCGAGTTCAAAGGTGAATAACTCAGGTGTTCTCAGCATTCTTCGGCCTGTTGAAATTTTACAAACATTTGATTAAAGTTGTTAGCAGCAGGTGATGTTTTCTGAGATAAAAACAAGACCTCTCGCACACATTTTAAGGGATCATTTCCATCGTTACCGTTGAAAGAATTCTAATTCCCTGATATGTCTTTGTTCTTTAAATAAGACCTTGATTCTATTAGTTATACTTTGTGACTCAAGCCATTGTTGTTGCAAAAATAGGCTTGTCTCGTCTGACTGAGTTCCTCCCCAAAGACTGGATTGTAGTATAAGGTCATCGAATAGAAGGGAAGGTTTGAAACTGGATCAAGGCGTCTAAGTAATTGGAGCGAAAAATTTATGTTAATGACAAAAAATAGGCCCACTGGAGCTGCATCACTAATGGATGTTCCTCAGAGTTTCGTATCAGACCCAGTATTCATCATCACCTCACCTCTATCAGTGATCTAGATTCTTGATAACCAATGCTATTAACAAATCTGAAGGTGACACAGGGATTGGCCTGCCCACTAGACCCACCAATGACGCTGTGGTATTACAGTATTACAGGGTGAGTCTAACAGAGTGTATGATTCATCAGACAAGTGGCGAATACAGATGCAAAAGTAGTATACAGTGCTAATGTAAGAAAAGACATCTCCAAATTAGTTGTGGTTTAAAGTCTGAGGTTATATTTGATAGTACTTTACCAGCTACACCTCATTTAGACAACGTAATTAAGGTAGTATTGGCCTCAACTTATAATGATAATAAATTTGTTAGTGTCAGTACAGAACAAGGTGACAAAAGTGGTTTAAATGTTGACAAATTTACTTTACAAAGATGGGTTCAATAAATATGACGTAGCTTTAACACAAGTGACAC
The DNA here is from genome assembly GCA_029783475.1 of Metacarcinus magister. Lineage (NCBI taxonomy): Eukaryota > Metazoa > Arthropoda > Malacostraca > Decapoda > Cancridae > Metacarcinus > Metacarcinus magister. The sequence continues at coordinate 5,634,323 of JAPQNM010000044.1, forward strand.
CAAAGGCAAGGCGCTTTTATACAAGGCCAAGAGTGTTACCGTCAGTCTGTCCCGTGAGAACACAACCACCAAGATGTAGGTGACACGCTATCCCAGTCTCGATATCCACCGGAACCACATCAGTACGCACCATCTATTAATGTTTTCATGTAGTTATTCTTATCTTAATCATTTTCAATAATATATAGACATCAGTAAAGGTGATTTCTTTGACAAATCCTTGTTAAAAAGAATCCCCTTGATGTAAGCAATGTTTTCTTAATTAAACGTTCCCAGTGTAATACTACCTTGAGCCACCCTGACCCAGCCCTGTGGTGCACGAGGCAGCAAGACTCAGCAATCCATTACCAGCACCGGAAACTCTACACCAGCTTGCCTATGTAAGTACGTCCACGCGTTGGACGAGTATCAGAGGCAGCGGATGAGAAGGTACACACTCGTTCGTTATAGTCAGATAAAATTGTATTCTGGTGGCGACTTGTAAGACTTGTAAGACCTCCTCGGATGACGCAGGAAGGTTGGTATTGAAGGGAAACACACGTCCTGTTCTCCTCCTCAGGACTATTCATGCCTCAGCGCCTCGTCTTGGCTCGAGTCTGACGTGGCCGCGTGGGTGGCGGTGCATTGTGTGCGTGCGGCGGGACCAGAATGGCGCGTGTAAGGTATTGGAAAGACTTATGGATCCTTGGCATTACGGTGGTCACGTGGTGGTGCCCTTGACGCAGGTGAGAGTGTTATTATAGTGCTCGTGGACTTTACTTCTGTAAGTCCCGGGAGAGTTCCGTCTGACGCACATCTACAGCTGTGGTATGAGAGCAGGTCGTTCCGTAGGCTGGGAGGAACAGAATGGGATCTCTTCATGGCTACTTTAAGAATCATTATCTATATGAAACACTGGCTCAATTAAATGTTCAAATACATTTGTATTAATCATGCGTTTTCAAACACTAATACACATACACACACAAAAATAGAAATAAAATGCACGATAGGAAAGTGAATTTCCAAGCAGATTATTTTTCTCCCCGTTTCGACACTTGGTCTTCTTCAAAAATTTCTGAAGACTAAGTGTCGGAAAGTCAGATAATATAGTATTCCTAACTCATCCTCAGCTTACCTATCACCCTTCCCACTCATATATATATATATATATATATATATATATATATATATATATATATATATATATATATATATATATAGAGAGAGAGAGAGAGAGAGAGAGAGAGAACAAAAAAAGGGATGGTTTGTCTGCTTGTATCACTGTTTATTATTTTTTCTTGTTTACATATCCTTATGT
>JAPQNM010000044.1:5638122-5673122 GCA_029783475.1 Metacarcinus magister
ACGTGAGACTTAGGTCACTCCCGCCGCCCAACACGGGACAGCGACGCGACAAAAGTTACATTAGAGAGGCGTCAATTTCTTTAGTGAGTCATGAATCAGTCTGTGCTTCTCTCGGTAATTGTAAACACTTCCTGGTAACATGCACTCCGGCACACTTCCCAGTAATTGAAGTAAAACTAACATGGTGATATTTATTCATTATTAATCTGTCGCCTTTGTTCAAACACTGGCATTACGTTGACACGCTTCCACGACCCAATAATTATAATAATGGATATGATAATGTCCTGCATGGAATATGTTCGCCATAACCTCACATTATTATAATACTGCGCAAATAATTTTTCTTGGCCGCGCGATTTTCTTGCTTCAGTTTCTCCACCTACTTAACAGAACCTTTTGTGCTCTCTCCTCATCAAGCTTTAGTCCCCGCTGGTACAATCATTAAGTTCTGTGTAAATATTAACATAAAGTACCCATTTAACCCTTTACTCCTGTCCTCACCATTATCCATAACTCTGCTGTCCTTTACGGCTCAATTCTATCTCTCGCTCTTCTCTACAACTACAAGAAAAGAATCTCCTTGCTTAAGATGTCTTTACTTTCTTTTAATGTGACTGTCCTTTTGCACTGAGTATGCCAAGGGACTTTCAACGCTTAGGGTTCACATCAATGACGTAGATTATGATGGTGTTAGGGAAGGCGGACAAGAGGTACAGTCAGGGGAAGAAAATAAAACTGGAATGGAGAGAGGGAGTGTCCAGATAAGCTATATATCTTTTCTTATAGGAAGTAAATACGTAGTGACAGTAGTGAGTGTAAAGAACAACACACAGACGCAGATCACCGTCGTTTGAGGTGTGAGGGTGTGCATAACATCGGCCGTGTGTTTGTATATTGACCTTTATGTTATCGAGAACAGCCTTCCCGATTTCACTGGAACTGCTCGCCGCTGTGTTCACCTAATTCTAGGAAAACAACTCAGGCATAAAATAAGGAAGTGAGTTTGCGGAACCAGTTGACGGAGACAATGACAACGACGACGATAATGACGATAATGATGAATATAATAGTGATGCTAATGATGATGAAAATAAAGTCTATGATGAAAGGTGACGACTATAATTATTAAAGAGAGGCTCAGGTCGTGATGATGGGCACGGAGCCTCCACCTCACTGTTCTGGCGGGACACATAAGGGAAGCAGGTTGGAGTGGTGAGCACCTAACAGCTCCTGCCGGGTCCTGGTGCTGCATGACGAGGCACGATGCAGCACTCAAGGATGTATTCTCTCGCTATTGCCGCTGGTGGGAGTTAGAATGTAGCTTAACACCAAACACTTGCCCCGCCAACGCTACGAAAGGATGTGTGTAATGATCGTAGTAGTTGACTGCTTACTACCTTAATGAATCCTTGGTGGTCTGTGTGACGTATCATTCTAAAAATCTTAAGTGAATGAAATAAATAAGACAAAAAATGTATCGGTGCTTAAATCCAGGAGTCTTGCTTATCCTGGCGGGATCTTAAGCGGGTGATGCAATACTAGATAGAAAAAACTTACGTAAATGCAAAGTACTTTTTCAAACGGGATAATATTTGCTCTGAAAACACATGAAACCTGGTCCTGCGAGGGTAGTATTCAATTTTCAGTGTTTGGTAAGCAAGATTTGCATTCATTTGAAAGGTAAAGAGGCAGGGAAGACACACTTGAGGCGCACACACACACACACACACACACACACACACGCACACACACACACACACACACAGGCGGGCGGGCGGTGGATGAACTGGAATGAAAGAGGAGCGGCGGCAAGGCAGACTCCAAACAGACATCTTCAAGTTATATTTACAGGCGATGAGTGCAACAGCGTATGGGTGAAGTGTTGCAGGAGTGACTGAACAACATGTGTGGATGCAAGATGAACAGTGGAGAAAAGAGAGAGAGAGAGAGAGAGAGAGAGAGAGAGAGAGAGAGAGGAGAGAGAGAGAGAGAGAGAGAGAGAGAGAGAGAGAGAGAGAGAGAGGAGAGAGAGAGAGAGAGAGAGAGAGGAGAGAGAGAGAGAGAGAGAGAGAGAGAGAGAGAGAGAGAGAGAGAGAGAGAGAGAGAGAGGAGAGAGAGAGAGAGAGAGAGAGAGAGAGAGGAGAGAGAGAGAGAGAGAGAGAGAGAGAGAGAGAGAGAGAGAGAGAGAGATTATTATTTATTTTTATCATTATTATTTATTTTTATCATTAATATTTATTTTTATCATTAATATTTATTTTTATCATTAATATTTATTTTTATCATTAATATTTATTTTTATCATTAATATTTATTTTTATCATTAATATTTATTTTTATCATTATGATTTATTTTTATCATTATGATTTATTTTTATTATTAATATTTATTTTTATCATTAATATTTATTTTTATCATTAATTTTTATTTTTTATCATTAATATTTATATTTATCAATATTATTTATTTTTATCACTAATATTTATTTATATCATTAATATTTATTTTTATCATTAATATTTATTTTCATCATTAATATTTATTTTTATCATTAATATTTATTTTTATCATTAATATTTATTTTTATCATTATTATTTAGTTTTTATCATTAATATTTATTTTTATCATTAATAATTATTTTTATCATTATTATTTATTTTTATCATTATTAATTATTTTTATCATTAATATATATTTTTATCATTAATATATATTTTTATCATTAATATATATTTTTATCATTAATATATATTTTTATCATTAATATATATTTTTATCATTAATATTTATTTTTATCATTATTATTTATTTTTATCATTAATATATATTTTTATCATTAATATTTATTTTTATCATTAATATTTATTTTTTATCATTAATATATATTTTTATCATTAATATATATTTTTATCATTAATATTTATTTTTATCATTAATATTTATTTTTATCATTAAATTTATTTTCATCATTAATATTTATTTTTATCATCAATATTTATTTTTATCACCAATATTTATTTTTATCACCAATATTTATTTTTATCATCAATATTTATTTTTACCATTAATATTAATTTTTATCACCAATATTTATTTTTATCATCAATATTTATTTTTATCACCAATATTTATTTTTATCACCAATATTTATTTTTATCATTAATATTTATTTTTATCATTAATATTTATTTTCATTATTAATATTTATTTTTATCATTAATATTTATTTTTATCATTAATATTTATTTTTATCATTAATATTTATTATTATAATTATTAATATTTATTTACTCCAACAGCAGCACTTCCTTAACATGTATTATTATTAATTTCAAAACCTTTAACTTCAATATAAGTTTTCGTGGATTTGTGATGAAAATGGATTCGTGAAATTTTTGGCCCGAAGATTTCCACCAGAATTTGAGTCCAAAATAGTTTAGTCATTTTACAAGTAAAGTATTAGTCCTACAATAAAGATGTATAGAAACAAAGTTGTTCAGCTTGACAAGTTCTATCTGATGGTGTCATCCGTTTGTAAATTACTCTTTTGGTTTAGGAGAAAAATGTAATTAAGTAGAAGTTTCGTGTAAAATACAAATATATCAATATCTCCATTACTTACATTCCAATAACATTCTAGTAAAGCTCAAAGGAACGGGCGTCTCCTGCTCTATATTTACTATTACGAATGGTTTTTACGTAAACTTCATACTTTTCGAGTTATTTTGAAAAACATGATTTCATGAAAAAAATCTAAGGTGACACCCTTGAAAATTTCGTGAAAAATTTCCACACCTCAGAATTTCATGAAAATTTGTACCTAAAGGTTTTCAGTCAAACTGAACACGAATCTGGACTCAGTTTCATCATTACTATAATATTAAACACTATATACGCATGTGTGATACGCCTAAAACTATTTATTCTCTCTATTTATCTCTCTATCTCTATCGCGCTCTCTCTTTCTCTCTCTCTCTCTCTCTCTCCCTCTCTCCAAACTCCTACAGCAAAATCATAATATTCTCCCCCTCTTCCCCCTCCCCCTCCTCCTCCTCCTCCTCCTCCTCCTCCTCCTCCTCCTCCTCCTCCTCCTCCTCTGTGTCTTCCTTCTTAAATAGTCTTCAGTGGACCAATTAGCGCCAATATTTATTTTTTATCATTAATATTTATTTTTATCATTATTATTTATTTTCATCACTAATATTTATTTTTATCATTAAAATTTATTTTTTATCATTAATATATATTTTTATCATTAATATTTATTTTTATCATTAATATATATTTTTATCATTAATATTTATTTTTATCATTATTATTTATTTTTATCATTAATATTTATTTTTATCATTAATATTTATTTTTATCATTAATATATATTTTTATCATTAATATATATTTTTATCACTAATATTTATTTTTATCATTAATATTTATTTTTTATCATTAATATATATTTTTATCATTAATATATATTTTTATCATTAATATTTATTTTTATCATTAATATTTATTTTTATCATTAATATATATTTTTATCATTAATATATATTTTTATCATTAATATTTATTTTTATCATTATTATTTATTTTTATCATTAATATTTATTTTTATCATTATTATTTATTTTTATCATTAATATTTATTTTTATCATTACTATTTATTTTTATCATTATTATTTATTTTTATCATTAATATTTATTTTTATCATTAATATTTATTTTTATCATTAATATTCATTTTTATCATTAATATTTATTTTTATCATTGAGATTTATTTGCATCATTAATATTTATTTTTTATCATTATTATTTATTTTTATCATTATTATTTATTTTTATCATTAATATTTATTTTTATCATTAATATTTATTTTTTATCATTATTATTTATTTGTATCATTATTATTTATTTGTATCATTAATATTTATTTTTTATCATTATTATTTATTTTTATCATTATTATTTATTTTTATCACTATTATTTATTTTTATCATTAATATTTGTTTTTATCATTAATATTTATTTTTATCATTAATATTTATTTTTTTCATTAATATTTATTTTTTATCATTATTATTCATTTTTATCATTATTATTTATTTGTATCATTAATAGTTATTTGTATCATTATTATTTATTTTTATCATTATTATTTATTTTTGTCATTAATATTTATTTTTATCATTAATATTTATTTTTATCATTAATATTTATTTTTTATCATTAATATTTATTTTTATCATTAATATTTATTTTTATAATTAATATTTATTTTTATCATTAATATTTATTTTTATCATTATTATTTATTTTTACCATTATTATTTATTTTTATCATTAATATTTGTTTTTATCATTAATATTTATTTTTATCATTAATATTTATTTTTATCATTAATATTTATTTTTATCATTAATATTTATTTTTATCATTAATATTTATTTTTTATCATTATTATTTATTTTTATCATTAATATTTATTTTTATCATTAATATTTATTTTTATTATTAATATTTATTTTTATCATTATTATTTATTTTTATCATTAATATTTATTTTTATCATTATTATATATTTTTATCATTATTATTTATTTTTATCATTAATATTTATTTTAATCATTATTATTTTATCATTATTTTATTTTATCATTAATATTTATTTTTATCATTAATATTATTTTATCATTATATTTATCATTAATATTTGTTTTTATCATTAATATTTATTTTTATCATTAATATTTATTTTTATCATTAATATTTATTTTTATCATTAATATTTATTTTTATCATTAATATTTATTTTTATCATTATTATTTATTTTTATCATTATTATTTATTTGTATCATTAATATTTATTTGTATCATTATTATTTATTTGTATCATTATTATTTATTTTTATCATTAATATTTATTTTTATCATTAATATTTATTTTTATCATTAATATTTATTTTTTATCATTAATATTTATTTTTATCATTAATATTTATTTTTATCATTAATATTTATTTTTATTATTAATATTTATTTTTATCATTATTATTTATTTATATCATTAATATTTATTTGTATCATTATTATATATTTTTATCATTATTATTTATTTTTATCATTAATATTAATTTTTATCATTATTATTTATTTTTATCATTAATATTTATTTTTATTATTAATATTTATTTTTATCATTATTATTTATTTTTATCATTAATATTTATTTTTATCATTATTATATATTTTTATCATTATTATTTATTTTTATCATTAATATTTATTTTAATCATTATTATTTATTTTTATCATTAATATTTATTTTTATCATTAATATTTATTTTTATCATTAATATTTATTTTTATCATTAATATTTATTTTTATCATTAATATTTGTTTTTATCATTAATATTTATTTTTATCATTAATATTTATTTTTATCATTAATATTTATTTATATCATTAATATTTATTTTTATCATTAATATTTATGTTTTATCATTATTATTTATTTTTATCATTATTATTTATTTGTATCATTAATATTTATTTGTATCATTATTATTTATTTGTATCATTATTATTTATTTTTATCATTAATATTTATTTTTATCATTAATAATTATTTTTATCATTAATATTTATTTTTTATCATTAATATTTATTTTTATCATTAATATTTATTTTTATCATTAATATTTATTTTTATTATTAATATTTATTTTTATCATTATTATTTATTTTTATCATTAATATTTATTTTTATCATTATTATATATTTTTATCATTATTATTTATTTTTATCATTAATATTAATTTTTATCATTATTATTTATTTTTATCATTAATATTTATTTTTATCATTAATATTTATTTTTATCATTAATATTTATTTTCTATCATTAATATTTATTTTTATCATTAATATTTATTTTTATCATTATTTATTTTTATCATTAATATATATTTTTATCATTAATATTTATTTTTTATCATTATTATTTATTTTTATCATTAATATTTATTTTTTTCATTATTATTTATTTTTATCATTTTTATTTATTTTTATCATTAATATTTATTTTTATCATTAATAAGAAAAATTGAATAAAATCATAATTTTTAAAAAAATCTATAAATCGAACACTTAGAAAAGACCTCGGCAGTGTAATGGTTAATACTGGCAATAAGTTATGTTTAACCTGCCATTACCACCGAAACGAAGGATGCGAGGGGATTTCATTGAAATGTGCAAGATAATCAAAGGTTTCGATAATATCAATACAGAAGATTACATTACTTTTGATTGATCAAATATAACAAGAAGACTGAGATCTGAGCACGTAAATAACAACAATAATACAAACATTTCACTCTCCAAACTAGACATTTTCACCTTCAAGCATGTGTGGCGTTGCTTGAAAATAGATAAATATACACCAGTAACAACAACAATATTATGAAGCTGTTGATACGGTTGGTTCAGGACATGGCTTTGGGGCGGGAGGTGAGGGGAGAAAAAGAGGGGAGGGGAGGGGAGGGGGGGGGATGGCTGACACTAGCGGAGTCCTGACAGGTAGGTAGTGACAGGTAATGCAGGCAGGTGGACCGTTGAGGCTTTTGTATAGGGAGCATCGTGCGTCACAGCCTTCTTGGTGGTGGTGGTGGTGGTGGTGGTGGTGGTGGTGGTGGTGGTGAAGGGGGGGAGGGGGATGCACCAGACACTCAGTGAACACAATATACAAACACCACAAAAATAGGGATTTGTCCTTAACACATGAGAGATTCATAATAGACGAATTTAGGTTATCGGTTATCTAAGTTTTGTATTCTTCTTTGTATTGTGTAGCGTTCTTAAAAAAAGTATTTCGAGGACAGGTTGTCAGAAGGAAGGCGGAAGCATATCAGGTGAGACCATTGCAAGTTGTGACGACAATCCTTTATTCACTTTTCTTTGACTTGAAGCCTTTTTAGTCATAAGAAAGGACGCAAGTGATATTTCAAGTATTTTTTATCATTGTTATAATTCTCGCGCCGCGCCGTTAGAAAAGGTTGTTGATGCGACGCAGTGTGCAGGCGACTGGTGGTCCTCACGACTCAAGTTCCCTACTAATAACTGAATAACTGTACAAATAACTGTACAAATGTGTTCCCGAATGGCGGACATTATTGCACCTCAGACGATGATATTATAAAGGAAAACAAACATTATTAGTTAAGTATCGTTGTTGTTAGCACGTTTAGGAGACAACTTCACCCAAAACATTACAGGTTGTACTTAATACGTTGTGATGTTAATGTATTCTACAGTACTATTGAAATACAAAACATTTACTTATAATGACTGTGAAACACATTGTACTGACTTAGTCTCTCAGTGTGCAATGGTGTCAGTGTGAGTATACAACACTCATCAAATGGACGCAGTGGTTGGTGTAATATTAGAGACTCACAAGATGGCGGCATCACCCAAGGCGCGGAATTCAAACACAATAATAGTGTTTGATAATAACGCAAAAAGAAAAAAGCTGCAAACGATCCACTGTAGCATAATTATTATGCTACAGTGGATCGTTTGCAGCTATTTTCTTTTTGCGTTATTTCACCCTAACCCAAAAATAATTTCGCGTATTTCCCTTTTTTTTAAGCAGTTTCTGAAAGGTTAAGCTTCTTAGACCTTTGAAAACGATCAGGAACCGCTGCCTGCCTCCACCTCCTGCTTATGTGTTCCCCGCGCGTCCCAGCCTCGTGTTTACTCACTGTCTTCATGGAGGATCACTCGCATTTACACACACACACACACACACACACACACACACACACACACACACACACACACACACACACACACACACACACACACACACACACACACACACACACGCACATACACACACAAATATATATATATATATATATATATATATATATATATATATATATATATATATATTACATCATATCACTTTATTTGAAAATTCCAATCTCTTTGAAAATATAGGTATTCAAGTGAGGCAATTCCATCAAAATATATAATGATGATTGAGGCTTTAACTAGAGGCTTTCATGCCGATGAATGGAATAAATGGGCTGAACACGGGTTTCTGATACAGTACTTTAGTAATTTTGTTTAAACAAGGGTTGCACATGCAAACAGTCTCCCTTAATGATGAAAGTGGTCTGTTAAGTCCAAGATATCTACATTAATAGGTAGTTAAGTCACAATTAGTCAGTACAGATGTAAATGGGTAACAAACAAAGGCGTATGCACTATACTGTGTGTTATAAAGATGATATAAAGAATAAAATTTAGTTTGATTTGAAAATGAAAACACAGTCAAGGGCTGCGGCAAAGTTCATGGTTGTCAAGCGGTGTGGTTGTCGAGGGCAGCGCCGCCATGCAGTCAGGGTTTGCCTTGCTGTATCGCACTTCACTAAACACTCACAAACTCGCCGCCGCCAATTGTTGTTGTGGTGACACTGCATGCTTCTTGCTCGCTCGTCGTTCCTTCCCCGCTGACAGCTTTGCTCTGAGCTGAAAGACCCGCGGCATCGGTCACTCACAACGCTTTTTGGTCTTTCATGAAATAGAATAAACGTAAGTGAGGCAGCACCAATCTGTTCCCCATCCCTTTCTGCACCAACGAGTGGTTTTCAAACGAGATTGGATGCTATCTGCTCCTCTGCACCCAGGTCACTGCGTCCGATATAAATATTTCGCTCCATGATCGTGTGTGTGTATGAGTGTACTTCCTGCCCCTCCGGCTTTTAATTTACTATCATAACAAAGGGAAGTCTGTAAGGGTTCACACACAATCAGTCTGTATGCTCATTCAAGCCTCATTCCACTCGTTAACAACATTATAGCCTCGCCTCACACACGCACGGTAAGGAGTGTCTCATGTCAATAACCTGCCTTCCATTTCTGGTTGACGGGAGAAACACTAACTTTGACAGCCTTGCATGTGGAACCTCCTTGATACACGTGGTCAAGATGCAATACTCTTATAAACTCTTTCTCCCACTCAGCCTTATTGTTATTGCAAGTCCAAACCTCTTCCTCTCTTTTCTTCACTATTTGATGAAGATATTTCCCTTTCTTCCCAGCAGTGATCACAAACAGGAACAGAAATATCTATGTTACGAAGCCTACCGTGCCACACTCTCCCCTCCAGACAATCCTTTGTTTACTTGTCACTGGGTACAATCTGAGAGAGGGAAGGGATGCGGATCACACTTTTACCATCCTCGTATACAAGAAACTGAGGCTGAAAATAGGAAATCAAAAGAAGAATGCATAAAAGGAATTTGATCTCTGCTATAAATAACGACTATACTGAAAAAGGAGACGAGTTCTGGTTATGCGTGACGGTCGTGGGTTCCGCATGCAGGATGAAGCCAATGGAATGGAAGGCTAAGCTACTCTACTCCTACGTTGGGTCACTACTATTGATACTCTTTCCTTTTTATTCTCTCTCTCTCTCTCTCTCTCTCTCTCTCTCTCTCTCTCTCTCTCTCTCTCTCTCTCTCTCTCTCTCTCTCTCTCTCTCTCTCTCTCATGCACTAAAATTGAATAGAAGAGAATGATTGGACAGAAAACTTGACCGTGCATTATTTTTAGTCCCATCAGTCAGTGGTTGGAGTAAGTCCCTTGCCTCACACTCACGCAAAAATATCCCGCGTATTAATAGTAACTCCAGCAACGATAATAAAGTATTTTTGGTATGAAAGCTGCGCTGTCTATATCCTAGGACTTAAATCATGTGCATGTACGTCACTGCATGACTGATTAAGATTATTTGTTATTATTATTATTATTATTATTATTATTAGTAGTAGTAGTAGTAGTAGTACCACCATCACCAGTAGAAATATCAATAGTAAGTGGGTAAAGGGTTTTAATAAGGGGGATGTAGGAAAAGTTCTTACGATCAGTAGTCAGGATAGAATAAGAAATAACGGATTCAAACTAGAAAAATGTATATTTAGTAAAGAAAATAGGTAAAAAATTGGTTTACAAATAGGGTGGCGGATGATTGGAACAGATCAGTCAGCAGATAGTTAGTGCACAGACGATAGGGAGTTTAAAAAAAAAGACTAGACGGCTTTATGGATAGGGATGAGAGGTGGATATAGGTAATAGGGGAGTATTGGAGTAACAGGAACTACCTAATGCAGGCCTTCGCGCCTTTTGTAGCTTCCTTATATTCTTATTCTTATATACGTAAATTTGATTTGACCAGGATATGGAAATACGCAAGCGCGCGCAGTGTATGTGTGTGTGTGTGTGTGTGTGTGTGTGTGTGTGTGTGTGTGTGTGTGTGTGTGTGTGTGTGTGTGTGTGTGTGTGTGTGTGTGTGTGTGTGTGTGTGTGGACGCTACAGGTGGACAGGTGTGGCTCCACGCTCCACTTGTTCCTCAGCCAGATTCCAAGATTAACCAAGCATACGGCAGCTGACTCCACTCACCACCATACCACCACCACCACCGCCTCCACCACCACCAACACCTTCACCTTTAGATCCACCATCACCACCACCACCTTCACCACCACCACCACCACCACCACTACCACCACCACCATTACCCAGCCTGTCCTCCTTAACACTGTCGTCTCTATCACCACTACGACACCCAAACTACCACATCACCACTTCCTCAATGACTATTATTTCCCCGCTATACTACTACAACTTTTGATGCTACTACTGCTACAACTACTACTACTACTAACAATAATAATAATAGTGACAGTAATAGTAATAATAATGATGCTAAATAATAGATATTAAAAATGCGAATATTGTTGCTGCTATTACTGCTGCTTCTGCTGTTTTATCACTGTTATTACAGTTGTTAAGAAAGGTAATGGAATAATTCCCCCGAATAGGTAACTATAGTTCTGCTAGGGTTAACGAGAGAGCGCTGCCCCTCTCATCAAGAAGCTGCCGTGAGCCAGGATCGAACCCGCAACCTTTAGGTCACGGGTCGAGCACTGTACCATTAAGTCACCCTGTTATCACCGTTGTTACCATCAGCCTCAGCTTGCCTACAGCGTTAGGAAACACGTAATGAAACACAAGCCAACACTCTCCACAACAGATATATTGAGAACATTTGGAAATACAAAACTGAGCTGTACACTGTACAAAGTCTGTGTTACATTATACCTGTTTAGCCTGTTTTCTTTGTAGATGAACAACTTGGTGGTGCGTGAGGGCGCGCGTGCTCGCAGAACAGGTGTGCCGCGGCTTTGTAAGGTGCCCGGAGCCAGGGGCGTGAGGCTGCAGGGGCGGCGGTAGGGAAGGAGGGAGGACAAGTAAGCTGCTTCCCTCCTTCCTCCATCTCTACATTCGTGTTACAAAATTTTCCTTCTTGAAAAAAGTTCGTCGTTGTGCACCTCTCAAAAAAGCACCCCGTGGCCTCCAGGCGAGCCAAACCAAGGGTGTAGTGTGGCGCCGAGGCCCCCTAGCGCTGGGTCCTCGCCTTAGTGGGGCAGCTGATACCCGCGCCTCTTGCCTCTCAATACCCACTACTGTGTTACCAAGCTTATGTTATTACTATCGAGTCCAATGGGACAATTCCATTAAAGAAAGTGAAAGGTTGGTAGAGAGGAAGGAAATTACAAATAGTAATCTATGGTTAAATGTGTCCAATTACTGTCCTTCCAGAACTAAACTAGAGCATTACCAGATCCTTAGAGTTAACGATCAAGGTGCGCCGCTCATCTAAACTTGAACAGCAATTGGACAAGTCATTCGAAACCCTAATTTACAACCTGTCGTCACGCTCTCACGATGATCTGCAATATCTTGTTTAAATATACATCAATGTCTTCTTTTTTTCATAGTCATGTGGATTATTTTTCTTACAATAAAATCTCATTTCTATTCATGATTTATTGGGTTTGTGAACTTGAAGATGAATTGCCAAGCTTCGTGGTGAACCTGAACACTTGTGCAAACATCAATATTTCTTTTCTTGCACCTGACACTTTCCACACCTGTAACCCAAACCTACCCACACCCGCGCCCTCCTAACTTGTGCTTGATTGAACCACACCTAACCCAAGTAAATGACCTTGAACTCTCTACAGCTACAGTTTAGGCCTTACACATACTTAACGCTGCATCAGGTTTATTCTCACTGCTTCACCTCTTTCAATCACACCTCGTGCACTCTACTCCATTCCACTCCACCCAGCCGCATCTTAAGCCTATTCCACCGTGCGTTGAGGCGTTCCACCCTGTAAATGCAGTTTGCCTCACCTCCCCAAGCCGTAGGTCGACCTGCACCCCAGTTGTCTCAGTACTAACACCGCCGCCCGCCGATCAGTGGCCTCTAAATCTATATAAATGGCAGTGTGTGAGATCGGACAGTCGGAACCGCTGCGTGCTGTCTTCAGGAGGATGAAAACACGCGAAACTAAACAACAATGATAATAATGATGATAAAAAAACAATACAAAAAGTTAAATAATAATAATGCGACTGTGTATATATTTTGATTCTCTCCTGTCCCCTGCCCCAACAAGGCTACAACTACTCCTATACATTATGTACATCACAACCCACCCTTCACCTCTGCCTCCCCCTCCCTCCTCCCCCACCCCTCAGCCCTGTGTCAAACCCCAGCCCACGAGGGGAGGAGGGGCGGAGGGCGAGGCAGAGCAGAAAACACAAACACACAACGCTCCCTCCCGTTTGCAACCTGAATGAAGGAAAGGATTGTGTTTTTTTGATATCGTTAACCCCGAAGGAATAGTTAAGTTAAGTTAAGTTAGTTATGGGAGCCAATAAAAAAAATATGTTTGTTTATACACGTAGTAATAAGAAAACGAACGAACAAAGGTTTCTTGAACGTATGGTAAAGAGAATTTTTTAGGTTTTGTTGATGATAATAATACAAAATAAAAATAAAAATGATAGTAATAATAATAATTTCACCAGCGAATGAATACAAGCAAGTGTTAGGGAGGTTTTTGGTGTACTAGTAGTGGTGGTGGTGGTAGTGGTGGTGGTAGTGGTGGTAGTGATAGTGGTGGTGGTGGTAGTAGTGGTGGTAGTGGTAGTAGTGGTAGTAGTGGTGGTAGTGGTGGTAGTGGTAGTAGTGGTGGTAGTGGTAGTAGTGGTGGTAGTGGTGGTAGTGGTAGTGGTGGTGGTGGTAGTAGTGGTGGTGGTGGTAGTAGGTAGTGGTGGTGGTGGTAGTAGTGGTAGTGGTGGTGGTGGTGTTAGTAGTCCGTCACGCCCACAGTGATGGGAATGACGATAACAATTTAATGAACGATAGGAATAGTTCTTTATTCTACCTTGTATTATGTGTGTGTGTGTGTGTGTGTGTGTGTGTGTGTGTGTGTGTGTGTGTGTGTGTGTGTGTGTGTGTGTGTGTGTGTGTGTGTCGTCTAACCCTTAATTAAAAGATAGGATTTAGTCTTTTTTTCTTTCTTTGGTTTTCGTTCAACACAACCCTCCCCAACCACTCTAATCTCTACGTAAATATAAACACTATGTACACACGTTAATGCAGTACACACACCACGAGGTTAAATGTAAATTGACAACGCACACACACACACACACACACACACACACACACACACCACACCACACACACACCACACACACACACACACACACACACACCACCCAGCCACACACACACACACACACACACACACACACACACACACACACACACACACACACACACACACACACACACACACACACACCGACACACACTCAACACACCCACACACCTACACACTCAAAACATCCACATACCCATACACTCTAGAACCTCGACCTACTTAGATAAAACACACACACACACACACACACACACACACACACACACACACACACACACACACACACACACACACACACACACACACGCGCACACACCCACACACACACATATGCAAGAAGTAAAATCATATAAGGAAGAGAAGAAGTCTAATTTTGGAGAGAGAGAGAGAGAGAGAGAGAGAGAGAGAGAGAGAGAGAGAGAGAGAGAGAGAGAGAGAGAGAGAGAGAGAGAGAGAGAGAGAGAGAGAGAGAGAGAGAGAGAGAGAGAGAGAGAGAAAAAAAATAATAAACATAAACATCTCAACATCAGTCTTTACAATACCCTATACAGAATAATGATACAGACCAAACATACAAGGAGACTGTTACCCTCCCGTCCACCTTCTACACCTACATACAAGTGGTCGGAGCTACTTATGTACATCATTGCTAACACTACGAACTGTTACCCTCGACTGGTCGCCACCGCCCCCCCTGCCACGCCCTCCCAGTGAGTGCGGGAGAGAGTTGGCAGGGTGGGGCGGGGTGGCCTGGCGACAGGTATTTGTGCTTCCTGTACGACATTGAATAGCACCACCGTATCTTTGTTGTGGAGGAAAACGTGTCGCGTCTCGTCTCGGTTCACTACAACTCGTCACAGTGTCTAATCGTGTCGCTTGGGTGAGTCGCGGCGCGTGCTGGTGTGCTGCTCCTGTCACGCCTGGATCACACACTACATAACGCAGGACGTGTTGGAGTACCGGGCTGCGTCTCAGTACTCCTGCGTCACCTTGCGCCAGTGCCTCTAGTCAGCGGTTCTCCATTCTGTACCAGACGTCGTAATGCCTACACACAATATGGTG
Organism: Metacarcinus magister; assembly: GCA_029783475.1. Lineage (NCBI taxonomy): Eukaryota > Metazoa > Arthropoda > Malacostraca > Decapoda > Cancridae > Metacarcinus > Metacarcinus magister. The sequence goes on from JAPQNM010000044.1 coordinate 5,653,787, forward strand.
TCATGCACACCATCGTAACACATCAGGTCACTCAACAGCAAACAAGGGCGCGTCACATGGTCGATTAGTTTACAATACTTGGAGCTGCAACACACTGCTGCACAATGTGACACAGCACAGCACAGCGACTCACCTAACAGAACAGTACACAGTCTTGCTGTACCATAGTGTGGCTCAGCACCTCCATCACGCTACTAATAGAATTCACTCTTAACCTTAGGCGAGTTGTCGCACGTGAGATTCATTTTAAAACTACACTATAATTATGTAGAACACTGTATAACACGGCGCAGCGGCACAATGCCACGCGCCGGACAAAAATTGTTCAGTGCCGGTGCACGAGTCTGCACCGTAACACCGAGGGCTGCATCGCTGTCATATACACGGTGATGTCTCTTGGTCTGCTACGACAAGAAACTGTTTCCGCCAACACTCGCAGCAAGGACTGCCACGTGGCGACTCACATCACTACACACTCACGTGGCAACTCTTGGGACCTACAGGTGTTTTGTACACAGACACACAGACACACACACACACACACACACACACACACACACACACACACACATACACATAACATACACATACACAACACACACACACACACACACACACACACACACACACACACACACACACACACATACACACACACTCAATAGGGAAATTCTAAAGAGAAAATTTCGACCTTTAAGTTGGGCCAAGAGGGGTTGGTGCCCTGAGCCAGCGCCAGGGTGTGTACAACTACAACTACAGTTACACACGTCACAACGGCGACCACCCACAACCCCGTGACGCTCAGTGGGTCCTGTGTCGTGATCACCGTCATATATACACTAGAAAGGGACCAACAATAGACGATAACAATTTTTTCTCAGAAAGTTTTAAAAGTTGAAGATAATCATTCTCTCTCCTTTTACGCTTTAGATTGTATTGTATATGTACACTTTTCTGGGTGGGGGGGGGGTGGGATATTCTTTTTAACTTAACATTGTCCGTCACTTCTTATACACACAACATACACGTACACACAAGATGACTTAGTAATGGTGCGTAGTTATTGACAGCACATGAGTCGAGGGTGTGAATCTTGATCTTGATGGCAAATGCGGTTGCTTCTTCCTTCCCTACGAGGCCTTAACAACGTGTTCTTAGGGTGAGGCACAGTGCTGAGTGTGAGTCTGACTCAACACAACACAACCAAACCATCCACGAGTAAGGAGGAGACTCGTAGTAACAGTACAGTGTTCACAACCAAGAATTAGATGGAATTATGTGCACATTTGTCGTTTCGCATCCTGTAAAGATATGGTGATTGTTTCATTACATACACACACAGACACACACACACACACACACACACACACACACACACACACACACACACACACACACACACACACACACACACAGTCACATTCGTTGAGGTAGTATGGAAAATCGTCATCGTAAGTATCGTCTGACATCACAACGACGTCATGTTTTCTACAAACACTGACACACAACACACACACACACACACACACACACACAACACACACACACACACACCACACACACACACGTTAAGTCTATGCCTGTTGGTTTACTTGAGTCGAAAAAATGAAAAAAAACGATATAGATGAAAATTACAAATGTAAAGACAGCTTCAATACTTCTACTACTACTACTACTACTACTACTACTACTACTACTACTACTACTACTACTATAATAATAATAATAATACATGTTACACACAAATTAGCATCTTCACAATGTTAAGACACAATCTCTCTCTATGTTTTTAAATACGAGTGGCAAATATCACCAATCTTAAAGTAAGTAAAATAATGTAAGTAATAATAATGATAACAATAATGACTAGACAACCACACGTCGTTCCTGCAATCCTCGGGACGTGCCCACGCCTGTGCAGTACACACACACACACACACACACACACACACACACACACACACACACACACACACACACACACACACACACACACACACACACACACACACACACCTATTATACAAACTGTGATTACTTACAATTATTATAAAAGGAAAAAAAAGAAAACGAAGCCATCACACTGTGTCCACCTCAGGCGTCTCGCCACCACACACACACACACACACACACACACACACACACACACACACACACACACGTGCTACTTGTGTGTTATCCATCCATTATGTTTGTTCCCTGTTGTTGTCTTGAACCACCATCGCCACACAACACCTACGTGATGCAACGTTCCCAAAGTCCAACACAAAGGTTTATGTTCAAATCGTTGTGTTTTTGAACAGTTTCTTTCTTTGTCTTCTCTCTACGTTCATTTCCATTTCCAGCCTTTGACCACTCTTGAGCAAAATGGTGGCATCTAGATGGAGACGATGGCAGGACAAGCTTGGTCTGCCAGGCGACTTGTGTCACCTGACCGCCAGCCACCTCAATACACAACCTGCTTCCAAAACTTTCCTTAGCTTCCCATCAAATAACTTGACTGTCAAGAAAAAAAGAAAACTATAGCCTTGCAGGCCAGACATATTTAAATCTTAAAATCTTGTGTAACTAATAACTTGAGTGGGTGGTGCGGCGTCTAGATGCCATGAACACTATTGGTAAAAGCGGCCGGTGTCTACTAGGGTAGTAATACTGCTGGAAGAACCCTCAGCTGCACCTTGGAGACAGTAGGGGGAAGACTAAGACAATATACACGCGGGCAGCTGCACATCAGTGTCGGGTGGCCGCCCAGGGCTGCGGCATCATCGCCTCGGTCTCCAGCATCCGGCGAGGGTCAGACGGCGGGCAGGGTGTCCTCAGCACCACCCGGCGGGCCCCAGCACGTGCCTCTCAGCATCTCACATCTCCCAGCTCGTGGGTAGAGGATGAGGCACCGTTGGCTCGATAGAGCTGCAAGGGAGAGAGGGAGAGAGCCAGGTGAAAGCAGCGAGTTCCAGTAGTGAGCACGGGACTGGAGGGAGCAGTGTACATAGTCACTAAGACACCAAGAACACTTTCTGCTTTGAAAGTGTTGAGAAACTTTGTGAAGGTGTAATTACAGAATGCCGGGACTCAGAGTTACCTGAACTCCAAAAGGTGATGCACGAGAGTCGCTTTCAAAGTTTCGGGACGGGGCCTCAGGTGGAGAGGAGCGAGCAGTGCCGTCACTTACCTCCAGCAATGCTTTCTTCCTGCACGCTACCGTCTCATCCTTTAATTGGTTTGCTTAGACTTCTCAGAGACGCTCCTCTTAGTAACTTTCAATAACACACAGCTGCTGGTCCTTGCGGTGCACCAACACAGCCACGCCCAGCCGAGCCAGTCCCATCAGGCAGCGGCAGGGTGTGGCATTCACGGGCTTCTTGGAGAGAGGTTAAAGTCCCATGCTTCCATGACACGTTTGGACGACCTGCCATCCTCAACACCTCCAAGATGCAACTCACTAAGAACTTTTAGAGAAAACCAAAACCTCACGTTCATGACGGAGGTGTGTCCATCAATACCTCGTCCATAGAGGCGTTGGCCACCCACCCTTCAGCCCGACGCCCGCCAGCTGACGAGCCTCTAGTTATGTGCACCAGATGTTGTCTGCCGGCCGTGTCCCGAAACTTTCTTAGCTTCCCTCTTAATAAGGTAATAAGGATTACTATGGTCAGTCCCGAAAAAATAACTGTAAATCCAACACAACACAAATGTGAGACAAGCCAAACAGTTGACTAAGGAACTGTGGCTGAAACTCACAGCTACAGTTAACAGTTAACAGTCAAGAAACAATACACACAAACGTAACCACGTTTATCTTTGTAAAAACAAATAAAAATCTAATACACAGTAGATAAATCTTAAAAGCAAAAAAGAACATGAAAAATAAGACTAATAGCGAATGCACAAAACTTTTTTCAGTGCAAATAACACACCAAGTGAGCCTGTGAAGCAGTGGACAGGTAAGGGACCAATGGATGGTTTGTGCACTCGACAGTGTGTTAAAAGCAAAAGCCAGTACAGGTGTGAGCCCGGGGCGCGGTGCCGGGGACACTGGGGACACTGGGGAACACTTGGCTACACTGACACCTTGGCTGCAGACACCTTCATACACCGAGGGGCGGGTTGGGGGAGGGAGGGGAGGGTCCACTGGTGTGTCGCCCTGGCGCCCCCGAAGACCTGGCGCGGCAGAACGGCGCTCGATGGGGCGCGGGGACGCCAGGGAGGGGCGGGGCCCCCGGGCTCACGCAGCACCACAGCCAACAAGAAGCGAGCGACCCTTACTCAAGCTGGAAACGTACCCGCGCGGGGCGGTGGAGAGTGGCCGACCGCTGCCCGCCCCCAGCCTGCCCAGCAGGGTAGGGCTCCCGGCGAGCGGGGCGGGGCAGTGACCTGAACTGCTGGGGCGGCGAGGGCGGGGTGCTTGGGTAGTCGGCGGGAGGCGCCGGCACCTTGGAGCCTGGAAGTGTACCGGCACATCAGTCTTCTGCATTTGGTTATATATTTGGGTATCTATCTATCTATCTACTTACCCGGCTGACATCCCGCTTAAAGGGGGCAGCCGAGACAAGGCGTCTACATACATACATCCACATGCATTCCCTCACATCTTTGCCTGTAGGCCTCTCGTGGATAAAGGGCCGATCCTCACCGTACCGCACTGCGTGAGGGTCAGTCTCGCAGCACAGCCAGTGATTTCCGCGGCAGGGCCCGACAGCACAACTGGTCTGTCCCTGCCACATCCCTGCCACATCACAACAGGACCATCCCTTTCCCTGCACCTGACCCGATCAACTGATCAGACCAGATGTGGTTGAATCTCCCGTTGAGGCATTTGTACCTCTGTGAATTGACACACTTCAAAATTAGGTCCATGAATAGAAATCCAGAAAGATCCACCAAAGTGATCCCTGTCCTGCCCGTTACTTTATACTCTCGAGAACGTGTCTCTTCATCCTCTCCATCCCTAAGACTTCCTTTCTTTATCACGTGATTTTTTCCCCCCCCCCGCTTCAGTCACCCTTTCCTGTACACCCTCTCCTGATGACCTTACCTTCAGTCCTCCAGCACTGGGGCGTGACCTTCCCCGTGACTCACCTTGCCTGAACTCCGTGGAGTGTGAGTGTGGGTAGGGGTAGTCTGGGCAGCCCCGCACCTCAGGCGGCAGCGGCGGCCACTCGGTGAAGGATCCTCCGCCGCCCATGCTGCTGGTGGCTGTGCCCGGAGTGGTGGTCAGCTCCACCTCGTTACCGCTGCTCGATCGACCCACCGATATTTCCCTGTGGGTGGCAAGGAGGGTGAGACACTCTAAGGGGCCAAGCAAGGATACATACACGCACATGATCACATACAAACGTGTACATACCTACATGTAAATTAAATTTCTATCTCTATTTTTCTGTCGGCCTGTAGTTTGGTCTCTCTCTCTCTCTCTCTCTCTCTCTCTCTCTCTCTCTCTCTCTCTCTCTCTCTCTCTCTCTCTCTCTCTCTCCTCTCTCTCTCTCTCTCTCTCTCTCTCTCTCTCTCTCACACACACACAAGCACACACACACACACACACACACACACACACACACACACACACACACACACACACACACACACACACACACACACACACACACACACACACACACACACACACACACACACACACACACACACACACACACACAAACACACACACACACACAGCGTGCCATCCCCAGCCAGCCTCCCGGGACTCTAATAAAGCAACAAGGTCAACACGCCAAGCGGGCAAACAGTTACGAGCCGCCGGCTGGGCGAGGATCCAATCACGAGCTTCCTGTATAATGGGCAGCCAATCACAGGTGGAATATCTGCCAAGGAACTCATCAAAGGCGGAATATATCACGTGTTGAATATCTCAATTGATGGCCTTCAGGGGCGTGCGATGACTGGGTTAGGAATGGTAGAGGAGGAGGAGGAGGAGGAGGAGGAGGAGGAGGAGGAGGAGGAGGAGGAGGAGAGGAGGAGGAGGAGGAGGAAGGAGGAGGAGGAGGAGGAGGCAGAGCTGCTCCAGAATGTACAGTATATACAGTACCTGGACAAACACATAATTAAACCATTTACTGTTTTATCTCCCGTGTGTGGCAGTTGTCGTTGAGTAGCCTGAGGTTGTTGCGTCACTAATGTGTAGTCTGCAAACACTCAAACTGTATACTGATTCAACAAGCAGGTTATAGGCTACATACACAAATACATACACAAATACATACACAAATACATACACAAATACATACACACAAATACATACACATAATGGATTACAGTGTTCATCATATAAAAAAAAAAAAAAGAAACTGACTTAACCCAAACGTGTCCTGAGTGATTAGACAAACACCAAACACAGTGTTACCAGAACCCAACACAAGGAACACTGCCATCACTACATGTCCCTCTGCACCAATCACAATCAACCTGCAGCTGCCATACCAATCCTTCCCCTCTTCACCTGTTGTCCTATCACGTACATCTGGCACCTTCCCCATCATAGATATTTGGACTAATCAGAGAGGAACACACACACACTTTGCCAGCCAATCAGTAACAGCCGCCCACCTGTAATAGCCGCGGTTGGTGGAGGCGATGGGCGTGGGTTTGATGACGAACACGATCACGCCCGTCACTACCAGGATGTAAGACAGGAAGTACAGCGGGTGGAACTGCGGGTGAAAGGGCGTGTGTTAGTTACGGGGTGACTGGGTGAGTGACTGGGGGAGTGAATATATGACAGGGTGAGTGTGTCGGTGGGTGATAGGGTGATATGGTGGGTTGGTGAGTGACAGTCAGTGGCTAGAGAGGTGAGGGTGGTGTGTGGGAGGGTGTGTGTGTGTGGTGTGTGTGTGGGTGGGTGGGTGGTGTGTGGGTAGGTGGGTGTGTGGTGGGTGGGTGGGTGGGTGGGTCAGCGACAGATGAATCAATCTCTGGTAATCTGCTTTGCATCAGCAGACGGCAGTCCCCGCTCAGCACTGTGATGCACACACACCACCCCCACACCACCCACCACTGTGGTACACACATAATTAATAACCATGCCTGTAGCTTGGTGATATGGCGTGCCGGTGTCCTGTAACCTGAAGCTGCGGCGGCAGATACACTGTGCAGGTATTTACTGTGTACCATGTTGACACCCTCACCCGAGGGCATCGCTGCCACCTCTCACCAATGTAGTACGTGGAGTTCAAGGCAGACATTTATTTATCTATATATCTATTTATCCTATCCTATCTATCTATATATCTATATCAACCCGTCTATCTATCTTTCTTGATATATATATATATATATATATATATATATATATATATATATATATATGTATATAATATACAGTAAGCATAGTCGTGGGCCGCCATGGAGGACGTGTGTCTTGTCGGGCAACGCCACGCCCAGCACATTCCCTTCTCCTGTCACTTGTCTCAGGGCTGTAGAGGCAAGCCGTGCACAGGACGTGGGCGTGTGTCTGTTTGTCTGTCATCCATCAGTTCAAGGTATTAAGGATGACTTAGAACACACAGCACCGTCAGCACCAGCGACGGAAAGGCTGCACGGGTGAGGATATAACCTCCAACATTTCTCTGTAATTATATTATTAAACTTTTCTCATCGTTGTTCCTTCGAGCGTAACCTTATTCTAACTTTCCATTCCGTCGCTGGTGAGCACGCTATAGATCCTAGTAAGCAGGGCAGCTGCTGGCACTGTGCCTCACCCTAATGGGGGACGTGAGTCTGTTTTATTTTTTGTGGTTCCATACAATGTGTATTGTTCCATTGTCAGTCTCCTTTGTATGTGTGACGCCAGTGCTTGTCTCTGACGTCCAACCACACGTTCCAGGATGTTTTTTTCCCCCCCTAATCGCAAGGTTGAGAAGGTCTTGTTTAGTTTATTTTGTTCTTGCGGCACCAAAGATAAAGAAATGAGTCTCACAAAGGTAACCAGAGTCAACACACGTCCACGTCCTTCACTCTGCCACAACATGACACTCAACAGTTAAAAATGTCAAACTAGTGTAAACTCTAATAATTCTTGCCGTGATTTGTAGCATTAAATCAAGAATCTTTTCAACAATCCTTCTTTTCCTCCTTGTCTTTCCGGCGTTAAGGCAGCAATACACTCGTCTCCGCCGCCGATAAAGCTGAGCTCCTCACACAAACTTTTAATCTCAACATTGGACAACTTCGTGCAGCCCCAACTCAGCCTCTTACTAAAACGCTCCTTAAAGGCGTCCTTCCTGAGGCTTGATCTCCGAGAAGCGTCATTTGTCCTTGAACCAGTGACTGTGTGCTGACTGCTGACACCCCGTGCAGGCAGCCTTTCCATCTTGTCTCTCACCATCTTTCTTTGTCACTGCTTTCTTTTCTTCTTCTTTGTTGTAAGTATTATTCGAGTTAGTTTTCAGTTCCTGTCTTGACGAAGCTTATAAGTTTATGTTCATGGACAGGAGACTCTGAAGCATGTGTTAGGTTAGGTTAGGTTAGGTTAGTTAGGTTAGGTTAGGTTAGGTTAGGTTAGGTTAGGTTAGGTTAGTCACAACCTTCCTCACAGTCACCAGGAAGGCCTACACTTACTTTCCAACTCTCTCAATCCTACTTTTTATATTTTCTCTTTATGGGGCGGCATCAAGCTAATTATTTTTGTCCCCATTGTCCTCACAGCCACAGGTTTGCTTGTGTATAAAGTTAATCCTTATCATGAGTTATAATAAGTCGTTCTTGGACATAACTGACGCAATTGCATAGTTCCCAAGTCACCCATATAAGAATAATCTACCTCACTGCTTGTTCATCTCCAGTATTCCTCTTTGGACAGTGTATTGCTAACCTGCTGAATGACTACTGTTTTTTATTTAAATTCATTAACATTTGTGCCCTGCGAGATAATATCATGAATGGAAAACAAGTGGGAGATACAAATCCTATTATATGACTCACTCTTTTTCCATATTTCAGCTCACATAAACGTAATAAAGGTCCATTCTCTTTAGGCGGAAGAGTCGACATTAAATAATATATTGCATATCCTTTAGCAGAGGAACTTTCCATCAGAACTCTAAAACTCTCTGGAAATCAAAATACAGAGCGAAACAAATTATATTTTTAAAAATTTTTGAATGGAGAAAAAGCAGAACCTTGTTGAATTATTTGGCTTGAAAACTTAATCTTCTTCATTCATCAATAAGATACAATTCACAATCCTCACCTTCATTACTATCCTACTATTACTATCTCTTACCCTTTGTATTCACTATCTCCAAATAACCTCGTAAGTGCCTACAAATCTACAGCTGATTGTTCTTCCTTTGCGTTTCTTTATATTCTTATTGTACAAACCTTAACTGCCTCCTTCATCTACACACTACTACAAGCATTCTACGTAAACCAATCCTTTACAAAACTCTATTCAGGAAAATTTAACGTTCCCTCTTTTTGCCAAATCAGCTCTCATGAAGTTAAGTGTTCAGAGCCTCGTCAGTAACTTTCCTTTCACTCGATTAATTCAATTTCAGACCTTGTGAAGCGAGTGAAGGAGAGGACCTTATGTTCTTGGGTGTCTCAGTCCTCCACCATAAGGAAGGTGTATGTATGTGTGAATCAGTAAAAAAAAAAGAGAGAGTGTATGTATGTATGTATGTTTGAGTGGTAATGGGGATGAATGGGTGTATGGTAGAGTTAATGGGTAAGGTACAGTGAGTAAAAAAAATGATAGAAAAACAAGCCAGACGTGAGGGTGTGTGGGTATGTTAGGGTAATTATGGTGTTTACAGGTGAGTTAACAATACAGGTAAAGGTGTGGAGTGAAGATGAGGCAGTGGCAAGGTGCGTGTTGATATTGATTAAGTATTAAGTAACAACAGCGATTTAAAAAAAGAAAAAGATAAAATGATAATACCAATAAGGAATACAATGCAAATATACACAAATGATTAATACATTGAGAACTATAGTAAAAAATATAGCATGAACACACACACACAAAACACACACACACAAAAACCACACACACACACACACACCTTGAACTTGAAGAGCGCGATGCCAGTGATGAGGATGTAGAAGTCTGCCGTGAAGAGCGCCAGGTTGAGCGCCGTCGCTGAGGTCACCCGAATAACTGCCGGCGCCACAACGTAGAAGAGGAACTGCGCCGCGCTGAAACCTCCGACCAGCGCTAAGACAGGCCACGTATCCCACCGCACTGATCCCACGTCGTTGCGCTCCAGGACGGCTCTGCGCATCAACCACAGTCATAGATAATACTACACAAGGCTACAAAGTTACATTAGGGGCATTAAATACATGTTATTCTATATATCTTCAAATTAGAGGTGATTACAATGGATATGAATTAATGAAATGCCGAAGATGTAAGGTATGTTTGAGCCTCAGTGCAGTAATGAAGGCAAAGACACGTGCAGACAATGTTGAAAGGTTAGCAGCTGCAGGAAGGAAGGAATGTAATTACGACTATGGAAAGTCTGCAGAGTAAACACAATAATTAAGGAGTGGAGGCAGCAGGAAGGAGGAAGAAGGTGATGTGCATGAAGGAACCTTGGCAATAGTGTTGTAGCTAAGACACAACACACTTAGCTTTAAAACTGAACGAAAAACAAAAATATATATGAACACGTATAAGGGAAACAAACAAGGGAGATAAACAAGGGAAGCAAACAAGATGAGGTGTTACGTGAGAGGAAAGATACATGAAGCAAGACATGGATCAGAACACACCGACAAGAAGACGTATAATGCGAAGAGAGAACAGATTGGCGAGACAGGAATCCGATCATACAGACTCCCAGCAGGTACGAGTAAGACAGAGGTGATGAAGATGTGATTGGATACAAGTAGGTGAAGGACGGAAGATGGGGAAAGCCGATAAGGTGCTGGTTGGGGGTTAGGGTGTTGTGGGATTGGGGTAAGGACGCAACTGTTTGTCGGGAAGTTGTATTGCTAAACTAACTGAGTCTTGTGTATGAACCTCAGGACTTAAGGAACATTGATAACAAAAAAAGTATTGTTGTTGTACCACAGATTAACTATGTAATGACTGAGTGGTAGTTACTATTGTTATCATTCTCATCATTACTATTATCATACATTTTTTTTAATATACATGTTATCGTATTTCCTCTGTGTCTTTAAAGGGTGATTGTACGAAGGGACGAAGGTGGAGGGAACATTTCATCTCCCACAAGGCAAAAAATAAATAAAATAAACCGTTGTAGTCTTTCTATTTTTTCCATTTCTTATTCCTTCCTATTTTTCCATTTTCTTTATTATTTATATTTTATTTGAATTATCGTTCTAACCGTATGGTATTATTCTTTTTTCACTCTTGATAGTTCGTTTGTTTGACTTTTTATTTTCTTTAACAGTGCGCTATTCCCTTTTTTTCCTGCCTCTCTCCTGCCTGGATGCTGCCTCGCCTTGCCTCCCTCGCCTCTACGGGAATGGCAGGCTGTTGAAAAAAAATTATATTGCTATCATTAGTGCTATTCTTTTTGACACTGTTACTGTTACGGCTGCCGCTACCACTATGACTATCCTTACTACTTATACTACTATTACTACTACTACTATTATTATTCTTTAGCTTGGACGCACATGAACGCTTATATTTCGCAACTTTTACTTTTTTTTTAAACTTATTTTCACCCAGTATCTTAGTTTTGACAAGCGATGGGAAAGTGTCTCTCAGGACGATACAATATTTTTTCTTCTATTATATACATCTTTATTCTGTGCACGCGTAAGAACACTCTGATGTCGAATAACAATGATTTTTTATTTTTATTTTCATCATTACTTTTTTTAATTTTATTTTATCTTATTCTATTTTATTTTTATTTTATTCTATTTTATTCTGGTTAGGTTTTGTATCAATTTTTTTTTTTTATACACAATACTAGAATACTTGAATATTTTTGATACTTTAAAGTGTATTTCTTTTCTTGGTGTGTGTGTGTGTGTGTGTGTGTGTGTGTGTGTGTGTGTGTGTGTGTGTGTGTGTGTGTGTGTGTGTGTGTGTGTGTGTGTGTGTGTGTGTGTGTGTGTGTGTGTGTGTGTGTGGTGTGTGTGTGTGTGTGTGTGTGTGTGTGTGTGTGTGTGTGTGTGTGTGTGTGTGTGTGTGTGTGTGTGTGTGTGTGTGTGTGTGTGTGTGTGGTGTGTGTGTGTGTGTGTGTGTGTGTGTGTGTGTGTGTGTGTGTGTGTGTGTGTGTGTGTGTGTGTGTGTGTGTGTGTGTGGTGTGTGTGTGTGTGTGTGTGTGTGTGTGTGTGTGTGTGTGTGTGTGTGTGTGTGTGTGGTGTGTGTGTGTGTGTGTGTGTGTGTGTGTGTGTGTGTGTGTGTGGTGTGTGTGTGTGTGTGTGTGTGTGTGTGTGTGTGTGTGTGTGTGTGTGTGTGTGTGTGTGTGTGTGTGTGTGTGTGTGTGTGTGTGTGTGGTGTGTGTGTGTGTGTGTGTGTGTGTGTGTGTGTGTGTGTGTGTGTGTGTGTGTGTGTGTGTGTGTGTGTGTGTGTGTGTGTGTGTGTGTGTGTGTGTGTGTGTGTGTGTGTGTGTGTGTGTGTTTTGATTTCTTGAAGAAGTGACCTTACGAACAGGTATTTTTTTTTGGTTTTTTCATTTCCTCGCTGTACTAAAAATGTCTGTTCCCATGTTTTTTTCTCGGTACATGATCCACAGCAGGAAAACAAGGCAAGCTACGTCGACTAAATGCGGGGAAAACACTGTCCCATCCCATCCCGTTCCGTTCCGTTCCATTCCGTTCCATTCCGTCCCATTCCATCCCGCCTTGACTCACGGCGCACACACGATCGACAGTATAACAAAATAAAACACATCCAGAAAAAAATATATATAGATCACATAAAAGTTTAGACCAAGCCTTTTCTAACCCTTCCGTTTGTATCAACAGTAAAACGAAATATATCATAAATGTTAACTGTCTCTATCAACATTCCCTTTGTCTTTGTGCTGGAACTGTGCTCACATTCCTGCTGTGTCAAAGAAGATTATGCATATTAATCCCTCATTTCTACCGTCCTATCTATTTGTCCGGGTAGCTATCTATTCTGCAGCGTGTTCCTTGCCACCACTCCCCGACAACAGCTGAGTCTCTCCTTGTTCCTGTCTCTGTCAATACCTATAATTTCCTCCATCTATAATTTCCTGCCTTTCTGAAGCTTTTGATGTTGTCCTTGAATTAACTTAACTCAAAACTATCTCTTTGGTCACCATTATGAATTCTCACATGACATTGGCGATCTTCTTTCTTTCGTTAACTGAAAACTTGGTCTTTTATATTTTAACACTGCAATAAATAAAAATGTTTTCTATTCCATGCTCGTACCTACGTAGCCACCTTGAGGCAGGCGAGGCGGCAACATTGTCTAGCCTTCCTCGCTCCCTCTCTCCCTCCCCGTCCCTCCCGCCGAATGTAAACACAGTTCTCTATCCTCAAATCCAGCGACACGTTGATGCATTCCAGGGGAGAACGCCTCTGGACCCTCGAGTAAGCCTGTGTTTGCATCGTTTCCAGTTTCTATTTTTTTGTAAGGACTTGTTATGCCCTTGTATTGCCATAAACGGAATCAAGGGTGGAGTCTGGTAGGTGTGTTAAGGTTTTTAAACACTCTCCTTCGTGTTTTTATCACTCCCTGTGTACCTTCATTTAAAGTTTTCTTGCGGACTATGTATATTGCATTGATAGCGTGTTCGATGGTCAGTTTTCTTTTTACTCTACTTATCAATAGGTTTTTTTTTATATATACGTTTCTACTGTCACCTAATCCATCTGTGTTATATATTTGTAGTCTTCTCACCCAAACACACTGTACTATCCACTTCTAGGGTGATTATGTTTCTCGACATCTTTTGGCACACAACCTTTCCAACAGATAATGCATACAAGTCAATCTGATCATTTTGTTGTCCATGACCCTAACTTGAAGCTCCATTTTTCCCTTCATGAAGCAGACAAAACCAAGGCAACATTCCATCACCCAACACCTTCCCCCAAACCCCCAACACACCCAACACTGTGCTGTCCTTCACTAAGAATTACAATTTAAAGTCTCATATCCCAACCCTTGACACATCAGCTTCAATAAAGTTAGGCATTTTGCATCGTGTTTTACTGTTCTTTTCCCTTTATCAGGTGCTGGCCCTGTACTGTGGCCTCGTCCACCCTTGTATGAAGGCGTCTCTCACGTTTGCTGGGGCTCAACACACCCTGTTCTGTCTTTCTTAACAAGGTAACGTCAATAGGTAATCGTTCCATCAATTGTACTCCTTTAAATGGCTGTCTTCAGTACCTCACATTCCAATGCAATATTGCTTGTCTTGCCATATCCTCCAGCTATTTTCACGGTTATTGCTCTTCTGAACTGCATGACTCTCCCCTTCCTGTATCCCGACTGCACAAAACTTTCAACTCATCATCATCCTTTTTCTTTCATCTTACTAATGCACGAGTTATCAAGTATTTTCATTCGTGCATCTTTTTCACTGATAAGCTCCGGAAGTGTGTGTGTTTCGCTGCTTCTTTTGCCTATATCTTGGAATCTTTTAAGGAACATCTGGAATTATATCTATCTATCTATCAAGCTATCTATCGATCTATATTTAACGTTTGTTCCTAAGAGCTTCCCCAATCGGATGGTCACGATTGAAGAGTCTCCCATTCCTCTCCTTGTATTCTTTTTATCCATGTTCTAATCCATTAATTCTCCTTTCTCCCCTTCCTCGCACGTATTCTACCACTCTGTCCTCCCATTTCACCGAGGGTCGTTGTCTTGCATTCACCACATCTACCATACTCATGTACATACACTCTATATCATCTCACTTTGTTATTTTTTTAAGTGGCCATGTATGTACCTCTTAAATTTGTCTTCATTCAGCCTAATTTAACATTTATCGGATATTCAACTCTTACTCTATATGGTCAATGCAAATCAACTATTTCAATTTTATTCCTCTCAAACACCACCACCTTAATATTTTCTACATTCCCATGCATTCTACGAAACATACTAGCTATTGTAGGTCAATCATTTCCTGCAGTCAGAATTGTATCATTAACAAAACAAAATTGCATTCACTACCCATTTACCGACATTTCCACACATTTCCATTCCATCACCACACTGCTTTCATCTCTCTTATTACACCCGCGATATATATGTTCAACAGCCACAGGGACATTACACAACCCTGCCTCACACACTCTTGTATTCCAAAACATTTACTAATTTCTCTATATACCTTGATACATGCATTTGCGATCCAATAAAAAGTTTTCACCTCATTCAGCAACCCTCCACCCACATCCTACACCTTCAATACGTCCCACATTGCCGTCCAATTAATCCTGTCATACACTCACTCAAGATCCTTCCTCAAGACGACTCAGGAAGCAAATTGGTCTTCGTATTTTTGCAGCTCGCCTGCTTCCTTCTCTTCTGAGGGACGGAATCTAGAGCACATCTCTCTCTCGAATACCTTATACACGTATCCCTCGGTCTGCTTTCTTTTGATATAAGAGAAAAAATCCATGTTTACGACAGCGTGTAGCCTGAATTACCATTTCCTGCATCATGCATTCCGCTTCCTCATCCCTTGAAGCCCAAAAAATAAACACAGAATATAAAACAGAGAAAAATATCCCCGACCAGATGGATTGTGGAACGATGGCCGTGACTGAACGTTACCTCACCAGCATTGTTACATGGGATGGTGATGCGGTGCTGCTGATGGTGAAGTGGTTACCTGCACTGATGTCTGACCCACCTCCTAACCCCCCTCACCTGACCCATGACCAGGACAGGTGACACACAACCATCCCAGCGATCAGTCTACCTGTCTGGCACTAAACGTTTAAACTTAACACCTGGGAAAGGCATCTAAGTGGCCCCGTGCTGCTGGACAGGTGAGTCAAGGCCAATCAAGGGCAATCAAGGCTATACTGAAGCTAAAGTAAAGATGAGTATTGCACCACAACGCCAGGTAACACTCCACCTCACTATTATTATCACTAGTGTTATTGTTTGCCCAATGCACTGTCATCATTATCAGTGTTATTGTTAGCGAGCACCAGCTGTCAGAAGGAGTCGTTTCCAAGGATATTCTTTTATAACACTAGCGTCTATTAGTGATCCAGTGTCTTACTTATAAAAGCCACTCCACCTCCACCACAAACACAACCACACCACAATCCCTTTACCGCAGTGTTGTGAGTCATGTGAGGTGACCCAAGCCTGCCTCCACTGACCCCTCCTGGTACAACAAGCCCATGTTTTCCTATTGGGAGAGGGTCGAGGGTTGGAATCCAGGTCTCTCTCCTCTTCCCTCCCCTTTCCCCCCACCCCCCTCAAAAAAAAGAAGGGAAAATATATAAAAGGT
This sequence comes from Metacarcinus magister, assembly GCA_029783475.1. Lineage (NCBI taxonomy): Eukaryota > Metazoa > Arthropoda > Malacostraca > Decapoda > Cancridae > Metacarcinus > Metacarcinus magister. The sequence continues at coordinate 5,670,187 of JAPQNM010000044.1, forward strand.
TTGTCTGGGTTGTGGTGTGTTCCAGCAGGTATACGTGTGTGTGTGTGGTGGTGGTGGTGGTGGTGGTGGTGGTGGTGGTGGTGGTGGTGGTGGTGGTGGTGGTGGTGGTGGTGGTGGTGGTGGTGGTGGTGGTGGTGGAGTGAAGAACATAAGGTGGAGTTGTGAATGTGTTAAAAAAAAGGAAGAAAAAATTGATGTGCATGTTTGTTGTGTCACATGAATCGTGTATGAGTTAGTGTGTGGCCCTTTGTCAACTGCGGGAGTTATATTTCCTGACTGGTAGTAGTAGTAATAGTAGTAGTAGTAGTAGTAGTAGTAGTAGTTATTCCTTTCCTTTGATGTAAATTTTGTATCCTACCGTCGTTTATGGTATCTATATCCTGTTTACCCAGATTATTTACAAGTCTTGAAGAGAACCAGTACAAGAAAGTATGTCAGGGCTGCGGCCACACAACAAGACGAGTACAGGACGAGTACAGAACACGTATGATGCTGTCGACCACGTCCTCAGTTCACATCATCAATAATTCCCTTTGTAAACACACTCTTCCGCTCTCGTCATCTTTACGCCACGAGATGCGAGTGTAAGGGAAAGAGACAGGCGAAAGAGAGACAAGAGGAAAGAGAGACAAGTGAAAGAGACAAGTGAAAGAGACAAGGGAAAGAGAGAGGGAAAAGAGACGAGGGAAAAGAGACGAGGGAAAAGAGACGAGGGAAAAGAGACGAGGGAAAAGAGACGAGGGAAAGAGACAGGGGAAAGAGACAGGGGGAAAAAAGAGACAAGGGAAAGAGACAGGGAAAAAAACAACTAACAAGGGAATAACGAAGAAGTATTATGAACCAAGGTAGCGAGAGACTGCACACCACACGCCAAACCTAATTTTCTTTTTTTCTTTTCTTCTTTTTAATTTGTATAAGTTAGCACGAAATCTGCATAAAACATACATACTTATTACTACAACAGCGACCACTTGAACACACACACACACACACACACACACACACACACACACACACACACACACACACACACACACACACACACATCATTCATCCATTCATTCATTCACAGCGAGACAGGACCAAAAAAAAAGAAGAGAAAAAACGAGAAATCTAAAACACACACACACACACACACACACACACACACACACACACACACACACACACACACACACACACACACACACACACACACACACACACACACACACACACACACACACACAAAAATCAGACCAGCATTAAAAATTCATCAATACCACTCCCCCCCCCCACATAATAAAAATAAAAAATTCTATTGCACATCTCGTAAACAGTAGAGGTGGAAATGTGGAGCAGTCATCCCTCCTATTCAACCGTTTTCCCTGGAGGTCCCTAGCGGAGCGATCCATACTGAGCTTCGCATAAATTTTACTTCTATTTTACCTCCCGTGACGGATAGATCCAGGCGGAGGGATAGAAGGAGGGGAGGGGGAAGGGGGTGAGGGGGAAGGGGGTGAGGGGGAAGGGTAGGAGGGGATGCAGGGAATGGAGAAGAGAGGGAGTAGGCAGAGGAAAGAACGGGGATATAACTTAATAGTGAATAAGTAGGAGGAGGAGAAGGAGGAGGAGGAGGAGGAGGAGAGAGGATGAAGAGGAAATACGATAAAATATTGAAAACGACGCAGAATAGGCAAGAAAAATTGAAAAGAAAATTAAGATAAATGATGAAAAAATAATAATGAACACGAAATAATAATAATAATAATAATAATAATAATAATAATAATAATAATAATAATAATGATAATAAGGTGAAGAAGATGAAATAGAGAATAGAAGAAAGATAAGAAGGGAGGAGGTGGAATAAAGGAGGAATGGAAGGGAGGAATAATAAAGGACAGGAAGGAAGGAAGGAAGGAAGGAAGGAAGGAGGAAGGGAGGGAATAAAGGGAGGAAGTGGGTAGCAGGAGGAAAAAGTGAGACGAAGGACGGAGGTAAAATGGAGGAAAAAATTAAGTGCCATCATAAAATAACGACAGGAGGAGGAAGAGGAGGAGGAGGAGGAGGAGGAGGAGGAGGAGGAGGAGGAGGAGGAGGAGGAGGAGGAGTAAACCGAGGAAGAATTAGGAGCAAACGAAAATTAATGAAGCCATAAAGAAGAAGAAGAAGAAGAAGAAGAAGAAGAAGAAGAAGAAGAAGAAGAAGAAGAAGAAGACAATACAAAACAAAATAAAAGGTGAAAGTGAAGATAAAAATGAAGACGAAGAGGATAATGATAATGATGAATTGATGACTGAATAAACGTATGAATAAAGAGATAAATAAGCAAATAGATTTACAAATTAGAAAAAAAATCAGTTAATGAAATATAATCAAATAAAAGAAAGAACCACTGTAGGCGGAAGAAGAGTACAAGGAGGAGGAGGAGGAGGAGGAGGAGGAGGAGGAGGAGGAGGAGGAGGAGGAGGAGGAGGAGGAGGAGGAGGAAGTCAAGCAAGGAAGGAAATCAAGGAATGAAAGAAGGAAGGAAATCAAGGAATGAAAGAAGGAAATAAGGAAGGAAGAAAGTCAAGGAAGGACGGAAGGAAGGAAGGAAGGAAGGAAGGAAAGAAGGAAGGAGGAAAGTTGAGGAAGGCCACTCACAGCTGCACGTCGTTGATGATAATGCTAGGGAGGAGGAGGAGGAGGAGGAGGAGGAGGAGGAGGAGGAAGAGGAGGAGGAGGAGGAGGAGGAGGAAGAAGAGGAAGAAGAAGAAGAGATTAGGGACAAAGGAGCTGAGAACGAAAGGGAAAAAGTAAGTAAGCGGAGAAAGAAAGGAAGAAATGATGAAGGAAAGATGATAGAAACAAGAAAGAAGAGAGAAGAGAGAGAGAGAGAGAGAGAGAGAGAGAGAGAGAGAGAGAGAGAGAGAGAGAGAGAGAGAGAGAGAGAGAGAGAGAGAGAGAGAGAG
>JAPQNM010000044.1:5678122-5690622 GCA_029783475.1 Metacarcinus magister
TCTATCTCTCTCTTTTCTCTTCTATCTCTATCTCTCATTTTTACTTTTCTATAATAAATTTCTTTACTCCTCCTAATCTATCCTATCATTCACATACACACAAAATAGTATACTCTTTTAGTGGGTAATTTTCGAGTCTGTCAAACTTTCCTCCAACTCCCACTCCCTCTCCCTCTCCCTCTCCCTCTCCCTCTCCCTCTCCCTCTCCCTCTCCCTCTCCCTCTCTCTCTCTCTCTCTCTCTCTCTCTCTCTCTCTCTCCCACACACACACCCTAGTACGCATGCAAGTCACAGGAGAACATTCTTGATTAGGCCAACAGCTGGGGGAGGGACGTACAGGGGTAACAATAATAGGCCTGCGATGGTGGAATGGTGTGTTAACTAGTCCTCATGGTGAAGGGTGGATGATGGGGATTTGTAGGGGAGTAGGGAAGCAGGGAAGGACTACGTGGCCTGGCCTGGACTGGTCTGGCGGCCTGGTCTGGTCTGGACTGGACTGGAAAGAGGCTTGGCTATGAGGGCGCTGCGTAATGGAGAAGGACGGTCACAGCGTGGAAAATTGAGGTGCGCTGTGGAAACTGTTGGAAAGGCTGGAATTGGGATAAGGATTGCATGCGAAGGTCTGCATCTGACTGACTGACTGACTGACTGACTCACTGAGAAGGGACCGAGTTGAGTGACTGACTGACTGGAAAGAATAAGAAAACGAATATGCGAGTAACTTTTAAGGAAACTGACTGGATTGGATCTAATATTAACTAGATTTGACTTAGGAGGGAAAAGAAAAAGACAGAGCGAGCGAGCGAGCGAGAGAGAGAGAGAGAGAGAGAGAGAGAGAGAGAGAGAGAGAGAGAGAGAGAGAGAGAGAGAGAGAGAGAGAGAGAGAGAGAAAGTGGAGAGAGGATTCCAGGCTAACATGAGTGGAATTATAACTATATAGCTGACTGGAGACGCCTTGAAACTATAACATCGGGAGTTCAAGAGAAAACACACATACACACACACACACACACACACACACACACACACACACACACACACACACACACACACACACACACACACACACACACACACACAGATAATAATTAGCAGGCAGGCTCTCAATTTACACTCGTGCCTCTAAAGTAGAATCTCCCCGCGTAACCTGAGAACACTCGTACTCCTTCACACTTCTCCAAGAGCGGACCACTACGTGAGGCCTACACATAAGAGGTTCCACGTACTGCTGGTGGTGGGAAGCAGTGAGGCGTGTTTTTGTGCAAGGCAACGCTATGGGAAAGGAAGGAAGGAAGGAAGGATGGAGTATGTAGGGGCGAGCTAATGGAGTGATGGTGTGTGTGTGTGTGTGTGTGTGTGTGTGTGTGTGTGTGTGTGTGTGTGTGTGTGTGTGTGTGTGTGTTAGGAGGGCAGAGTTGGGAGTTTGAGGGAAAGTGTGTTATGTTTTGAGAGAGAGAGAGAGAGAGAGAGAGAGAGAGAGAGAGAGAGAGAGAGAGAGAGAGAGAGAGAGAGAGAGAGAGAGAGAGAGAGAGAGAGAGAGAGAGAGAGAGAGAGAGAGAAGGGAAACAGGGTTGTGGAGGTGATTGACGATTCAGTGAAGGTCGCTGTGGCTTGCCGAGTTGGGAAAGGACAGATGGAAGGAGAGGAGGAGGAGGAGGAGGAGGAGGAGGAGGAGGAGGAGGAGGAGGAGGAGGATTTCAATAACTTGCAGCACGGCACTTAGACTCTCCACGTTTCCCCCCAAGTAAACACACACACACACACACACACACACACACACACACACACACACACACACACACACACACACACACACACACACACACACACACACACACACATACAATGCAAAAGGAGGAGGAGGAAGTGGAGGAAGGTGGAGGGTGGTGGAGAAAAGTGGAGGGTGGTGGTGGAGGAGGGTAGTGGAGGAAGGTGGAGGAGGGTGGAGGGAGGTGGAGGGTGATGGAGAGTGGCTAATTTAATCTCCAAGGCAGACTTTCATGGACTAGGATATACTCGGCCCAGTTGTTGGTGCTGCGCCGTATTGCGCGTGTGTTGCTTTGCGCTGAATGAATGGTTGAGATTAACTTGGTTCAGGTATCATTTTTTTTTTTTATCTTCCTTCTCTCTCTCTCTCTCCTCTCTCTCTCTCTCTCTCTCTCTCTCTCTCTCTCTCTCTCTCTCTCTCTCTCTCTCTCTCTCCCTCCCCCCTTCCCTCCTTTCTTCTTCCTCTTTCCTTCCAAAACAATCTTGCTCGGTGCTGTGTTGTTTTATATTTACTTATTCGTTTTTTTTTTCATTATCATGCTCTTTCTTCTTCGTCTTTGTTGTTGTTGTTGTTGTTGTTGTTTTATCCTTTGTCTTCTTTTTCTCCATCTTTTCTTCTTCGTTGTCATCCTCGTCTTCTTTTCTTTCTTTAACTTTTTTTCCTTTCATGTTCCTCCTCTTCGTCTTCATCACCATTATCTTGTTGTTGTTGTTGTTCTTGTTCTTGTTCTTCCTCTTCTTTAGCACGTTCTTCATCTCCTTTTAATTTTCTTCCTCCATGCATACTTCATTCATGCCCTTCACTGCCTGCTTCCACCTTCTGTTATTCATTCCCTTTACTCACATCTGTGGTTATTGTATATTATTCTACGTTGTTTTGATTTGAACTTATCATTTAATTTTACATCATCAATCATCAAATCCTTTATTCTATTCCTTTCAATTTTTGTGATCATATTTCCGTTCCCTATTAAACCCTTTCCTCTGATAACCTAATTCCCCCCTCCCCTATTTTCTTCTCTCCCTTTCCTCCCTCTCTTTGCATGAACTTCTCCCTCTGTCCTGCCTTGATTCACGAGCCTCCTTCTCCTCCCTGCCAGACTTCCTCTCGTGTTCCTATCCCCTGCCATTTGTTCGCCTTCCATCATACTTCCCTCCCTTCCTTCCTCCCATGTCGAAACTTTGCATGTTCTCATCTTCCCTGCCACAGCCTCCATCATACCTCCTTCCTTCCTCCTCCTCTTCCTCCTCCTCCTCCAAGTTCCTCCCTTCTTCTTCCTCTCTCAGCGTCCCTTCCAGGCATCCCTCCTTCTCCTCCTCCTCCTCCTCCCCTCACACATAACACCTACTCGCATATATTCCTTTCACTTGCTAAGAGCCGCTGTCTCTCTCTCTCTCTCTCTCTCTCTCTCTCTCTCTCTCTCTCTCTCTCTCTCTCTCTCTCTCTCTCTCTCTCTCTCTCTCTCTCTCTCTCTCTCTCTCTCTCTCTTTGTGACATTCGTATACACAAAAAGAATGTTGTTTCATGCATTTCCTCTCCTCCTCCTCCTCCTTCTTCTCCTCCTCCTCCTCCTCCTCCTCCTCCTCCTCCTCCTCCTCCTCCTCCTCCTCGTGGAATAATGGTCTCGGTCGTAACTCAGGGTTGATGTGTATTCATTAATATCTGGCCGAAGGTAATGGCTCGATCACTGCGCTCAACCTGTACACACACGGCCCAAGATATTGCTTCGTGTGCGTGTGTGTGTGTGTGTGTGTGTGTGTGTGTGTGTGTGTGTGTGTGTGTGTGTGTGTGTGTGTGTGTGTGTGTGTGTGTGTGCGTATTATTATCTTTTGGTTACCATTATTTCGTCTTTGTAGGTTCCTTCCTTTCTTTCTATCTACATTTTCTTTCCTCATTTTAATCTTTACTTTTTTGTTCTCTCTCTTGCTGCTGCTGCTGCTGCTGCTCCTTCTTCTTCTTCTTCTTATGTTCTTAAGTTCTTCTTCTTCTTCTTCTTGTACTTGTTGTTGTTCTTCTTTTTCATCTCCTTTTTCATCATCTTCTTCTTCTTCTTCAGCATCTCCTCCTCCTCCTCCTCCTCCTCCTCCTCCTCCAACACGTGTTTTTTTCTTGTCCTTCCCTTGTCTGTTGCATCTCCCAAGTGTTTTCCTCATTCCATACCAACCTGGGTCTCTCTCTCTCTCTCTCTCTCTCTCTCTCTCTCTCTCTCTCTCTCTCTCTCTCTCTCTCTCTCTCTCTCTCTCTCTCTCTCTCTCTCTCTCTCTCTCTCTCTCTCTCTCTCTCTCTCTCTCTCTCTCTCTGTTTTATTGATACTTTCTACAGGTTAAAGGGGACATGCTTAGTGTGACCTATCCTAAACCTAACTGAGGCTCATAAATATACCTTATAATTATATATATTAACCTTATATATAGCTTTAATTAACAATAAACCTAATTAGTAAGAAAAGACTTAATCTAAAGTACAATTACAGGTTCCCCATGTGTTTCTCTCTCTCTCTCTCTCTCTCTCTCTCTCTCTCTCTCTCTCTCTCTCTCTCTCTCTCTCTCTCTCTCTCTCTCTCTCTCTCTCTCTCTCTCTCTCTCTTTCACTTTTACCCTGTTGTGTTGCACTGTGTTAACTCCCTCAGCTTAGTGTTGCAGCCTTGCATAATGACGTGTTGCGAGGTGATGTAAGCCAGGAGAGAGAGAGAGAGAGAGAGAGAGAGAGAGAGAGAGAGAGAGAGAGAGAGAGAGAGAGAGAGAGAGAGAGAGAGAGAGAGAGAGAGAGAGAGAGAGAGAGAGAGAGACAGACAGGAAGGAAGGCAAACACTCAGTATTAAAGAGGCTTATAATAACATCTGTCTATTACTTGTTCTTCTTTCTTTTATGACTGACTGACACACACACACATTCTCTCTCTCTCTCTCTCTCTCTCTCTCTCTCTCTCTCTCTCTCTCTCTCTCTCTCTCTCTCTCTCTCTCTCTCTCTCTCTCTTTTAAGTGTTGGTAGTGGGCGGGCACGTAATGTGGCTTAAGGGAGGTGAGTTTGTGTCTCGTGGGAATAATAATGAAGAAAGGCCATTAAAAGTTTAGTTAGTGTGTGTGTGAGAGAGAGAGAGAGAGAGAGAGAGAGAGAGAGAGAGAGAGAGAGAGAGAGAGAGAGAGAGAGAGAGAGAGAGAGAGAGAGAATAATATTGACTTATCCCCCTTCTTTTTCTACTTCCCCCTCTTCCTTCCCTCCCTCCCCCCTTCCCTCCATAGTAGATGAAACCGTTAATGAGATGAATGTAATTTATTCTATCTCACTCCACCCCCCATGACCTGACCTGACCTAACCTAGCATGACCTTCTCTTCTATAAATGTATCTTTGTGACCTGTTTGTATGTATCAATGTCTCGTGTATGTGTGTGTGTGTGTGTGTGTGTGTGTGTGTGTGTGTGTGTGTGTGTGTGTGTGTGTGTGTGTGTGTGTGTGTGTGTGTGTGTGTGTGTGTGTGTGTGTGTGTGTGTGTGTGTGTGTGTGTGTGTGTGTGTGTGTGTGTGTATGTATGTGTGATTCCCCTCTGTACGTTACTCGCCATATTATTCCATTTGATATGCAACACAACATTTGCAACATAAACACAGCAAGCTTTGTACATTGCGTAATAAAGCGAAAAAAAAAAAAAAAGGAGGTAAGGAAAAAAAAGTTGAACACAAGTAATAGACACGACCTTGACATCTACAACAACAACAACAACAACAACCACTGTGATAACCTAACCGCTGTACACTGGTTTGACCTTTCGTTCTGCATCAAGCACGTGCAACCTTTCCGAGCCAGCCACGCATGCACTCGCCTCTCTGCCTCCCCCCCCACCCTACTCCCCCTTACCTCCACCCAAACCTCACCCCCCAGACATACATACATACCCCCAGACAGACCAAACTTGACCTGACCCTATACGGCACTATAATTCCCTCGCCTTCCCTCAAGCGGCCCTCATGACCTCACCTAACCTAACCTAACCTAATTTAACTTTACTAACTTAACCTAACCTCACCTCACCTAATTTAACCTAACTTAACCTCATCTAACCTAACTAACCTAACCTAACCTAACCTAACCTAACCTAACCTTACCTAACCTAACCTAACCTAACCTCACCTAATACATTATAAAACACTACGATTTTCGAGACACCGAGATCAGCTTCATAAAAATAAAATAAAATAAAATAAAATAAAATAAAATAAAACAAGATAGAATAAAATAAAACAAAATAAAAGGCTCGTCATCTGTTGCTCTCGAAAAGAAAGGAGACGACAAGCAAAAAAACAAGAAAGAAAAAAAGATAAAAGAAAGAAAAAAGCAAGAGCCAATTTAGTTCCTAAGGCGACTTAATTTGCCCGGACCCGTGAAGAAAAAAGTTATAAAAAAGAGTGACTTCATTCACTTCACGCTAGGATGGCAGAGAAGCGCCGCCCCTCCCTCCCCCCCCTACCCAACCCTGCTCTACCCTCCCCTACCTTACCCTACCCGGCCCTACCCTTCCAACACACACAGGTGGCAGAGGAAGGGCAAACACAATCCCTCACCGCTGACAGGTCGAAAGAATTAAGCTGTCACCAACTAGATTTCTAACCTTCCCTCACCCTACCATACTACCATCCTTCATCCTAAGAATTAAGGTGTCACCAACTGGATTTCTAACCTTCCCTCACCTTACCATCCTACCATCCTATCATCCTACGGAGTTAGACGATAGATGGCAGGCTGGGCGTCCTTCTCACTAACATGGAAGGACGTGAGGAAGGTTGAAATCAAGCGACGCTTTTTAAGCCTCACCTGCTGGGAGCTTGAGGTGGTAGGTGTTGTTGAGCAGGTGGCAGCAGGCGCCCGTCACACACAGCAGGAGGGACGCCACCTGTCCCAGCAGCAGCGCCCGCCAGATTGACCTGTGGGTGAAAAAAAAGGTTACAGTTTAGGTTAGGCACACAAACATGACCTCACCAATACTCATGGGGAAGGATGGTTCAGTTTAATAAAATAAACAGTAGGTTAGATGTAACCAGTACTGCAAAGGTCAAAGGTCACCAGTACACGTGGGGAAAGAAGGTCAAAAGTGAGCTGTAAGTAGTGCCGGGTGACCCATCAAAGGTTCAGGTTCGGGGTTTATATTAATACCAAAGTGGCTTTCCAGCGCTCGATCCAGTGGCAGCCCAACACAACGAAATACTGGAACATTTTAGGGTTGGGTTCCCTTGGGTGTCGCTTCCCCGCGTGCTGGATAATCATAGGCCGGCTGCACACATCACGTATCATAATCATAGAGGCAATTGTAATAATGAGGAGTAGATAAATTTATTGCATCGTTTTATACATGGTAATTACACGTTTTGGGAGTAAATGCATTCCGGTTTTAAAGAGAATGAGCAAGGTTTGGGTTAAGCTTTGGTTTGTTTACATCACGTTGCTACCGCTGCATCACCGCTCCCTCAGCCTCCACGGATTTCCCTCTGCCCGAAACACCCTCCTGTGGGCTCGATGTGTGTGTGTGTGTGTGTGTGTGTGTGTGTGTGTGTGTGTGTGTGTGTGTGTGTGTGTGTGTGTGTGTGTGTGTGTGTGTGTGTGTGTGTGTGTGTGTGTGTGATGGCTGGCTTCACCTCGTGCTGTTAAACACGACGGAAACAAAGGCCACGTGTCTCATCACCTTTATTCACTGTCCCCTTCATACCCTCACTCCACTATCATCTTGCTGCCCTTTGTACTGCGTGTCACTATTTGTTGGGTTATTATTTTGAACTCCATGCCTCAGTCCCTTTCAGTGGCTTCAGTGACTTTCTGTATATGTTCAAGTGTACTATGTATATTTAACGGTATATAAAGAACCCATTCCATGACACACACACACACACACACACACACACACACACACACACACACACATATCACAGTCGAGTCAAGACAGAAGTGCCAAGCTGCCTCCAGAATTGACATGATTTCAAAATTGGTGTTTTTTCTAACTTTTTAAGAACAGTGATACAATTCAGGCCTTTCCTCCTCCTCCTCCTCCTCCTCTTCTATTTCTTCTTGTTATTGTAAAGCTACCAACGCATCCGTGCATCGTCCTTTTGGTATAGTGACGCCCAAACCGAACATCAGGAGAGCGCTTCATGTTTAATCAATTCCTGGAACCAGACTCGTCGACAGTCCCGGAGGATCAGAATTCAGCATCGGGGTTAGTAATGCAGATTCTATCAATAAATCAACCCGAGGATACATACACAGTTCGGATGCGGAGGATGGCATTAATGAAACCCAAACTAATATAAAAACGAAGGACTGTGTAAGAGAATAAAATAAAGAGCAAAAGTTTCAAGGTTAACAGCGATCCAAAACGGGAATTAAGGTGCGTGCATCCAGCAGCAAGTGGGAGGATAAAGAAAAAAAGAAAAAAAAAGGAGCAGCAGAGAAAAGGTGTCAAATGCAAAAAAGAAAACGAGGTAAAGGTTAGCGGCATCAAAGGAGAAAGGTCAGATGTCACAGTAATTGGGGGTGATATGGGAGGGGGAGGAGGAGGAGGAGGAGGAGGAGGAGGAGGAGGAGAAGAGAAGAAGTAGAAACAGAACATAAAGAACAAGAACAAGAAAATGGTGATGATGAAGAAAAAGACGACGAAGGAATTGTGAAACATATGTAGGATAGAGAAACATAGGAAGGAATAGGGAGAAGAAAGGAAAATAAGAAAGGTGAAGAGAATGGAGGATAAAGATGGGAAGAGGAGGGAAAGAGGAGAAGAAGGAAGAGGAGGAAGAGAAGAGGGGACAGAAGGAAGAGGGAAGATCAAAGAGGGTCAAATGAAGTTAGTACCAAAAGAGAGAGAGAGAGAGAGAGAGAGAGAGAGAGAGAGAGAGAGAGAGAGAGAGAGAGAGAGAGAGAGAGAGAGAGAGAGAGAGAGAGAGAGAGAGAGAGAGAGAGAGAGTCAGTTCATCAGGTACACATACAGTTCATAACGCTGTGTCCTCCCAAAATATTAATCACGTATAAATATTAACGTGAGAGAAAGAAAGAGAGGGAGAGAGAGGGAAAAAAATACCCCCTAAAAAAACATATTACAGATCCATTATGAGGGGAAAATATACGTGCAGGGAATATAAAAATAAATAAATAAAAACCGGAAGAAAAAAAATGAAACGAGATAATAAATTCACGTATATTTAGACCATAATATATTTTCTCGTATATAATAATGTAGGCATGGCATTATTTATTTATATACATACATTTTTTTCTCTCTCTTTATAATATACGTAAACACCCCCACCACCACCACCACTACTACTACTACTACTACTACTACTACTACTACTATTGTATTATTTTCATATATACTTTAGTGCCGGGCTTGGGTTTATGTGCTCGTGCATTCTGGGAAGGAAAACAAAGGACAAACGGAACGCAGTCAAGAAAGTGAAAAAGGAAAATAATTATTTGCTCGCTGATTAAAGAACGAGAAAGAGAGAGAGAGAGAGAGAGAGAGAGAGAGAGAGAGAGAGAGAGAGAGAGAGAGAGAGAGAGAGAGAGAGAGAGAGAGAGAGAGAGAGAGAGAGAGAGAGAGAGAGAGAGAGAGAGAGGACAATCACGAAACACGTATCACTATCAAAACGAGAACGACGAGGACGAACATGGAAGTGAACATGAAGGAAAGCGAGACCGAGAGGACGAGGACGAGGACGATCAAAGGGAACATTACGATTGTGGTTCCTTCCTTCCTTCATATCGATAAAACGTTAAATACGACGGTGAGTTTATAAAAGATACGTGCATCATAAACTGTCCCCCCCCCTCCACAAACACACACACACAGAAACACACACACACACACACACACACTTCTACACAATACGAGCTCTATCGCTACCACAGGGGGGGAGGGGGAGGGGGGGGAACGAGTATTTTTTCCCCTCCCCTTAAACCGAGTATATACACAGGAAACATTCACCCTTAGAAGCCTGTGTCAATACGATACACGCTTTCACCCTCCCCTGCGCCCCGCCCCCCCTTCCCCCGCCGCCCCCCCCTTTTTTTTTTTTTTTTTTTACCCTGTCTTTGTTTTCTCTTTGGATGAAACGGTAAAATATGCTCCAGCCGGGGATGAAGGAAGGAAGGAAGGAAGGAAGGAAGGAAGGAAGGAACACTTGGGTAAGGTGAAGTACAATAAGGTTAGGTTAGGTTAGGTTAGGTTAGGTTAGGTTAGGTTAAGTTGAATTAAGTTAAATGTTCAGTCAGATCACAAATATAACTTTACACAAAACAGAAGGTGACTTGGGTCGTGTCTTAGGGAAGGAGGAAGGAGGAAGGAGATTTGGCAGGACAGAGCAAGGAAAGGAAGGAAGGAAGGAAGGAAGGACAAGGGAAAACAGTGTAGCGGGCGAGGCACAGCAGGGAGCGGCGGAGCAAGGCGAGGGTGAGGGGAAACACGGCTGAATTAGGTCTTGTGAGGGGAAGGGAGCTGCCAGGACAAAGCGAGGAAAGGAAGGAAGGACAAGAGGAAACCGTGCAGCAGAACGAGGCGGGTGAGGGGAAGGGGGCGGGGCAAGGAAAAAGGAAACAGGGAAACAATAGCGAATCGGACCTCATATGTGTGTGTGTGTGTGTGTGTGTGTGTGTGTGTGTGTGTGTGTGTGTGTGTGTGTGTGTGTGTGTGTGTGTGTGTGTGTGTGTCAGCCCACTCTCTCCATTACGAAGCCGAGGAGGACAATAGCCAAGAAAGACAGACCAGACCATTTCTCGAGTCTATTTCAACGATTATGCGGCCTGCCTCACACCCCGCGACGCCACCCAATCAACGCAACGACCTCAGATTGGATAATTTTGATTCGCTGAGCTGCTGGGATGGGTTGTTTGCCCCTCCCTCTCCCCCACTCTCTTCCCCTTGTACCAGCACCCCGACACAACACCTCGGCCAGGACTTAAAAGGGAAGGGATGGTCTGCAAGTAGGTGTCGAAGAGTGAACGTGATGTGGGTACAGGTGACTCCCAGACCAAGACCGAGACTTAGGAATGCAAGGCAGGTATGGAACGGGGTGTGATTGGATGGGTGGGGAGGAGGAGGGACGCGGGGAATAGGAAAGAGGAAGGGGGTGGAAAGAGGGAGGAGGGGGAAGAGGAGAGGGAGGGGGGATGTACTACTACTACCACTACTACCACACAACAACAATAATATCTACCTGTGTTACTACTACTACTACTACTACTACTACTACTACGAATAATCAAAAGAGGAAGGACAAAGACTACAATGAAAGCAACAAGCGCACACACACACACACACACACACACACACACACACACACACACACACACACACACACACACACACACACAAGAACAAAAAGACAAGACTAAATGAAAGAGAGATATAAAAAGGAAAGAGAAAGACCAACCAACCAACCAACCGGCTTGTGTATATATGTATCCCAGCCTAAATATTCCTTCCCTGTCTCCACCTCTACCTCCACCTCTCTTCCCCCCACTCCCCCCTTTCCCTCCCCTTCACCCCGTCTGTGGATATAATTTTTAGGTCCGCCACCGGTGAAATTAACTAAGGAATTTAATACATTCTAATGAGGCTTCGTGTTCACACCTCCCTGTGTCGATGTGCGCGGGGGAAAATTTTTCTATGCAAATATAACACCACTTCCCGGGCCACGAGCCGCCCAGACCCGACCCTGCCGCCTAGCCCCCGAAGTAGGAAATATAGGAGAGGACGGGAGGCTGTGGACGCAGGAAAAGGAGGGTAGAAACGGGGTAAAGGAAAGGTTAAAAGGTAGGATGAAAGATGGGGAGAAAATGTCATAGAGAGTGTTAAAAGAGATGGAAGTGGAAAGGTGAAATGGGAAGTTAACGTAGGAATAGAGGTAGAAGAAAAGCTGTGAATGGAGACAAGGGAGGAATAGAGGGGGAAAAAAGGATGAAAGGTGGGAGAGAGAAAGTAAGAGTGAGCGTAGAAGGGATGGCAATGTTGAATGGAAGGGAAGGAGGAATGAGAAGTAAGGAAGTAAGGGAAATGAAATGTGGAGAAGAGGAGGTAGAGGGAGAATATAGAAGAGGATGGATAGGAAGGTGAATGAATAGGAAATAATGGAATATATAATGAAAAGGAAGAGAGGGAAAACAGAAAATAAAGAAAACAAATATATGAGAAGGGAGAATATCAGAGTGAAAGATGGAATAAAGCAGGGTGATAAAAAAGGAAGGAAGGAGAGAGAGAGAGAAGGGAAGGGAGAAAGGAAGTTATGTAGGAAGGTGATGACAGAAATAAGGACGAAAAATAAAGTAAAATTAAGTAAATATCTACAACATAAACAAGAAAAAAAATGTATATATATAAAAAAAAAGTCTTAATTAGAATATAATAAGACAATGGTACGTTCCTAATAAGGTTTGTTTTCGACATGAAAAGGAATATCCTAATTGAGAGAGAGAGAAAGAGAGAGAGAGAGAAAGAGAGAGAAAGAGAGAAAAAATTAAAAGACTGTCTAAAAGGAAGAAAGAATGACTGGGAGTGTTGACAAAAAGGCTCTTTCTCTCCTCTCTCCCTCACCCCTTCCCCCCTTCCTTCCACTCTCCCTCCCCTTCCTTCCCTTTCTTGCTCCCTTCTCTTCTTCCTTTCCTCTTTCCTTCCTCCACTGGCGTGTAGAGGAAGGGAGAGATAGGGAAAGCAAGGCCACGTACGTGTAGAGAGAGAGAGAGAGAGAGAGAGAGAG
>JAPQNM010000044.1:5695622-5705622 GCA_029783475.1 Metacarcinus magister
GGGAGAGGAGAGAAAAAGAAGGGAAAGGAAGGAGAGAAAAAATGGGGAAATTGGTGGAAAGAAGGAAAGGGTGGGCAAAAAAGAAAGGGATATAATTTAGTTAAAGGAGAGAGAGAGAGAGAGAGAGAGAGAGAGAGAGAGAGAGAGAGAGAGAGAGAGAGAGAGAGAGAGAGAGAGAGAGAGAGAGAGAGAGAGAGAGAGAGAGAGAGAGAGAGAGTGTGTGTGTGTGTGTGTGTGTCTGTGCGTACTAGTAAACACATCGGTATTTCTCCACAAGTAAGAGGAGGGAGAGGAAGAGGAGGGAAGAGAGAGGGAAGAGGAGGGGAGGGAGAGGAAGAGAGAGGGAACAGGGGAAGGCAAGGGAGGGGAGGAGAGGTCATTGGGGAGGCATGAGGTCATATCATAGTGAGGAAGGAATAGAGGTCAAGGTTATGTCAAGAGAGGTCAGGATGGAGAGTAACTTTCTGTAACAATGCAATATGTCACCTTTAAGGCCTCATCTTCCTCCTCCTCCTCCTCCTCCTCCTCCTCCTCCTCCTTCTCCTCCTCCTCCTCCTTCTCCTTCTCCTCTCAACCTCAGTCTCTGGCCAATCAGGTAACAAGAAAGGTTGATTTTGTGCCATGTTGCCTCTTATTTAATCTCTCTCTCTCTCTCTCTCTCTCTCTCTCTCTCTCTCTCTCTCTCTCTCTCTCTCTCTCTCTCTCTCTCTCTCATTACTCAGGCATACACTCTTCTCTTTACTCGTAATTTCCTCCCTCTCTCCCTTTACATTCCCTCTCTTCCTCCCTTCGTTCTCCCTTCTCTCCCTCTTTCCCTATTTACCTCCTCCACTCCTGACCCCCTTTCCTCCCTCCTCTTGATTTCCTCTTTCCTCTTCCTCTTTCACTGGAAACACTTATACTTTCCTCACTCCTCCATATCTATCTAAATCTCTTTTCCTCCTCCTCCTCTTCATGCTACTCTACTCTTCTTCGTTCAAGGACTGGAGGGAAGGAGGGAGGGAAGGAGGTAGGGAGGGAGGGAGGGAGGGAGGGAGGGAGGGAGGGAGGGAGGGAGGGAAGGAAGGAAGGAAGGAAGGAAGGAGAGAAGGAAGGAAGGAGGGAAGGAGGGAGAGTTTCCTTCCTCTTCACCTCCTTCTGTGTATCTTACAAGGTCAATTTCCTCCTTCCTCCTAATCTGTATTCCTCAAGCTCTTTCCCTCTCTCCCTCTCTCTCTCTCTCTCTCTCTCTCTCTCTCTCTCTCTCTCTCTCTCTCTCTCTCTCTCTCTCTCTTTCTTATTTACACTTTTGTTTTCTCTTATCGTTTGACTTTTCTCTCTTTAATTTTCTTTCTTTTTCATGATTTATTTTTTCTTTCACCTACATACGAGAATATTATCCAATTTTGGGGGTACATTTTAAGTGTGCCAAACTATTTTTTTTTCTCTCTCTCTCTCTCTCTCTCTCTCTCTCTCTCTCTCTCTCTCTCTCTCTCTCTCTCTCTCTCTCTCTCTCTCTCTCTCTCTCTCTCTCTGGTAACAATGGAAACAAAGGCACTAAACTTTCATCTCTTTCTAATGACTTCTGTCCCCCCACCCCCCTAACCCCCATTCCCCTCCCCCATCACCCCCAACAATTCCTCACCCCCATCACTAACAGCTCTTCCCACGCCCCCACGCCCCCACGCCCCCTCACACACACACACACACATACACACACACACACATTTCAAATTCACTCACGCATGCCATTTCCTAACCTAACCTAACCTAACCTAACCTAACCTAACCTAACCTAACCTAACCTTCACATACCTACACACGCACCTCTCCCACGCCTACACACCCACGCCCACACACTGGTATTCTCTCCCTCACACATGCACGCCCTTTCTCTCCCCTTCTGAGACCTTTCACAAAAAAATCCTTCTGTCCCACGCCATTCCACGCCCGCACGCCCACACATTCTCTATAGATGAGGCGGTCGGGGGGGAGGGAGGGAGTGAGGCAAGAAAAGACCGATATATTAGGAAAATGGCGAAGGGCTAGAGAGAGAGAGAGAGAGAGAGAGAGAGAGAGAGAGAGAGAGAGAGAGAGAGAGAGAGAGAGAGAGAGAGAGAGAGAGAGGAAGAATAGGATGGAGACAGAGGAGGAGGATAAGACGCTGGGGAGAATGAAGGAGGGAGAGAGTATAAGCGAGGGAGGGGAAGGGAGGGGAAGGATTGAAGGGAAGGAAGGGGAAGGGAGGGGAAGGGGGGGGAAGGGAGGGTCATCACATAAACAGTGATGTGCTCCTTTCACGCTAATGGAGAAGGTTGGATGGGTTACCTGATAGCTCTCCTCTTCCTCCTCCTCCTCCTCTTCCTCCTCCTCCTCCTCCTCCTCCTCCTCTCTTCCTCCCTCCCTCACCTGTGCAGTGTGTAGGAAAGAAGGGGAAGAGAAATGCTTACGTAAGAGGGAAAATTGAGAGAGAGAGAGAGAGAGAGAGAGAGAGAGAGAGAGAGAGAGAGAGAGAGAGAGAGAGAGAGAGAGAGAGAGAGAGAGAGAGAGAGAGAGAGAGAGAGAAGAGAGATAAACTTAGAGAGGAACCACCAAGCTTAACTTTCTGTTTCCAAAATTATAGTCTTATTCGTCCTCTTCCTCTTCGTCCTCTTCCTCCTCCTCCTCCTCCTCTTCCTCCTCCTCTACAAACCTCTGCTATGAAATCCTTATACATTCTGTAGAAAAAACTAAACCGATTAACCCCAATTTCTTTCCTAATACTAATTCCTCCACACGTTTTCCCTGACGAGTAGATTTTCGTGTGAGAATCTGGAATCAGCAATAGTTCTGTGTGTGTGTGTGTGTGTGTGTGTGTGTGTGTGTGTGTGTGTGTGTGTGTGTGTGTGTGTGTGTGTTCCGCCCCCCCCCAACCCCCCAAACCCGCGAGGCCTAAGTTGTCAAGGAGGCATTATTGGAGCAAGTTAACGCCATTAAAATGATTCCCTGCAAGGTTGAATATATATGTAAGAAAATAATAAAATAAATGATTGATGGATATTTTTTTTTTTAATAAGATTTGAAAGTTATGAATAAATTGATGGGTTGATGTTATAGTTTATTGATAACATCTATATTTATGAACACAAATTATAGGAGGATAAAGAAACAAATGAGTCTATGAACCACACAAGAAAGAAAATAGAAAGAAAGAAAGAAGTAAGAAAGCAAGCAAGGAAAAAAGAAAATGAAAAAAACGAAAGAAAGAAGAAAATGAAAAAAAGAAAGAGAAAGGAACACAGAAAGAAAGCAAAAAAAAAAAAAAAAAAAAAAGAAAGTAAGAATATAAAGCAAGCAAGCAGGCAGGAAGCAGCTCACTCCTTTAAGCCACAAAAGTAAGAGTAAGAGAGTAAGGCAGCAGCAGCAGCAGCAGCAGCACCAGCAGGACTGTGAATATGAAGCAGCTCAAGCCCACCCAATGGAGTAAGTTTATATACCTTACCTTATCAACAACACCTCACAGTACCACACCAAGCACTGTGTAACACCATCAACACCACCACCACTTAAATAAACCACTGATACTAGGTGGAAATAACTTTATATCGACACCTAACACCACTACTACTACTCCTCCTCTACTACTACTACTACTATTACACCCTCAACACCTACCCACTAATATAAACCACTATTGTAGGTGTAAATAAATCTATATCGACACCTAACACCATTACTATAACTACTACTATTCCTCCTCCTCCTCCTTCTCCTACTACTACTATAACTATTTCCTTACACAACTGTACACACTTTAGAGCCACTTTCCATCCCTTTAAACCAGGCACCTACATACATCCTTCCTTCCTTCCTTCCTTCCTTCCTTCCTTCCTTTCCCTTCCTTCTCTTCCAGCACATTCCTTCCCAGCACTTCGCTTCAAATGTGTTCACGGTTAAAGTCTCGGCTTCTCAGTTCCAGTTGCTGTTCATCCGCCTCAGGTTTTCTTATTCTTAGTTATCCTGAAGGAGATTCATCGCTTGCCCACCCACCCATCCACCCACCCACCCACCCTGCTGTGTCTCTTCATGTAATGCACTGAGGTAAGTGGATGGGATTTAATACAATTTATCTATTCACCCTTCGAAAAATATATATTGTGTGGGTGGAGAGGATGTGTAGTTGATAGGGGGATAAAGGCGAGAGAGATAAAGAGAGAGAGAGATAAATAGAGAGAGCAAGGAGGATGAAAGAATGTTGGGGAAAGGATAAAAGGCAGAAAAAAATGTGAACTGAAAGGGAAAAGAAAAAGGAAATTGTTAAAGGAGAGAGAGAGAGAGAGAGAGAGAGAGAGAGAGAGAGAGAGAGAGAGAGAGAGAGAGAGAGAGAGAGAGAGAGAGAGAGAGAGAGAGAGAGAGAGAGAGAGAATCATTCTATAGCAAAATTTATCGATCTTCATACCTATCTATCTTCATATCTATCTACCTACAAAGTCATCGATCTACAAATCTATCTATCTATCTATCTATTGGTGCCTTGCGTTGCCTCAAACCCACACACCTGAACCGATAAGGGATATGCAAGAGATATAGATAATACGTCACACACAGATAAGAGACAAGTTTTCCCTGACTTAGGTAAAGAAGAAAAGAAAAAAAGAAGAAAACAGAAAACTATGATAGATAACAGATAAGTTTTCAATACATGGACGATAGATAGTTTGTGGGATATTCTTAGATATGCTTTTGTAAGTGATTTTTATTATTTCTCTCTCTCTCTCTCTCTCTCTCGCTCTCTCTCTCTCTCTCTCTCTCTCTCTCTCTCTCTCTCTCTCTCTCTCTCTCTCTCTCTCTCTCTCCTTTCCAAGGTACGCATTGATGTAGATTGTCGATAATTTTTCTCAATTTTTCATGTTCTAGTACAACAATTTTTTCTTTATGCAAATATCAATCAAGTGAGACAATGAACTCTCTCTCTCTCTCTCTCTCTCTCTCTCTCTCTCTCTCTCTCTCTCTCTCTCTCTCTCTCTCTCTCTCTCTCTCTCTCTCTCTCTCTCTCTCTCTTCAAAACGATATCACAGCCTCCACACTCTTTTTCCTCCTTCACTTTCTCTATTCCTGCCTACCACCTCACCTCTCTCTCTCTCTCTCTCTCTCTCTCTCTCTCTCTCTCTCTCTCTCTCTCTCTCTCTCTCTCTCTCTCTCTCTCTCTCTCTCTCTCTCTCTCTCTCTCTTTCTACCTCTCTTTCTCTCTCCTCACTTTTCCCTCCCTCCCTCCCCCTTTCCTCCTCCATCCACGGCCATCACCATCACTTCTCCGACAGTCACATGAACGTTTATTTTGCCGTTCGTGTGTGTGTGTGTGTGTGTGTGTGTGTGTGTGTGTGTGTGTGTGTGTGTGTGTGTGTGTGTGTGTGTGTGTGTGTGTGTGTTCTACTACTTCTACAACTACTACTAGTGAAATTTCTCTCTCTGATATCACCACCACCACCACCACCACCACCACCACCACCACCACCACCACCACCACCACAATTTCCTTCAACCCTGTACCAAATCAACCACAGTTTCCGCCATTAACATCAACATCATTGCCGTGGCCTCTCCCTTCCTTCCCCAACCTCCCCCTTTTCCTCCTCTCCCCCCCCTTCTCTCTCCCTTTCCCTCCCTCTCCTTCCTTCACCTTATCGGAGACATATTTCTCTCCTTTAATTAAGATTCGCCCAATTTTTTGATGACGGAGGACGAGATTGTCTGTCCTGTGTGTGTGTGTGTGTGTGTGTGTGTGTGTGTGTGTGTGTGTGTGTGTGTGTGTGTGTGTGTGTGTGTGTGTGTGTGTGTGAAAGGGTACGTTGATTTGGGGGATATGATTGTGGTAGTAGTGATAGTGGTAGATGTAGTAGTGGTGAAGGTGGTGAAGGTGGTGGTGGTGGTGGTGGTGTGGTGGTGGTGGTGGTGTGGTGGTGGTGGTGGGGTGGTAGAGGTGGTGATGGTGGTGATGGTGGTGGTGGTGGTGGTGGTGGTGGTGGAGGTGGTGGTGGTGGTGGTGGTGGTGGTAGATGTGATGACGTCATAAGTGTGGGTTGTTCTTGAATACTTTAAAGCTACACATCCAATACTGTCCAACAAAAACTGTCTCCCACGCCTCTGATACCCCCCCCCTCACCCCCCCCAGCCACGCCACACACACACACAGCCCACACACACACACACACACACACACACACACACCTTGCAACATATCTACATCTTCGTATTAAACATTCAACACATCCTAAAATCTCACACTCTCTCACTCTCTCTCTCTCCCTCTCTCTCTCTCTCTCTCTCTCTCTCTCTCTCTCTCTCTCTCTCTCTCTCTCTCTCTCTCTCTCTCTCTCTCATCCCTCTATCCGCTCCAGAAGCCTCAGGACAAAATTATTGGTAGAGATTCTCATGGGAAATTTAACTAAGCGTTTCTGTTTGAGGAGAATAAAAGTGGTCTGGGAGGCTCCAGGGCAGGGAAGGGCAGGTAGGGGGGCAGGGGGGGGCAAGGTTAAAGTGGGAAGTGGGTCAGGGGGGCGAGTACGGAGGGAAGATTGTGAAGGTGGATGGCTGGAGGGATAGGAGGGAAGGGAGGGATGGGAGGGATGGAAATAGGAGAGGGGTTGGGTTACGTGTGTAGGGTGGAGTGTGTGAGGTGATAGAAGGATAGCAAAGGAATGAGAACCAAGAATGAAGGAAGTACAGTAAAGGAAGGAAGAATAACAATATGAAAGCAGGCTAGACATAAACAGGTAAAAGGCGAATGAAGGAGAAAGAGAGAAAATACAACTAAAAAAACATAAAAGCTCACACCAAGTAGAAGTAGAGAAGAAAAGCAAGGTAAAAAAAAAAAACATTAGGAAAGAACAAGAGGAGGGAGACTTTCTGCCACCAAGGAGAGAGGAGTGTTGAGAGGAAGGAAGTAAAAAGTAAGTGAGGAAGTAAATGTTAGCAGGTGTCAGGTAGCATCACAAGACGTCAGGGAGTATGAGGCTGTATCAGAAGGTCCTCAGGGATTGTGGGAGTATCAGGAGCTTTGGGCAGACTGACTAGCTGGCTGACGCTGGCTGACGGTGGCCCGGAGGCAGAAAAGACTCAGACAATACAAGTTTTATCTCTCATGAAAGTTTTTTAGGGGAGAGTAGGAGTGAAGGAGGGAGTGTATGAGAGAAAGAGAAAGAGAAAGAGAGAGAGAGAGAGAGAGAGAGAGAGAGAGAGAGAGAGAGAGAGAGAGAGAGAGAGAGAGAGAGAGAGAGAGAGAGAGATGAGGGAAAGGAAAGATAGCAAGGGAAATAGGGTAGCAGGAAATGACAAGGAAAGGACGGAAAGAGGGAAAGAGAGAGAGAGAGAGAGAGAGAGAGGAGAGAGAGAGAGAGAGAGGAGAGAGAGAGAGAGAGAGAGAGAGAGAGAGAGAGAGAGAGAGAGAGAGATAGGCAAGAAGAACGTAATGAAAGAGGGATAACTGACTGAGGAAGGGAGGAGGAAGGTACACAGGAGAAGGGAAAGGAAAGGAAAAAAATATATATATAACAAACAATTGACGAAAAAGACCCATTAAAGAAAAGAGAAAGGGTGGCATGGAAGGGAAATAAAAAGAGTCTAAAGCAAGGGGAGGAGGAGGAGGAGGAGAGGAGGAGGGAGGAGGAGGAGGAGGAGGAGGAAGGATAGGAAGGAATAAGAGAAACGAAGGAGGAATTAAATATTGGAAAAAAGGGAGACGAAAATGGTGCAGGAGAGAGAGAGAGAGAGAGAGAGAGAGAGAGAGAGAGAGAGAGAGAGAGAGAGAGAGAGAGAGAGAGAGAGAGAGAGAGAGAGAGAGAGAGAGAGAGCATAAAGATGGATGATGTTAGGGAGAAAAGAGCTGATTGATATAAATCTTTCGTGCCTCCTGGACAGTTTGGTCATTCCACCCCGCAACGGAGGGGGGGTGAGGGGGGCGTAGGGGGGGCGTGGTAGGGGGGCGTGGTAGGGGGCGTGGGGGGGCGTGGTTGGGGGCGTGGTGGGGGGCGTGGTTGGGGGCAGGGAGATCTAGGTGATAAAGAGGGAGGACAAAATGTTAAAGGAGATTTGGGTGATGAAGAAATTAATTATGTATACGTATATGTGTGCATGTGTACGTGTGTGTGTACGTGTGTGTGTGTGTGTGTGTGTGTGTGTGTGTGTGTGTGTGTATGTATGGGATTTGCAAAGGGAAGGCAGAATAAATGGAAGGAAAAATTATAAATGAGACCAAAGTACGAGTGGAAGGAAGGAATTAAAGAAGTAGGAGGAGGAGGAGGAGGAGGAGGAGGAGGAGGAGGGGGGGTTGTACACCTGTACCCCCTAATTAGCTGGCTCACCTGCAGGGTCCTGAGCGGAGCGGAAATAAGAGTCTAAATAGAATATAATTAAACCTCGAATGTAAATGAATTAATATTAAAACATGAAACTATATAACCAAAAGTTTGTATAAACATATATATTTTTTCAAGGCACAAACTTCACATTGGTATAAAAATGGTAGGTCTAAGCAGTAGTTTCCTGGGATAACACAAAGGTTTGCCTGACTTGCCGAACTGGACATCACATTTATAGCCTCATCAAGGGTATCAAGGACACAATTAGTAAGACTATTTTGGGGCGGAATTGCAACAATGGATGTTTTAATTACAAGCGTCGATAACTCTGTAGGTGCCAGTGACTGCCACATTATATTGCACAGTGGTGACCAGCCTTCACCAGGACGCCCTCGGGCCTGGAACACAACATGGAACAAGTGTGCTCGACTTATCTTAAATGCCATTAAGTGGATGCTGCCAGTGACCGCTGGAGATGTATAAGATTCCCTTGTGTTGTTGTCACTCTGATCATCACACATTGATTTACTGTCACACACACTCACCACATACCAAACACTGTTATATTAATTTACAGTGTATAACAATGTAAGTGTGTATTGTGAGTTTGTTAATATAGTCAGATGTAATATAATAAAGGTTTCATATTATGTAGAAGACACACACACACACACACACACACACACACACACACACACACACACACACACACACACACACACACACACACACACACATATATATATATCCCCCCGTGTAGGTCGTGGTTGTGGTGGTGACTTTTCATGTGGTTCTAAGTGGCGTGGAATCACTCACATGTCACCAACACACCCTGCCTTCGATTGCGACTCGAGTGAAGTGGAGCAGCAGGGGACGGCAGGGGACGGTAGGGCCTTCAAGAAGTGCCACTAGAAACATGCCTCTCCCCTTCCCCTTCCCCTTCCCCCTGCCCTTCCCACCACTCGTGTCCTTCAAAATAACAAGAACCCTAAGGCCGAACATGAGACCAACTTGGAAAAAATATTAATGATACATATAAGCAAGTAAGTAAGTATATAATATCATGTAAGAAAGACAAGATTAATAGTGGCATACATGGACTAGACAGACAGACAGACAGACAGAGACAGAGACAGAGACAGAAAGGCAGACAGATACATATAAATAGACAAGCAGGAAGATAAACAGAGAAGAAAGCGCAGACAGACAGACAGAAAAAGAGACCGAGACAGAGACAGACAAACACACATACATACAGACAGAGGCAAACAAGCAAAGACATAAAGCACAACAACAAAAATTCACACCAACAACAACAACAACAACAAAATCAATCAATTAGCAAAATCCAACAACACTAACTTGACCCTTATAAAAATACCCAAATTATCAAACCTAACCTCACTTTGCCCTGGCCGCCCCTCGCCCCCAACCAGCACCTTGACACAGGTAAATATGTGTACGGCCCGCGAGCTCCCTAATTAGACAGGTGAATCATTGCGGGTGTGTACCTGTGTCGCGCCCCGAGAACGCCTGCTAATTAGTACCCCCTTCTCCCCCCTCACTAAGGTTAAGGAGGGGAGGTGTTGAGGGGTTGAAGGGGGTGAAGGGGTGGAAGGCAAGGCTGAGAGGTTGTCTGCTTACGAGGCTCTTGAAGTGTGTAGGATGAGGCCGATTTGAGGAAG
>JAPQNM010000044.1:5718122-5725466 GCA_029783475.1 Metacarcinus magister
CACCACCACCACCACTTTTAACACCAAAGGCACCACCAATAAAATAATGTGGAAAAACACCAATAAAAGCACCACTATTTCCCACCACAACAACCACCACCACTACTACCACCACCACCACACCACCACCACCACCACCACCACCACCACCACCACCACCACCACCACAATCTACAATAACAACAACATTTAACAAACACCAAAAAATTAACGTTTTTCTTTGCATATACGTAAACCATTATTTTTTTTTCTCCTTCCTTGCGTTTCTTTTCTTCATTCTTTTTTCCTTTCCCTTCACCGCCGCCCCCTCCTCCTCCTCCTCCTCCTCCTCCCCCTACCCTTCCTTTCCACGTTCTTCCTGACCTCTTCACAACTCACATGACTCCTCCTCCCTTTCCTCCTCCCTTTCCTCCTCCCTCTCCTCCTCCTCCTCCTCCCTCCGCCACACCCTCCAGGCGCCAGGCTCAGGAAACCTTCACGAAAATTTTTCCAGTAAATGTTTTCTTCTTGTGACCGACACCAAGGGAGGAGGAGAGGAGGAGGAGGAGGAGGAGGAAGAGGAGGAGGAGGAGGAGGAGGAGGAGGAGGGTAAAGGATACAGGTTCATGTAAAATATATATAAATAATGCTGCTGATAATAATAATAATATTGATAGTAAGGATGATGATAATAATAATAATAATAATGATAATAACAATAAGAAAAATAATAATAATAATACATGGTAGCAATAATAACGATACTAAGGAGAAGAATAAAGAAGATAAAGAAGAAGAAAATTGTTGTGATTAGTAGTGATAATGATGGAGATAACAACAATATTGACCACAACTCTGTTCTTCCACTCTTCCCTCCACTCATCCACTCCCAGTTTTTTTTTCTTCGTCTATTTATCTTTCATTTTCAAGTCTGCTCCTCCCGCCCTGCTCCACTACTTTTACTATTTTTCTTTTTTGGTTTTCTCCTCATTTTTAGATCATTTTCGAACAATTTTTTTTTTTTTTTCCCCTCCCAGCAGTTTCAACCCTTATGCAGCAGCGTGTATCGTAACTAGAAGCTGTCCAAGTATACGGTAAAATCGACAAAATTAATATACATGTTTACATATACCCACATAACATAATATATACATAAATAAAAAATATTATGCGAATCCATTTAAATTTTGAGTTCATGCTGTGACAAAATCTTGAAAAATAGTTAAGAACACATTTATGGGTATGATGACACTCTATGCTGTATACTAATGGCTGTGATGTGCTGTACTATGCTATGTTATGCTGTTATGAGGTTAAACTATACTACTATATATGTTTTAGCGGCTGTTACATCATTATTCCGGAGTAAATATGTAACAAGCAGTTTGATTAATCTTATATTTTAGCAGATATAGTTTCGGATCTTCAGCTTATGTTCTCAGTATGGCTTATAAACGAGAGAAAGAAAAAAAAATATATATAGTTAAGTCACTTGTTTCTCGACTCGTAATGTTAACTTCTTGGGTGACAAACTGGCAACCGAGACTGGGCCACGTGGCGCTACCTAATTTTACTTTATATAGTACTTAATTAAACACAGTTTCTTAATAACCCATACTGATAACATTAATGGAACATCTGAAACTATCACTACCAAAATATGAGACTAATCCAACACTTAATTACATAGTTATTCCCGAGAAAAAAAATATAAGTCTCTGAAGCACTTAAGCTTGCTCGAGTCTTGTCCTGAGAAGCCTATCACTCCTATCCTTAATTTTAGCTTGTTATTTACTACCTACAGTACACTTTCCTAGCTACAAACACAGTACTAACCATAGTTATCACGCCACAATGCTGTAGCCTCACCAGCATGCACGGGAACATGGTGTCACGTGTGTTGGTTGCGTATCACTAGCTCGCTCCTCTCACCTCACTCGACGGCCGACGCCATGACGCTACTGACGAAATAATACTAATTCTCTTCATATATTTGTTCTTAGATTTGAGAGCTGCTATCGGAAATATATGAATGGAAAAATATTGTATTGTATTTTTTAGTAGTGTTGACTATAAGGAATACTATCTAACTAACTAATTTTAATAAACAATACGTATTTTAAGATATGAATCCTTGCATTCGAACGCCGCCGCCAACCAACCACGTTATGTTAAGTCTCATTTATTTGTAATTACTACATTTCCTTCACATTACTGCAGGCTTTAGGTCACCATGAACACTAAAGATAATTCAAGGGTGTATCAGAGCACCAGTAGTATATAGTGATACAAGCTCAACGGTAGAATTATTAAGATAAATGTGATAGCCTAGTGGTGACTTTTCTTCCAGTTGTTTAGGAGGCAAATTCAAGTTATCTCAAAACAAATTTCAGTACGTAGACACTTAATTTCATGCACAGGAAGCTTATTTAATGTTATATTCGAGTGTAGGTTAATGTAGTAGATGTCACGGAAACACATCATGACTGGAGATATAAAAAAAAATAATTGGGATAAGATAAAAATGCATCCTTTTCAATTGTCTTTCTCTTCCAATTCTCAAAGTATTCCTGTTATAATTTTTTCTCGATTGAATCATCTATGTTTGATCTGAATCTTTTTTTTTCTCGCATAGAATAATGTGATAATGCTAACATAAATAAATAAGTAAATAAATTAGTGAATAAATAAATAAATAAATGAATCAAAATATAATCAAATAAACTTTGAACTTTCCATAATTGAGTCACGTTTATTATACATTAGGTTAGAAACTATTTATCTGTGCAGTATTAAATGATTTCATTTAAAAATGACTAAATTTTGTTGGAAAATGTGACAAGTCAATGTGAGCAAAAAATAGATAAATAGATATATAAATTCATAACTAGATCGAGGAATTAATGAAATCTTTTATAAGACGAATGAAATATATAAATCAGCGTTACGTTTAATGAGTGATTACTTACTACACACACACACACACACACACACACACACACACACACACACACACACACACACACACACACACACACACACACACACACACACACACACACACATCCCTCAGACCTCGTAACATAGATGAAAAACAAAAAAACATATATATATGCAAGTAATTATACCAAAATAGGGATGAAAAAGTGAAAAAATAACATGACAAACATACCGAAACAATGTACAAAACTGAACAAAAACACGGAGATAAAAATAGAAATAGTCATAGGGAGGAGTAGAGAGGGAAGGAGGGAGGGAGGGAGGGAGGGAAGGGAAGAGAAAGAAAGGGACGGGGGAGGGAGGGTGTGTGGAGGTATCTAGCTGGCTAATTGTATTGCCAATCAGGGGTAAGAGTTTTAGCTTGAACAGAAAGAAATTAACAGACGCCATTGAACAGCAGTATGGGTGGTAGCTGTTAAGTCAGTCTGTCTAGTTAGCTTCTGCAACATCGAGTTTTTCCAGACAGAGAGAGAGAGAGAGAGAGAGAGAGAGAGAGAGAGAGAGAGAGAGAGAGAGAGAGAGAGAGAGAGAGAGAGAGAGAGAGAGAGAGAGAGAGAGAGAGAGAGAGAGAGAGAGAGAAGAGGAAGAAGAAAAAATAAACCCAACACCACCACCACCACCACCACCACCACCACCACAAACAACAACAACAACAATACGACGACGAGGAAGAACAAAGAAAAGAGAAAGAGAAAGAGAAAGAGAGAGAGACAACAAGAAGAAAAGGAGAGAACAAAAGAGAAAGAAATCCTTGTAATCGGGTTGGGATTAACACCTGCGGCGAGAAATTAGACCAAAACGCTACAACAAAAGCAACTCTCTCTCTCTCTCTCTCTCTCTCTCTCTCTCTCTCTCTCTCTCTCTCTCTCTCTCTCTCTCTCTCTCTCTCTCTCAGGTGTAAGGTCGGAGAGACAGGTGTGCCAGGTTACTGTCCAATTAACCTGTCACGAGGAGGAGGAGGAGGAGGAGGAGGAGGAGGAGGAGGAGGAACACATAGGAACACATAGGAAGAACAAACAGTAACAGGCCTGCTTGCCCTTACGAGGCTGTTTGTGATAGAGGCTACACTGTCTAATCTAGAGTGAGGTATTTAAGTCACCTCAGTCATAGCGTGTTATTTTTACGTCTGAAATACTGATAAAATAGTTTTGTATTCATGTGCATTCAGTGTTTGTTTGTCACCTTGGCGATAAATATGTCTTAACAAGTGTCAAAATAATAATGTTTTACCGTAAGCTGAGGTCATTATTTTGTTTATCTAGTTTTGTTATTCTCTGAAGGTTAATTTGCAGATGTAAGGAAAGTGATGCTTAGCCAATTAAATAACTAAAAACAATTATATATAAAATGATTCAGTTATCCCCAAACCATTTTCTTCGATAAGTGTGATGTAACCTATTTCTTTTTTCTTTAAACCAATGATTAAAAGGACAAAGTATTTTCTAATAATCCCAAACAGAATAAAATAACTATGTTCCTATATAATATCTGATTTTTAGTCCCTTCTTGACTTAATAAATGTTATGAGACACGTAATCAAACTTTAAAAGAAGAACCATCACACAAGCGCTAGTGAACAACACCACCTCAGCCTTCAGTGTGTTTATGATTGTGAGTGAAGCAGGTTGTCGCACCTCAGCCACCACCACCACCACCACGTTGTCCCTGTGTATGTGTGTGCGTGTGGCCATGTACACATCACATTGCTAAGTAAGTAATGCTTCTATAATGGTTACTGTGCTGTCTTAGGGAGATCAAACACGTGAACTAATGGAAATATTGAATACTAGGCTACGTTCTCTTTATTGGTTTCGAGTAGTGATGAACCCACAACTTGTTTAGGTAGAACAGTTGATAGTTTTAGTGTTACTTTGTATTATATTAACTTTTTTTTTCACTTCAATGTATTACCTGAAACGTCTATTAACTGTTAAGTGTTGTGTTATATTTCCTTCTTATTCGCTTATCTATTTATTCATATTTTTTATACTTTTTCATTCACTCTGTGTAATTATTCATGTTTTTTCCCAATTATTAATTTTCCAGCATTCACTCCAAACTTTAATGTTGCATCATAAACACCATAACCCTGAGGAACAAACACACGCACACACACACACACACACACACACACACACACACACACACACACACACACACACACACACACACACACACACACACCACCTCTACCAAACTGTTTTCTTCACTCTAATACATACATAATACATAGTCAAAATAACGTGTCAAAATTATTAGTAAACTGTCGGTAATTACTATAGTTTTGGGTCCAATAATTTTCAAGGTAAAAGTAATTATTTGTAGCACTTTTTTTCGCGTTAATTTGTATAACTTTTTTTTTACATATCGCTGAAATTACCACGAATGCGTTAAAACCAG
Organism: Metacarcinus magister; assembly: GCA_029783475.1. Lineage (NCBI taxonomy): Eukaryota > Metazoa > Arthropoda > Malacostraca > Decapoda > Cancridae > Metacarcinus > Metacarcinus magister. Next base: position 5,723,502 of record JAPQNM010000044.1, read on the forward strand.
CGGACACTTTCCTTTGTTTGTGCTGTGAGTAACGTTGAGGATTTAGAAAGAGGAGAAAAAGTAGCAGACGATAAACAAGAAGTAGTAGTAGTAGTAGTAGAAATAATTGAAAAAGGAGGAAAAAAAAAAAAAAAAGATGATGATTTAGAAAAAAACTTTATATAAAATCCAGTAAATATAATAAATTAATCAACAAAGGGATGTATGAATATCTAAATTAATTGTCACAGAAATATATAGAACAATACACATAAGGATTAATTCAGAAATAAACAAAAAAATACACAAATCTTTTCAGGTTCTGGCTCTGCTGCTGTCTTCTGGCTGGTCTGGTCTGCTCATTTCTGGTCTGCTGTTCTCTCTTGCCGATCTGTCTGGTTCCTGGCTGTGGTTTCAGGTTCTGGGTCTCTTGGCTTCTGTGCTGTCTGCTGGGGCTGCTCTCTTTCTGGGCTTCTGCTGGCTGGCTTATGTCTCTGACTGCTCTGCTGCTGCTGCTGGCTCTTGCTGTCTCGTCTGCTGTCTGCTGCTCTAGCTGTTTCTGTCTGCTGGTCTGGTCTGCTGGCTGGAGCCTGGCTCTGGCTGCTTCTGCTCTCTTGCCCCCCCCCCCCCCCCCCCTGCTCTGCACTGGACTGGTCTCTGGATGGTCTGTGCTGTCAGGTTTTTGCTGCTGTCTGGGGCCTGGCTGTGGGGGTCTGCTGGTTCTGGGATGGTGCTGTCTCGTCTGTCTGCTGTGGTGGTGGTTGTCTGGCTGCTGGGTGTTCTGTGTGTTCTGCTGTGTTCTGTGCTGCTGGCTTGTCTGTTGTGAGGGGGTGGGGGTCTGTGTTTGGTGTGGTCTGTGCTGCTGGCGGTGTGTTCTGGTCTGTGGTGTCTGGGCTGCTGTTGCTGCTGTTCTGTTCTGCTGGTTCTGTCTGGGGCTGTTGGGGTGGGGCTGTCTGTTGTCTGGGTGTTGGTGTCTGGGTTTTGTGTCTGTGTGGTTGCTGTGCTGTGCTGGCTGCTGTCTGCTGTTCTGGGTGTCTGTGGTTGTTCTGCTGCTGACTGTTGCTGGCTGCTGCTTCTGTCTGGGCTGTGCTGTGTCTGGGCTGGTTCTGGCTGGTGCTGCTGGTGTCTGGCTGCTGGGGGGTTCTGGTGGCTGCTGCTGGGCTGCTGGCTTGTCTGTCTGTCTGTTCTGCTGCTGGTGTCTGCTGCTGTTGCTGCTGGTCTGGGTCTGCTGGCTGGTGTCTGGGTGGTCTGCTGGGGGTGCTGGTCTGGGGTTCTGCTGTTCTGTCTGGCTGCTGGTTGCTGCTGGGGGGCTGCTGCTGGTCTGTCTGTGCGGCTGGTTCTCTGCGCTGGGTTCTGTCTGGTGGGTGCTGGGTTCTGCTGTCTGCTGTTCTGTGGGTTTCTGTTCTGTCTGCTGATGCTGGTGTGGGGTGGGCTGCTGCCTTCTGTTCTGCTGGTCTGGGGCTGCTGCTGCTGTTCTGCTGGTCTTCTGGTGGCTGCTGCTGGCTGTCGGGTTGGGGGGGTTTTTTTTTGGGTGGTGTCTGGGTCTGGTGCTGGCTGCTGGAGTTGCGCTGTCTGTTCTTGCTTTCTTGTTCTGCTGTCTGTGGTTTGGTGGTTTGTCTGTGCTTGGTTCTGGTTGTTGTGTGTGGGTGTCTGTGTTTTCTGTTTCTGGTGTGGCTGTTGGTCTGTGCTGGTGCTGGGGGCTGGTCTGCTGTTCTGTGTTGGACTGTCTGTCTTCTGGGTGTCTGCTGTTCTGGCTTGTGTTTGCTGCTGGGTGGGGGGGTGGATGGGGTGGTTCTGGCTGGGGTTGCTGGCTTCTGGTTGTTTTTTCTCTGTGTCTGGGGCTGTCTGCTGGTTGGCTGCTGTGCTTGGGTGGGTGCTGGTGTCTGGGGCTGCTGTGTGGGCTGCTGCTGTGGTGCTTCTGTTCTGCTGGTTCTTTGCTGTCTGGCTGTTCTGGCTGCGTTCTTGGGTCTGCTGCTGGCTGTCCTC
>JAPQNM010000044.1:5725566-5745566 GCA_029783475.1 Metacarcinus magister
AGCAGGAAGAGGGAGGGGGAGCAGGAAGAGGGAGGGGGAGCAGGAAGAGGGAGGGGGAGCAGGAAGAGGGAGGGGGAGCAGGAAGAGGGAGGGGGAGCAGGAAGAGAGAGGGGGAGCAGGAAGAGGGAGGGGGAGCAGGAAGAGAGAGGGGGAGCAGGAAGAGGGAGGGGGAGCAGGAAGAGGGAGGGGGAGCAGGAAGAGGAGGGGGAGCAGGAAGAGGGAGGGGGGAGCAGGAAGAGGGAGGGGGAGCAGGAAGAGGGAGGGGGAGCAGGAAGAGGGAGGGGGAGCAGGAAGAGAGAGGGGGAGCAGGAAGAGGGAGGGGGAGCAGGAAGAGGGAGGGGGAGCAGGAAGAGGGAGGGGGAGCAGGAAGAGGGAGGGGGAGCAGGAAGAGGGAGGGGGAGCAGGAAGAGGGAGGGGGAGCAGGAAGAGGGAGGGGGAGCAGGAAGAGGGAGGGGGAGCAGGAAGAGGGAGGGGGGAGCAGGAAGAGGGAGGGGGAGCAGGAAGAGGGAGGGGGAGCAGGAAGAGGAGGGGGAGCAGGAAGAGGGAGGGGGAGCAGGAAGAGGGAGGGGGAGCAGGAAGAGGGAGGGGGAGCAGGAAGAGGGAGGGGGAGCAGGAAGAGGGAGGGGGAGCAGGAAGAGGGAGGGGGAGCAGGAAGAGGGAGGGGGAGCAGGAAGAGGGAGGGGGAGCAGGAAGAGGGAGGAGGAGAAGGAGGAAGAGGGAGGGACGCCAACAGGCAACACGGCCGGAACAGGGAGGAGGAGGAAGGGCAAAACCGGGAACGGCAAGAGAAGGGGGCGGGGAGGGGGGGGAGGGAAAAGGGGAGGCGGGGGAAAGGGGGGGGCCCGAAGAGGGCCACCAGAAGGGGGGAGGCCAAAAGAGGGGAGGCAGGGGACAAGGAAAGGAGGAGGCCGACAACAAAGAGGGAGAGAAACAAAGGGGGGGCAGCGGGACAAGGGGCGAGCGGAGGGGGGGGCAGCCGGGGGGGAAAGGACGCGGGGGGGGGAGGGAGAAAAAGGGAAGGAAGGAGAAGGGGGCGGGGGGAAAAGACAAAGAGAGCAAGAGCGCCAGGACGGACAGGCCAAGGACAGGCGAGGAAAGCGCAAAGGAACGGGGCGGGCGCCGGCGCGAGAGGGACGAGGACGGAGGGGGGGGGGACGGAAACCGCAGACGGGGCGGAGGGAGGGGGGGGGGAAAAACAGGAGGGCAGGGAAAAAAAGCGAAGGGGGACACCCGGGAAAAGGGCGGGGGGGGAAAAAGGGCCACACCGCAGAAGGGCAGGGAAAAGGGGGGACCGAAAGGGGGGGCAGGCAAACGGGGAACACGAAGCGGGGACGCAGGGGCAGCAGGACGAGAAGAGGAAACACGAGAGACGCAGGGGGGGAGACGCCGAAAACGAGGGAGGCGCGCGAGGGAGCGCGCGAGCGCGAGCGCGCGCGCGCGCGCGCGCGCGCGCGCGCGCGCGCGCGCGCGCCGCGCGCGCGCGCGCGCGCGCGCGCGCGCGCGCGCGCGCCGCGCCCGCGCGCCAAACGCCGACAGCAAAAGCAGAAGAGGCGCCCCCGCCGCCCCCGCCCCCGCCGCCGCCGCCGCCGCCGCCGCCGCCGCCGCCGGGGGGGCGGCCGGCGGAAAGAGGCGGCAGGGGACCAAGGAGCGCCAAGAGGGAGGGGGAGCAGGAAGAGGGAGGGGGAGCAGGAAGAGGGAGGGGGAGCAGGAAGAGGGAGGGGGAGCAGGAAGAGGGAGGGGGAGCAGGAAGAGGGAGGGGGGAGCAGGAAGAGGGAGGGGGAGCAGGAAGAGGGAGGGGGAGCAGGAAGAGGGAGGGGGAGCAGGAAGAGGGAGGGGGAGCAGGAAGAGGGAGGGGGAGCAGGAAGAGGGAGGGGGAGCAGGAAGAGGGAGGGGGAGCAGGAAGAGGGAGGGGGAGCAGGAAGAGGGAGGGGGAGCAGGAAGAGGGAGGGGGAGCAGAAGAGGGAGGGGAGCAGGAAGAGGGAGGGGGAGCAGGAAGAGGAGGGGGAGCAGGAAGAGGGAGGGGGAGCAGGAAGAGGAGGGGGAGCAGGAAGAGGGAGGGGGAGCAGGAAGAGGGAGGGGGGAGCAGGAAGAGGGAGGGGGAGCAGGAAGAGGGAGGGGGAGCAGGAAGAGGGAGGGGGGAGCAGGAAGAGGGAGGGGGAGCAGGAAGAGGGAGAGCAGGAGGGGAGGGGAGCAGGAAAATGGAGGGGAGCAGGAAGAGGGAGGGGGAGCAGGAGAGGGAGAGCAGGAGAGAGAGAAAGAGAGAGAGAGAAAGAGAAGAAGACAAGAAGAGAAAGGAAGAGAAGAAGAAAGAGAGAGAAAGAAGAGGAGAACAGAAAGAGAGAGAGAGAAGAGAAAGAGAAAGAAGATAGAAAGAGAAAGAAGAGAAAGAAGAAGAGAAAGAAGGGAGAGAAGAAAGAAAGAGAAAGAAGAAAGGAAAGAAAAGAGAAGAAAGAAAGAAAGAAGAAAGAAAGAAAGAAGAAAGAAGAGAGAGAAAGAAGAGAAAGAAAGAGAAGAAGAGAAGAAAGAAGAGAGAGAGAGAGAGAAAGAAAGAAGAGAAAGAGAGAAGAGAAGAAGAAAGAAAAAGAAGAAAGAGAAAGAAGAGAGAACGATGAAAGAAAGAGAGAAGAAAGAAGAGAGAAAGAGAGAAGGAGAGAAAGAAGAAAGAGAAAGAAGAGAGAGAGAGAAAGAGAGAGAGAAAGAAGAAAGAGAAAGAACAGAGAAAGGAGAAAAAGAAGAAGGAAAGAAGAAAGAGAAGAAAGAAGGAGAAAGAAAGAGAGAGAAAGAAGAGAGGAAAGAAGATAGAGAAAGAAAGAGAAAGAAAGCAGAAAGAAAAGAAGAAGAAAAAGAAGAAGAGAAAGAAGAAAGAGAAGAAAGAGAAGAAGAAGAGGAGAAAGAAGAGATAAAAAGAAAGAAGAGAGAGAGAAGAAAGAGAAAGAAGAAAGAGAAAGAGGAAGAGAACAGAAGAAGAGAAGAGAAGAAGAGCGAGAAAGAAGAGAGGAAGAAGAAGAGAAGAAAGAAAGAAGAAGAAAAAGAAGAAAGAGAAAGAAAGCAAGAGAAAAGAAAGACAACAAGAAGAAGAAATGAAAGAAAGAGAAAGAAGAAAGAGAGGAGGGGAACACAGAGAACACAGAGGAAGAACAAACGGCAACAGCAGCGCCGTCAGGGGCGGGTTGGGGAGACGACAACGAGCTACGCGCGAGGGGGGAAGGGATACAGGAGAGGAAGGGGGAGGCGCGCCGCGCCCAGCCAGGGCGGGGCGGGCAGCGAAGGGAGCCACCAACAACGCGACGACACAAAAGAGACGACCACAGAGGCCGGCAAGCGAGCGCAGCCACGAGCGGCCGGGGCGCGAGGGCAGCACGGGGCGCGGGCGAGCGGACAGGGCGGGGAAGAGGACAGCGAGGAACGACGCAAAGGGGGCGACGGGACGGAGAGAGGGGAAGGAGAGAGCGGCGAAGAGCAAGCGAGAGGGGACGGGACGGAGAAGAGACGCGGAGGACGGAGGGGACGCGGGCAAGGGGAGGCCAACGGGAAAGGAGCCACGGAGAAAAAGAAGAGGGGACGGCGCGAGGGGAAGCGGGGACCAGAGAAGCGGAAAGAAGAGCGGGGCGCGGGGAGAGGGAGAGCAAGCAAAAGGAAGGGGAGCGCGGGAGGGAGAGGAGCGGGGAAGCCGGGGAGGTGCGGGGGAACAGGCAAGGAAGCACGCGGGCAGCCGCGCGAGGGCGGGAAGAGGGGAGCGGGAAGGGGGGCGGCAGAGAGGGAGGAGGGAGGGAGGAGGAGAGGAGGGGAGGGAGGGCGGAGGGGAGAGGAGGGAGGGGAGGAGGAGGAGAAGGAGGGGGAAGGAAGCACGGACGGAAAGAAGAGAGAGGGAGGAGGAGGAAGAAAAGGGGAAGAGAGGGAGAAAAGAGAGAAGGAGAGGGAGAGAGGAGGGAAGGAGGGAAGAGGTAGGGGGAGAGAGGGAGGGGAGAGGGGGAGGGAGGGAGGGGAGGGAGAGGGGGAGAGGGAGGGAGGAAAGGGGACGGGAGGGAGGGAAAGGGACCAGTGGGAAGGGCGCGGAGGCAGCCAGCAAAGCCCGCGACGGGGCAAGCGAGAGCGGCGGCCGGGCGAGCGGCGGCGCGCGCGACGCGCGCGCGCGCGCAGCGCGCGCGCGCAGCGCCGCGCGCGTCGCGCGCAGCCGCGCAGCGCGCGCGCGCGCGCGCGCTCGCGTCGCGCGCCGCGCACGCAGCGCGCGCGCGCGCGCGCGGACGCGAACGCCGGGTGGCGCAGGAGGAGTATGGGGCAGGATGGTGTGGTTGGTGAGAGGGGAGGAGGGGAGGTGAAGGAGTGAGGAGGAGTAGGATGCTGAGGAGATTTATGCAGGTGGAGCGGAGGGGACGGGGAAGAGGAAAAGAGACAAGACGAGGAAGAAGAAAAGACAGAGAAGGGAGAAGAAGAAGAGGAGGAAGAGGAAGAGGAGAGGAGGCAGGAGAAACAGCACGGAGAGGACACAGGAGAAAGAGGGGCTACGGCGGGCACCAGCTGGCCGCCGAGCAAACTACGAGGAGCGGAGGACGACCAGTCCAGCGGCCGGGGAGGCAGGAACGGGGTGTGTGTGTGTGAGCGTGCACGGAGGGAGAGAGGGTAGGGAGGGAGGGGAGGAGAGACCACCACCACCAGAGCACCACCACGCAGACAGCAGCAGCAATCAGCAGCAGCATCAGCAGCAGTCTAGCACAGCAGCAGCACCAGCGGCGGCACGGGGGGACACACGACCACACCCACGCGGCACGACCAACCAACACAAGGAGGCAAGGAGGGCACCACACAACGAGAGCGGCAAGGGCGGAGCAAGAGAAAGGAAAAAAAAGAGACTCAAACCAGCGAGGAGAGGCAGAAACGCAACGGGGAACAGGGGCGGGCGGAAGAAACGCGGACAGCATGTAGGCGGGGACGGGCGAGGCGCGCGGGGCAGAGGCGCGCCGGAAGAGACACTGGGAGGCGAGACGCGCGCCGCGCGCGCGCCGTCGCGCGCTCGCGCGCCTCTCGCGCGCTCGCGCAGCGCGCGACGCGCGCGCGCGCGCGCGCGACGCGCGCGCGCGACGCGCGCGCGCGCCACGCCCAGAGGCGGGGCGAAAGACGGGGCAAAGGGCGACGCGAGCCGAGCAACAGTGACCACCGCGCCACCAATGCGAGAGAGGTCGGCACGGGGCGGGCGGGGGAACCAGAGGGGAGAGGCGGTGACCCGCGAAGGGGGGCGCGACCAAAGCAGAGAGAGGAAGGGAAAGACGGAGGGGTGCAGGCGGGAAGGGCGACCGAGCAGAAGGGGAGGCCGAGACGACGGACGGGACGACGAGAATGGGCCGAGGGGCGGAGAGACAAGACGACCCAAGGAGAACAAGAAACAGACCGGAAAGCGAAAGAGCGATGGAGCGAGAGGGACGGGAGCCACGGCCGACGGCGACGGACGACGGGCGGAGGAGTACACAGAGGACACAGAGGACGGACAGCAGACAGGACGAGAACCGAGCGCTACGCGGCGTCCACCCGCGCCCCCGAGACAGACATGAGCACGGGGAAGGGAAGCAAGACCAAGGGGAGCCCCGGGCGCCGCGGGAGCGCAGCAGCGGCAAGCGGACGCGCACGGACGCGGGAGCTGGCGCCGGCCGGACGCCGGCCGCGCCGCAGACCGGCCACGCAACCCCTGCCGGGAGGACGGACGGCAGGCGCCCGGACGACGCGAAGGCCGCAGCGGGGCAGCAGCCAGGGCGCGGACGAGCACCACAACAAAGGAGGAAGGGGATGAGGGCAGAGGAGAAAGAGAGGGGGGAAGAAGAGGAGCAGGTGCAGCGAAAGAACAGACAGGCGGGGGGAACGGGAAACGCACTACAGCGAAAAAAGTCCAGAGAGAGAGGATGCCAAGAAGAGGAAGGAGAGGCAAGACGGGCGAGAGGGACGACACAAGGGAGAAAGAAGACAGAGAGCAAGGGCGCGGCACACGCCACCACCAGCGCGGCCCCAGGCCGCGGCCGCGGCCGCCCCGGCGGCCCCGCCACAGAGAACGGCAAACACGACGCGACCGGGAGAAGAAAGGAAGGAGCCCACGGCAGCACGAGGGTACCGGGCAGGAACAAGCACGGAAGGCCAGGGACAGGGACAGAGGACAGGGGGCAGGCAAAGCACGGAGGGGAAGAAGGAGAGGGGGAGAAGAACACACAACAACAACAGCCGCGCGCGCGCGCGCGCGCGCGCGCAGCGCGCGCGCGCGCGCGCGCAGACACAAAAGAAAAGAGGACACGAGACGAGACGAGCACACGTGGCGACGACAAGGCAAGTAAGCAGCGGCAGGGCCGCGCAGGCGGGCAGGAGGGAAGGGCCGTGAGGAGACAGGGGGCGCAGGAGCCAGTAAGACCGGGGGGCGCGCCACCGGGGAAGAAGGAGACCACCCCTCGCCAAGGCCGTCAGCCGAGACACACACCACGGAGGGGCGGAACACGACGGGGAGGGAGGCACGGAAAACACGCACCCAACACGTGGAGCGCACGCAGCAGCCAGGAGAGAGAGTGAGTGGGAGAGAGGAAAAGAAGAAAAAAAACCGAGGCAGAGGAGCGCGGCACGCAGCGGTGAGGGAACAGCCAAAGCAGCAGCAGCAGCAGCACGAGAGACCACCGCCACCACCACCACCACACACCACCACGACCAGACTCAGCACGAGCAAAGGGGTCCGGCGACCGGGAACCAACAGGAGTCACCAACACCCAGGACCCTGGAGAGCGGGCACGGGGAGAGCGCGCGCCAGCACGGGTGGGAGCTGGGCAACACCACACCAGGACGGCAAACGACGACACGAAGGCAAAAGGCGCGGGAGACAGCAGGGGCAGGGCACGGAAGGAAGGGAGGGGACAGAACAGCGGAGAAAGGACAGAAGGGAGTGCCAGGGCGCGGACAGACCCGCGGGCGGGGCGCCCGCGGGCCGGGAGAACGACGCACCGGACGCACCCAAGCACGCGACGAACAAGGCCTGAGGGCCCGAAGGTGTAGTTGGGGTGAGAAGAGCAGACCGCACAGACACACACACGAGACCAAGATTCAGGACCACGCAAGAAAATGAGAAGACGGGAAGGAAGTAGGAGTAGGAGGAGTAGTAGGAGTAGTAGTGAGAGTAGTAGGAGTAGGAGGAGTGTAATAGGAGTATGTGGGTGGAGACGAGTGGGGGTGGGGGGTGAGTGGTCAGGAGAGGAGGAGGAGGAGGCAGGGAGAGAGGAGGAGGAGGAGAGAGCGGAACAAAGAACTGGACGAGGCGAAAGAGGGTACAAGACGGTAGGAGGAGGAAAAAAAGGAGAAAGATAAACAGAGAAACACACACACGACACACACACACACACACACACACGACCACACACACACACACACACACACACACACACACACACCACACACACACACAGCAGCGCCAGGCCGGCCGAGCCGGCGAGGTGAGGCAGCTAAGTGTCAGGGGAGGGCAGAGCGCGCCAGCAGCGCCAAGGGAAGGTAAAGCAACGCAGAGGAAGGAGGAGAGAGAAGAGTCGAGGGGAAAAGGAAGCACAGAAGGGGAGGCCTGAAGGGAGACACACAGAGAGGGGAGAGAGAGGCCTAACAAGGAAGCGTGGGTATAAGAGAGCTATATGGACCTTGGGAAAAAAAATTAGTGGGGTGGGTTGAGGATTCAAAGACGGGGCTGGACAGTGGGTGGGTGAACGTTGGGGCTTGCTGCGCTCAAATGAAGTGGAAGGAGGGGGTGAGGGAGGGGGGTGTGTGTGGGGGTGGGGGGGGGGGGGGGGGGGGGGGGGGGGGGGGGTGGGGGGGGGGGGGGGGGGGGTGGGGGTGTGGGGGGGGGTGTGGGGGGTGGGGGGGCAGGGGGGGGGGCGAGGGGGCGGGGGCGGGGGGGGGGGGAGTGGAGCGGGCACAAGGCCGACAGAGGGCGGGGGCAGCCAGAAAACAGGGGGGGAGGGGACGGTCGGCGTCGAAACAACACAGGAGCCACAACGCTCTTTAGGGGGAGGAAGGGCGAGGGGAGGGCAAGAACGCGCAACACACAAGACAAGGGGGGACACACAAAGGAATGGGGAAAGAAACACCGGGGTGAAACAAGGGGGGACACACGTCGACGAAGTGGGGACCGAGAAGCGACCAGGGAGGGAAACGGCGGGGGGGTTGACAGGGGGACGGAGGAGGGAGGGGAGGCGGGAAAGGGAAACAACAGGAACGGCGGAGAGAGGAGGGCGGCAGCGGGAGAAGGGGGGTGTGGTGGGGGGGGCGCGCGGGTTTGGGAGGGGGGGGGGGACGGGAAGCAGCGCGGCCCGGGGGACAACATCCCGCGGGGTGAGCAGGGAGAAGAAAGGCGAACGGGGGCTCAGGGGAAAAGGGGGAGAAGTAGGAAAGCGGGGGCGGCAGGGGGCCAGCGAGGGGCAGAAGGAGAGGGAGAGGATGGGGGGAGAACAGCAGGGAACAAAAAAGAAAGAAAGTGCAGGGAAAGGGGGAAAGGGAAAAAAGACAAAACGAGGGGAAAAAATACGTGGCATGGCCAGGGCGACAGACGAGAGGACTACGCACGGACGAATAGGTGCCAAGAGGGGAAAGGCGCGAGCGAGCGATCCGGCTAGGGAGCGAGCGATGGGAGCCACGGAAGCACCCACGGGTCGAGGCGGCAGGCCCGGTGGAGAAGCACGGGGGACTGTGCGGTGGAACCGAGACCAGCCGCACCCACGCCCGCTGCGGCCCAAACAACGGGAAGCTGAGGGGACCGGAAGCATCCCAAACAATCGGGCCAGGCCGCGCCGGTCTAGGGCGAAGCGCACCACCCCGCACCGGCCTCCGCCTCCGCGGCGGCCTCCGCCGCCTCGTCGACCGGCCAAACCTCTGGCGCCGCCGCGGGAATGGTAAACAAACCCCCACCGACGTCCAACTGCGGCCGTCCGGGCGCCCTCCGGGCCGCCCTTGCCCTCCCGCCCGCGCCCCACGCCGGCCTCAGGCAGACGGACCGGGCGGACACCGGGGGAGGCCGTGCCCATCACCGCGCGGGGGACCGCCGGCTCCTCCGCCCCCGGCCGTGCGGGCCGGGCCGCGCCCCGGCCCCCCCGCCAGGGGCCAGCCGAGAAAAAGGGGAACAGTGGGGCAAAGGCAAAGGGCCCGCACGGAGCTCCGCCCCTCCGCCGTGGACCGGGGGGGGGCGGACGGCGCGGCCGCCGCGTCTTCGCCTCTGCCGCAGCCGCCCGCCGCGCGCGGTGGGCGGGGGAAGCAGGCTGTAAGCACCTCTCCTCGCTTTAGGAAGATGAGAAGAGAGAGAGAGAGAGAGAGAGAGAGAGAGAGAGAGAGAGAGAGAGAGAGAGAGAGAGAGAGAGAGAAACTTATGAAAGAATACAAAAGTGATGTATATATAGTAGTAGTGAGCGCGTCTTTAATAGGAAAACTTGGCAAAGAAAGACGTAGAACTCTGGCAAAGGACTGAAAGAGAGGAAAGTTTAGGGGGAAAAAAAAAAATGAAAAAAGATAAAATAAGTTGTAAGACGTCGCTCGTTCAAAAAGGAAAAAAAAATGGAAGAGAGAGAGAGAAGAAAAAACTGAGAGAGAGAGAGAGAGAGAGAGAGAGAGAGAGAGAGAGAGAGAGAGAGAGAGAGAGAGAGAGAGAGGAGAGAGAGAGAGAGAGAGAGAGAGAGAGAGAGAGAGAGAGAGAGAGGAGAGAGATGAGAGAGAGAGAGAGAGAGAGAGAGGAGAGACGAGAGAGAGAGAGAGAGAGAGAGGAGAGAGAGAGAGAGAGAGAGAGAGAGAGAGGAGAGAGAGGAGAGAGAGAGGAGAGAGAGGAGAGAGAGAGAGAGAGAGAGAGAGAGAGAGAGAGAGAGAGAGAGAGAGAGAGAGAGAGAGAGAGAGAGGAGAGAGAGAGGAGAGCGAGAGAGAGAGAGAGAGAGAGAGAGAGAGAGAGAGAGAGAGAGAGAGAGAGAGGAGAGGAGAGAGATGAGAGAGAGAGAAGAGAGAGAGAGAGAGGAGAGAGAGAGAGAGAGAGAGAGAGAGAGAAAGAGAGAGAGAACAATAACAATGACACACCACAGAGGAGTTATAGAAAGAAAGAAATATACAGTTGGGAACAGGAGGAAAAAAAATCAGCCCTAAGAATAGACGAGAAAGGATTAAGAAGGGAAAAAAAAGGAAAAAACTGAAGAAATGGATGACGGGAAAATGGAAAGAAAAGAGATGAACAGAAGGAAATGATCGGAAAGGAGAAATTGAGAAAAATGAGATGTAATACAGAAGAGAATGATGACAGAGGGATTGAAAAGGGAAAGAGTGAGTGAGGTTAAGGAAAGAATGGAAGAGAGGGAGGAGGAAGGAAGGGTGAAGGAAGGAAGGAAGGGTGAAGAAAGAAGCTGCGGGGAAGAGATGAGAGCGGTTGGTCACTGTTTGTTTAAAAGGTATGGCAACTTTTAACCAAAGAATGAGTGCGACCTAGGATACGTGTGTGTGTGTGTATGTGTGTGTGTGTGTGTGTGTGTGTTGACCCATGTGTGTGCTCAGAGGTCAGAGGTTAACTAGGGAGGCGAGGGCGGGGCAAGGCAAGGCCCGGCGGTGCAAGCCCATCCCATAATCACCCCTCCCCCAGAAGCCTGTGCCTCCCCCCCATACCCTACCCCAATGCCCCCCACCCCCATTATACCCACACCAGGCTCCCAAGGGCATCACCGGCCACCCTCAGCTCCTCCTGCCAGTATAAATCAACCTGCGTTCAGAAAAGTAAGCACCCACAAATTTTTTTCTTCTTCTCTCTAGTATTCAATCAGCAGTCGGTTTTTGATGCCTGCTACGCTTCCTGCTGACTGCTGAGAGTATGTGCAGCGGTAATGTTGTTTCCTTACTGAATTTAGGTCTTTATTTACCGGTATTTGAGGCGGGTTGATCTGTTTCTTGGAGTTTGGGTTGAGGAAGGAGAAATATAAATTAGTAGAGTAATTTAATGATCAGGTTGGGAAAAAAAAAAGCTAGATAAAAGCGTATATAAGTAAAGAGATATACGCAGAGACAAGTAGGTAGATAGACAGGTATGCGAATTAATCCATTAAGATACACACAATTGACTATATTACTGCATAAATAAAATGTTAATAGTATTGTGTCCTGTCACCGCTCATCCCTCCTCGCCATTGAAAGGATACGATGAGAGAAAAGTCAATGAACGTTAAGCTTCCAAACGAAAAAAAGAAGAAAGAAAAATAGTTGAGGAAAAAATCGATGGTACTTGAAACCAACAAAAATTTTTCCTTTTAATAATTTGAAATCTTAGGGAAGAGAGATGTTTAAACTCTTCTAAAAGGAAAACTTACTTAGACAATTTTAACAGAAGAAGACAGGGTGCTTACAGAATTGGTTTTCGTAGTAATTCACACAATCAAAGTTACCACAGTTACTTAAAGAGAATTACTAATATGAGTCTCAAATAAAGGAACATGAATATTATAAAAAAAAACTATTGATATACAAATAGCAATAGATAAATGTGTGTGTGTGTGTGTGTGTGTGTGTGTGTGTGTGTGTGTGTGTGTGTGTGTGTGTGTGTGTGTGTGTGTTTGAAGGAGTACAAGCGTGTTTGCTATTCGGTTTTCGTCACTGTTTCCACTCATCTCCTCCTCCTCCTCTTCTTCTTCTCTCCTCCTCCTCCTCCTCCTCCTCCTCCTCCCGGTCCCATAATAAATCTTAAACACAAGAGTCACTGTGGTCAACGCGTTGGACTTTTGTCTCCCGAGGTCAAAGGTCAGGTCACTGGCCTTAAATGGGTCGCCTTATGGACGGGAAGGTGAAGAGGGAAGAGAGAGAGAGAGAGAGAGAGAGAGAGAGAGAGAGAGAGAGAGAGAGAGAGAGAGAGAGAGAGAGAGAGAGAGAGAGAGAGAGAGAGAGAGAGACCATGCCTTCAGACCTCCAAAAGAAGAAGAAAAAAAATGGTGGTCAAGGGAATTGGCGAGTTGAAAGTTTTGATCGTGGATAAAATTTGTTCCTATTTGGTCTGGGTCGTTGTTCCCTCCTCCTCCTCCTCCTCCTCCTCCTCCTCCTCCCCTCCTCCTCCTCCTCCTCCTCCTCCTCCTCCTCCTCTGACCACTCCACCCATCCAATACGTGACAGTCTTCTTTCTGCCCCTTCTTGTGACCCGTCCCTATGCACTTGTTTAAATACCTTGTCCCTGGCAGGTGGCAGGTGGCAGGTGGCGTGGCAGGCGGTGAGGTGTTCGACAGGTGATGCAATAAATTTATGTGTGGATTCTTCAAAATGTCATTCAGGTTAAGAGGCCTTTTTTTCTACTGTCCCTCTCTCTTTCTCTTTCTCTCTCTCTCTCTCTCTCTCTCTCTCTCTCTCTCTCTCTCTCTCTCTTTTTTTTTTTTTTTTTTCTTTCTATCAGTATAACAACAGTGAATGGACTCAGAACGTCGGGGATGTGTGAAGAAGAAATGATGAAAAAATAATAGCATAGCCTAGCCTAGCATTTCACTGAAGAACGTCACACACACACACACACAAAAAATAATAATATATAAAAAGGTAAGAAGCCGGTAACTCTTATATTTCTGTAAACTATATACTCAGCTGATGATTTTATTATTATTTTTTATTTTTATTGTGTAGCCACGTCATGTAGAGGATAATTATGTTGTTTCAATGTTGAATGAAAACTGAAAAATATATATTACGTAAGTTCCAGGTATTAGATAAGTGCTCGTCTGGATGGAGTATAACCTTAAAAGTCGTCTCATATCCGTGAAAAAAACATACAATTAGGAAGGTATGGAAGAGGACGCGGTAATATAGTTATCTAAAAGAGCGACAAGAGGCTACATGAAGACAGCGTTGAGTACTATTTACCTTTCCTCCCTCCCACACGCCACCACAGCTGTGCGGGCGGGGCAGCGAGGCACAAGCAGGATTAACAGACGACGCCCTTTGTTCCTGTGACCCCCGAGCCCAGGCAGCAGCTGCACGGATGGCGTTGGAGGGAAAAGACAACACACTGCAGTTCATAGATGCTGCTTTGACGCTAAGAATATGACGTGATTTTTTTTTAACTAACAACAAATTATTTCTACGAAGAGGATTAATACAGATTGCAAGTACTGTAGGATGGGTGGGTGGGCGGTGTGTGGTGGTGTCCTGCAACAGTGTGACGCCTTCAGCTGGGGTGTCGATCATCATGCATGCGGTGTAATGAATGGGAAGACTGTACAGCACAACAATTAAAAGTAAATGAAAGGGAAAAAAAAACTGAAGCCATGAAAACATACACCATGAAAAACATACACAAACAACACTTCTGCCACTTAAAAAAAAAAAAAAAAAATGAAATGAAATGAAAAAAATTGAAGCAATGAAAACATACACCATGAAAAGCAACTCTTCCCCCCAAAAAAAGAAAGAAAAAAAAGTGTGATGGAATATCAAAACTTCTTCGTATTTTCTTTCTCTTCTTTTCTTTTTTCTCATCCTTTACAGAGACTCAGCAAGAACCACACGTAGGAATCAGCAGGTGTGTGGTAGGTCGACGTGTGAAGCAGCAGCAGCAGCAGCAGTAAGAGCGTGAAGGGCACCGCACAATAAAGGTTCCCCTGACATTATAGAAATTATATAAAGCTACACCACCAGAATCAGGCAGACGAGCGAGAAGTAATTGATTTTATCCACGACTCTTGGGACGCCATTCATTACTCATCATCGCGTTAGTGACAAGCTCCCGGCGTTAGGATGCGAAAACAAAACAAACATATACATAATAAAATAATAATAAACTACAAAATAAAATCATACAACAAATAAATCAAAGAATAAAACTGAAGAAATAATAAAAAGACATTAAACCAAAAGCCAACTATAGGAGAAGATACAACATACACAATATAGAGAAAGAAAACGGTGAGGCGGCGCTCGTTGTCAACCTCCTTAGTAATTAGATTCAACTTTACAACTGGACTACAGGTTAATCATGCACGCAAATGAAATACAAATCCATCACCTGGACACATCAACCTTTACACTGAGTGGCCACCAAATAAATGATAAACCCTTGGCGACAAATGTCAAGTGTCTGTTTGAGGGACATTCAACAAAATGCAGGACGAGCTTAAGTAAAAGTTTACATCAACCCAACCAAACCGTAAACTTACAACTGTCACTCTGATATTCCAGCAAGAAAGAAGAATAGAAGAGATAAATGTGAAGAGAGAGAGAGAGAAAGAAAAAAGATAGAAAGAGAGGAGAGAGTGAGGGAAGGAGTGTGGGGACGAGAAAATTGGCCGAAATTATGGCCTGATCATTCTTCTCTCAGATTCTTGCGGATAAAAGAGGATACACAAGCTGAGAGAGAGAGAAAGAGAGAGAGAGAGAGAGAGAGGAGAGAGAGAGAGAGAGAGAGAGAGGAGAGAGAGAGAGAGAGAGAGAGAGAGAGAGAGAGAGAGAGAGAGAGAGAGAGAGAGAGAGAGAGAGAGAGAGAGAGAGAGAGAGAGAGAGAGAGAGAGAGAGAGAGAGAGAGAGAGATTTATACTTCACAAATACATCTTGACTTTCAGGAAATCAACACTTTTTGAATTTACTGCATCTTTTTTTCTTTCTCATAACATATGTGATGGACTAGAACACGAAAATAAACAAATAAATATGTGAGGTATATGTACGTACGTCTGTGTGTGTGTGTGTGTGTGTGTGTGTGTGTGTGTGTGTGTGTGTGTGTGTGTGTGTGTGTGTGTGTGTGTGTGTGTGTGTGTGTGTGTACTTAGGGGATTGCTCTCAGGAAAACTTAATGCCATCGTTTAAAATATTTTACGGGATAAGACTCAGCCCGAGGAGGAGGAGGAGGAGGAGGAGGAGGAGGAGGAGGAGGAGGAGGAGGAGGAGGAGGAGGAGGAGGAGGAGGAGGAGGAGGATTACAATGAGGAAAAATACGAACAGAACGACTATGAAGAGGAAAAGGTAAGAGGGAGGAGTAAGAGATGAAAGAGATGGTGAAAAATATGGGAAAATAGAAGGTTGAGAAGATCGATGGAAAAGAGGAAAGAGAGGGAGAAAAAAGATGAAGTGAGGAAGTGGAGGAAGACGACAATAGGAGGAGAGAAAGAGAAGAAAAAAGAAGTTGAGAGACGATATGGAAAAGAAGAAAAGGAAATAAGATAGAAGAGAAGGATGAAAAGAGAACAAACAAAAACAAAAATAATAATAAGATTAATACATTCCTGCCTCACACCCTCCATCTCACAGCTTCAACAACGCAAAAAATCCAATGAAAACAAAGCCTTACATATATACATTTTTTTTCCCCCGAGAGAACTTTTGCCGAATTAATAAAGAACCTGAAAAAAAAAATATTAATAGAAGATTGAAAACATAGATAGATAGATATTTTTTTATACCATTTCATCAAAGGAGAAGAATTGAATCACTCATTTAATACGTAGAAAAGTATGAAAAAAAAGGATATTTTTAGGCTTAGAATGAAAATTACAATAGTCTGAGGCATGTAAGTTTATCTATCGTATATGTGATTAAGAAAAAAAAATATATATATATGAAAAAGCATTGAAGGGAATCACAGTGAGGCAAATCAATATGTAAATAGATAAATTATGCATCATCTTTCAACACTTTACTAAAACTTTGGGAATTTAAAGGTTTAAAATACAAAATAGAATATTACACAATAAGATAAATCAATGTAAGCTCCAAGAAAGATTACAAAAAAAAACTTTATAGAAACCTTGAGGTAAATTACAAACCCTCAGCTTCGTTACATTAATAAAACAAATACAAACATCAGTCTCACATTTTTTTTTGTATATATGAAAAGAAGTAGGAAGGCAAAGACTTTAATGTCCGTAAAAACTCCTGTAAGAATGCAATGAGTTGGAATTGACTTAGGGTGACTGATGGAGGTAATTGGGACTGACTGACTGACTGACTGACTGACTGGTGAGGTGACTGAAGGAACAACTGTGGTGATGGGAAAAAACCTGCCTTGTGTTGGGAGACAATTATTTTCCTTTTCTTTCTTTCCCTCCTTTCCTCTTTTCATTCCCTTCTTTTCATTTACTTTCCTCCTTTTTGTCCTCTTTCCGGTCACATTCTTCCTTTCAAATTCACGTGTATAATGAATTTTTTGATTCGTTGCATTTTTGCCGCGTTTTTTTTGTTGTGTTTTTGTTCCGTTGAAATCCAAATTAACTAACATTAATTACATATCTCATTTCAGAGCACGAACATAAAAAAAAAGACATGAGCGAGACCAAAAAATATATATAAAGAAGAGAAAAACGTACTGATGCCATACGGGTCGAAGTTTGAAGGTCACGAGAACACTCTTCACTCATGCACTGATACAGAAAAGATTGCTGGCCGCCCGATACCTTACTTTACGACCGCACTGTAACAACATACAGGGTGAAGGGAAGGATGTGACGGAAAAGGAAAAACCTGAAAGCAAGGAAATAAACCTACACACACCATAACTCACATTCTCCGAGGCTGAAAACTTTCCTCTTTTATCGAAACGAGGACGTGAAGGGAAAAAAATATATATTGCGGTGAGCTAATGTGTGGGATCAAGAGAGAGAGAGAGAGAGAGAGAGAGAGAGAGAGAGAGAGAGAGAGAGAGAGAGAGAGAGAGAGAGAGAGAGGGATGCAGGCAAACAACCCTTCCCATGTTAAACAATGTATTGGGGTTACGCGGACACACACACACACACACACACACACACACACACACACACACACACACACACACACACAGCCAAAGCCACATATAATAACCCCTAAACCCCCCCCACAACAACAACACAGAATCGACCAATCTTTCCTCAGAAATAACAATAAAGGAAAAAGGAAGAAAGAAAAATAAGACACTCCCTCATATTTTTTTCCCAATACCTTCATTCTTCTCCCGTAGACTTTCCTCAACCTTCTCCCGGAAAACAAAGGACTAATCACAGGCCTTGGGCGCCACAAAATAGGCCTCTGACGTCACCCAGATAGACTAGAGTAGTAAATATTGTGCCTGAGTGAACCTTGGCTGAAAGAGGAAGAGGAGGAGGAGGAGGAGGAGGAATAAGAGGAGGAGGAGGAGGAGGAGGGAGGAGGAGCATAAGGAAAAAATAAACAGGAAACGAAGAGTTATGGAAAACGTGAGACAGAAACAAGAATGAGACAGAAATAAGACAGGTATTAAAAAAAAAGAAGGTATGGATGGGGTGACAGTGGGTGGGGTGAAGGAGGATTGAGAAGGGGTGCGCTGCGATGGGTGGGGAGGGCGTGATGAGGCGGGGGTTGGCGGGGCGGGGAATGTTTGTGTGGGAGGAAAGGTGGGGTGGGGTGAAAGGTGAAGGAGGAGAGGGGAGGGGGGAGGAAAGGGGAGGAGTTGGTGATGTACCGTTGGGGGTTGGGGAAGGAGAGAGAGAGAGAGAGAGAGAGAGAGAGAGAGAGAGAGAGAGAGAGAGAGAGAGAGAGAGAGAGAGAGAGAGAGAGAGAGAGAGAGAGAGAGAGAGAGAGAGAGAGAGAGAGAACAGAGACTTAAGTGTGTTTGTCTGCTATGCTGAGTGATATAAACATCGTCACTTATGTCACTTATCTGGTTCACTTAATGCTTACGATAAAGTGGGAGGAAAACAAAAACAAAAGACACACGACCAGACGCCAGTTCAACGATAAGACAAATGAAGTGTATTATAAGTAAAAGTCTTAATGAAACGCAATTGTCAACCCAACTACAACCATTTAATTTAACGAAAAGAAAAAAATAAATGATAAAATTGGCAGAAAAGAAGAAAAAAAGAAAAAAAGAAAATAATAACCAGACAAACAATAATAATAATAATAATAAAAAAAGTGAAAATAACGTTAATTCCCTTCCTTTCCAGCGATTATTACCATTTCAAAATCAGCAAATAAATTAATCAATCTTCCCATCCTTACTTACACACACACACACACACACACACATATACAATTTTTTCTCCTCTACAATACTAATGATCTTTAAAATGGAAACCTGATCAGTCAAACCTTTCTCTTTGCCACACCTCATATGGAGAGAACACACACACACACACACACACACACACACACACACACACACACAGCTTTTATCGCCCTCAACATTCCTCCCCCCCCTTCCCCCCAAACACGGTAAGAGCACGGCTTCCCGAGACTTACAAACAGAATTAGCCACATCCACCACACTCCCCATAGGCGCCCCGGCATGGCAGTCCGCTTAACCAGTACAAACAACCACCATTAGTCCACGACCCGCCTCCCCTCACCTCTCTCTCTCTCTCTCTCTCTCTCTCTCTCTCTCTCTCTCTCTCTCTCTCTCTCTCTCTCTCTCTCTCTCTCTCTCTCTCTCTCCTACATATTAACTGCAACAACTATTAATCCAGATTGAGGAGGAAATTGAAAGCCTGCCTCTCCCCTCCCTACCATCCTCCTCCCCTTACCCTCCCCTTGCTCCTTTCCCCTCCTCCTCCTCCCTCCCACTGCTCTTTCCCCTTCCTCCCTCTCTACTTCCCTCCCTTTACCAACCAACTCCCCTTCTCTTTCTCGTTTGCTCGCTGCCCTTCCCTCCCTTTCTCCCTCTCCCCCTCTCCCTCTCCTCGTCCCTTCCTCTCTCCCTCCCTCCCTCCCTCTTGCGATCCAAACAATATATTATACCAACTTGTGTTCCAGGGAAATTCTGGATAGTGTATGTGTGTGTGTGTGTGTGTGTGTGTGTGTGTGTGTGTGTGTGTGTGTGTGTGTGTGTGTGTGTGTGTGTGTTAAAGGACTGGAAAAAAGGTTCATTGGATGGGATAGAGGGTTAGAGAAGAGTAAAATGAATAGTAGGAGAGAGAGAGAGAGAGAGAGAGAGAGAGAGAGAGAGAGAGAGAGAGAGAGAGAGAGAGAGAGAGAGAGAGAGAGAGAGAGAGAGAGAGAGAGAGGATAAACGGAATTATGGGATGAAGGACTTAGACTTGGACTTGGGTTGGGTTGGGTTGGAGGCGAAGAAATGTTTGGATGTTTCGCTTTAACATTCAGTTCGGTTCCTCAAAATCTGTGTGAAGCTTCGGTCCTAAGAATTTGGTGACGCACTGGATTTATCGTTTCGTTCACATATATTAAACAAAAAAAAATAATAATAAAGAAAGAAAAGAATATTAATCACGTGTCGAAATATATCAAAATAGAGCGTTAAAAAAAAAAGAAAAATGATTCATTATTGACACATTTTACGTTGACAATGCAGTTTTTTTTCTCACAAACACATTTTATTGCGTTACGTTGGGTGAAGGTGGTGTTTTATTCATTTATTTTTATTGTTTTGTTATTGTTTCTCACTCGACAGGATTTAGTGAATGTGTAAATAAACATCAAAATCTACTATATATATTTTTTTAGTGAAGCGAACAAGTGTGTGTGTGTGTGTGTGTGTGTGTGTGTGTGTGTGTGTGTGTGTGTGCGTTATTAAATATAACAAACAATCTGGTAGCCCTCCAAAGACTCCCATCACCCCCCCCCCAAGCCCCTCCCCCATGCATCACCCCCCCCCCTTTAAAGTGTCTGGCAAGGCTCATGGCAGCAAGCACTGAAGGGTGAAGGGGTGAGAGAAAGGGTGTGAGGAAAGGGTGTGAGGGAAGGGTGTGAGGGAAAGGGTGTGAGGGAAGAGTTGACAGCTTGAGTGAAAGTGAAAAAAAACTGTAAAAATATTACTCCTTGACTTGTAATTTTTCTTCATTTTTTTTTCTCGTCTATAAGTGAATATCTAGCAATACACTTATTTCTGTTAACTTATATATGAATCTAGATCACATGATAGTTAATGGTTAGGTCACACTAAAGTAGACATTAATATTTACTATACGTATGATATATATGAACCAATGAAATATGTCCCTTGAATTTGAGTGTAAGAGAAGGCAGGAAAAGGGTGGCGTGTTCTTTTCACACACACACACACACACACACAAAAAATAAATATAAAATAAATAAATAAAAGAAATTAG
>JAPQNM010000044.1:5753066-5785566 GCA_029783475.1 Metacarcinus magister
AGGAAACATGTAGAAAACGAAGACATGAAAATCTTATAGTAAAGAATAAAGTTAGAGGAAGATACTATACTAGACTACCACTAATGCTGCAAGAAAATAACAATATCCAATAAAACGAAGGCACAAGCATCGAGAGAGAGAGAGAGAGAGAGAGAGAGAGAGAGAGAGAGAGAGAGAGAGAGAGAGAGAGAGAGAGAGAGAGAGAGAGAGAGAGAGAGAGAGAGAGAGGTACACACACACACACACACACACACACACACACACACACACACACACACACACACACACACACACACAAGAGAATGCACGAATGTCTCCTCTCATTCCATCTACAAATGCGACAAAGAAAAGACTGGATTCCCCTGCATAGGATCCTACGTTCCAGAATGCATTCCAGGAGACAAAAACACATCAATCAAAGGAGGAGATCAGGTCTTCGTCAGCGTCGTGGCTCGTCGTCCAGAATACCAAACGAGGGAGGGAGGAGGGGAAGGAAGGAGGGAGGGAGGGAGGGAGGGAGGGAAGGAAGGAGGGAGGGAGGAGAGGGAGGGAAGGAGGGGGGAGGGGGCTACAATGCCTCATCAGAGTGTGTTGTGTGTCGGCACCGAAGGAAAGGCAAGGGAGACAAACACACACACACACACACACACACACACACACACACACACACACACACACACACACATACACACACACACACACACACACACACATCTGTTAGTGGAGACTGTCTGCTCAACTTTGTTTGCTTCTGCTCTTGCTGTTGTTGTTGTTGTTGTTGTTATTGTTGTTGTTTGTTGATGCTTCTGTTACTACTCCACCACCACCTCTTACTTCCTCCTCCTCTTCCTCCTCCTCCTCCTCCTCCTCCTCATGCCCTGGTGTCCTCTTCATCCATCTCGTTATTCTCTTCTTCCTCTTCCTCTTTCTTCTCCTCCTCCTCCTTCCCTTCGCTGTCCTCCTCTTTCGACTCTTACGTAACTGTCTTCTTGATTTAGAGCAGGATTTTCGTTTGTGTGTGTGTGTGTGTGTGTGTGTGTGTGTGTGTGTGTGTGTGTGTGTGTGTGTGTGTGTGTGTGTGTGTGTGTGTGTGTGTGTGTGTGTGTGTGTGTGTGTGTGTGTGTGTGTGTGTGTGTGTGTGTGTGTGTGTGTTTAGTCTTCATCTTTCTGTATGTGTTTGGTAACTCAAAACTGTATATATAATGAAATTAGATTTATGGAAGAATGTTTATGTGACCAGACACACACACACACACACACACACACACACACACACACACACGGACTAACAAAACGTCACATTACTCTCTGAAGGTGGCCAGAGCGAAGAGGACACAGACGCCCGATCATCAGTGGTGTGACCTTTATCCCCTTATCTATGAAAGGTCACAGTCTTGGTGCTGGTGTGTGACGTGACGCTGGTGCTTGTGTGTCAATGATGGGCACAACGCTATCACATCTTGTTTTTCTGTATTGATTTAATTATTTACTTCTATATCAATCTATCCGTAAGTAATTTATTTGTTTTTATACCTATTTATATTATTATATACTATCTACCTTTCTCTATTTCGTTCTCCTTGTTATATACTCTGTTGTCCTTTCTTTATTAAGGTAAAACTATCCATATTATACGTTTTTATTGTATTTTGTAAAAGTTAAAGTATTTCGTGTGTGTGGGTGGGATGGGGGCGGTGAGGGGCATGTGTTTTGGATGTGTATAAGTGTGTTTTGGGTGTGTTTTGTGGGTGTATAGTTGAAGGAATGTAAAAAATACTTTTAATAACTTTTGATCGGTTTTAATCAGTTTTAATTCGCTAACAGTTCAAGATATGGAAACCAAATAACACCTATACGTTAAATTGTGTGGAATTAGGATAAGTCATCTCTATGTATTTTTGTCATATGAGACCAGCATTAGCCAGTAAAGTTAAATAATGGTTATTTCATTATTGTTATTAGGCAAGCAAGAGTGAAATACAGTTTGATATTATAGTAATCAGGAAAATAAGGCCAGATTCGTGTTCAGCATGACCGAAAACCTCATTGTACCAATTTATATGAAATTCGGAGGTGTGAAAATTTTCATGAAATTTTGTAGGGTACACCCTTAGAATTTTTGACATAAATCATATATTTTGAAATAACTCGAAATGTATGGGGTTTACGTAAAAGACGTATGTAATATAAAAGAAAGAACAGAAGACGCTCGTTCTATTAAGCTATAGGAAATTGAAATTGGGAAGTAATTAAAGATGTAGCAGTGTAAAGTATTATGCAATAATATATTTCACATCATTTTAATTTTCTTCATAAGTATTAGAGTTATCGGAAAGATGATGACGGTATGAGGTAGACATTATCAAACTCCATAATTTTATATATATGCAATTTTCCTGTAGGACTAATATTTACGTAGTAAAATGAGAAAAAACTCCTTCGACCTCAATTCTGGTGGAATTTACGGGCCACAAAATGGAAAATATAAAATATTATAATAATGACAAATCTAATTCCAGATTCGTGATCAGCATGCCCGAGAACCCTTTGGTACCAATTTTCATGAGTTGTGTTGTAATATTAACAAAAACCTTAACCTAACTAAAATACGTTTTCCCACCCTTTGGCTGAAATCATATTTTTTTCGATAACTCCAAAAGTATGAGGTTTACGTCAAAAATATATAGAATAGTCAAGAAAGAGTAAAAAGACGTGCATTCTATTGAGCTTTAGTAAAATGGAATTGGAATGTAAGTATTGCAATGTACATACACACAAATAACATTAATCCATCATAACACCATAACTTTCAAGATGACCCCTTCCACCACCACCACCTCTACCACCACCACCACCACCCCCACCACCCCGTCCACCACCACCACCACCACCTTACAGCTGCTAATCTTTTCTGTCTTCACCTGAGCGTTCATTAGAGCAGCTTAATCTGAGTCACCTGTACGGCCTTCCTCCTTCCTTCCTTCCTTCCCTCCCGCTGGTTACCCACAACGCCTTACGCCCACAACCCGCCGCAAGTTCTGACGACGCAAGTTTAGATTTATTTGTCTCATTGGATCCGTTATGTAAATATATGCAAAGTAACCACGGGAGCAGATAATTTTTTGCCCTTCCTTCTTCCTCTTTCAGCTTTAATGAATAGAAGAAAAATAAAGAAAACAACAACAACAACTGAGGACTTTTGGTGACAAGTCGTATACCTTTTTATCTGGATATTAATTAACTCAAACTATATGACTTTGCCTGAAGAAAGTTTACGGGTTATAATTAAGATGTTTAAAAACTCAAAAACTTATGAACTATTTTTTCAAGAGGTTTTAAGGATTTTTCTAATAATGTAAAAAAATTATCACAGGTATTATTTGAGAAGAAAAAATATATTCTAATTCAATTTGACGAAGATTAATCCAATCAGCACACAAAAAAATACATAACATTGATAAAAAAAAAAAAAATCAATACAATGAAAAAATAGTTCTTGTAACTAAACCAATCGAGTCGAAAATTCTAAAACAATCCTGAATAACAAGTAGCATCTTACCTTCCCTCCAACGTGTGAGTGCGCAGGTATATACATTAACAACCTTGAAAATCTAACATCAACTCCACCTTAATTCTGGCTCCACTCCCCTTTCCCATTGCTTCCTTCCATCTTGCATCCCATTCCCATTCCCATTCCCGCCTTTTGTTAGCTGGACTACGGTCAAAAGTCCTTAATGAGATGACTTACGGGGACATTAAGCAGTAATCACCCACCCTTGCGCTCTCGTTAATTACTTGGAATTATACTTGAGGCCAGCAGTTACCTGGGTAATGACACACCAGGCAAGGAAGCTTAATGTGAAGTATTAAGGGAGCGACCCACGCTTACCTGGGGATAAATATTGTCCAAGATAAGAGTGAAGGGAAGCAGCCATGAATATCAACTGGTTTTATAATGTTGTTTGCTCCCTGGTGTAGTTTTACCTGTGTTTGTTTGTTTGTGTGTGTGTGTGTTTCTTTTTTTTTCTCTCCCCCTTTCTCACACACACACACACACACACAAACAGCCTCACTAACCCGATCCTCTTATTGGCAAACTTTACAGTGTCTTGCTCACTAATCGCAGGTAACGACGAGCAGGTGCAAAAATACGGGGAACGAAGAAAAGTGAAAAAAGAAATCTCATGGGGGAAGTAACGAAAAAAAGAAGAAAAAAAGGACTGAATGCAACACAATTGTGGGAATCGTTGTCTAAGGAGCGCGACGGACCTAACCTAACCTAACCTAACCAACCAGACTGAGGGAAGGAAAGAAGGAAAAAAAAAGGCGACAACCACACGCAAGACCCCGATAACATTAACCCTTAAGCACCGACACGCCGAGGAGGAGGAGGAGGAGGAAGAGGAGGAGAAGGAGGAAGAAGAGGAGGAGGAGGAGGAGGAGGGAGAGAACCTGCCGTTATTCTCCTAAAAAAAGCTGAACCACACATGGTTACGATAAAGGAAAACAAGTACTTATCCTCTCTTATATCTACAAAAAAAAAGGAGGAGGAGGAGGAGGAGGAGGAGGAGGAGGAGGAGGAGGAGGAGGAGGAGGAGGAGGAGGAGGAGGGGAAGAAGAGGAGGATTTGGGAACGACAGACACGATACCTAAAGTTTTTCTGTAGGAGGTGTGGCGAGGGTGAGTTAATGAGAGTGAATTAATGAGTGAATGAGTGAGTGAGTGAGTGAGTGAGTGAATGGATGGGTGAATGAATGAATGAATAAGATATTGTATGCATGAGTTTTATATGAGTTCCCTTACCAGCAGGGGTTAAAACTCACCTTCATTCTCGTTGCATCACCTTAATGAGCACAGGTGTTTGTGATAAGGTGGCGATCAAGTAATTACAGGTGAGGAGAAGAAGGTGTTGGTGGTGATGGTGGTGGTTCGTGAGAGGGAGAGGGAAGGGATGAGTGACAGAGAGAGGGATTAAGACTGAGGGAAGGAGGACGGGACGGAAAAGGATGAAAGTAAGGTGGCATGACAGATAAAAGGAGTAGTTCTGAAGAAAGGAGGGAGTAAGTAAGGATAAAAGGTGGAAAGTGCAATAGATAGACTAAGAAGAGGAGCTAAGGAAGTGAGAAGGGTAACATCCGTACAAAAACCAACCACTTACAAGAACAAAAGGTTAGTTAGTAAGTAAATAAGAGAAGAAAATCGGATAATCATGAAACTAGAGGAAATAAATATAAGAGGAGATCTAAGACGAACAGGAAAGGAAAAAATATAAAATCACATTGAAGAAAGCTATTGGGCCATAAAATAAACATGGAAGGACAATGATGATAAAAGGAAAGGAGGAAAAATGCAACTGGAAATGAAAAAAAAGAGAGGGGGAAACAGAAGGCAGATCAGGGCAGCATGCGGAACAGAAAACGTAAAACGCGCAGAAAGAAGAAGAAAGGACAGGAAGGAAGACAAAACGGAAACCAGATTAAGGGAACAAAGTCGAGAGGAAGTGGTAGACAGACAGTGACAGACAGACAGACAGACAGACAGACGCAGGAGCAATGCAAGAGAAAGTAGGAAACAAAAAAAGAACTAGAAAAGGTTGTGAAGATCTAAAAAAAGAACAATGAGAGAGAGAGAGAGAGAGAGAGAGAGAGAGAGAGAGAGAGAGAGAGAGAGAGAGAGAGAGAGAGAGAGAGAGAGAGAGAGAGAGAGAGAGAGAGAGAGAGAGAGAGAGAGAGAGAGAGAGAGAGAGAGAGAGAGAGAGAGAGAGAGATTATATACAGGAAAAGTTAATTGAAAGACAAATTTAAAGAATGACAAAGAGGAAACAAGCGTAAAGAAAACGTTAGTAGGTTGTGTGTGTGTTGTGGTGTGTGTGTGTGTGTGTGTGTGTGTGTGTGTGTGTGTGTGTGTGTGTGTGTGTGTGTGTGTGTGTATGGACTCTACCTTGTTCACTCCCTCAACACTCCCCATCCCCTTCACCACCCATCACTCCACCACCAGACCAGCTACACCCTCATGACTGCCATCACCAACAATCACATCATCACCACCACTCACCATCACATCACCATCACCCATCACTCCTCGTCACCTTTCTTCACTCTCATCACCATCAATCACCCCAACACCACCTATCACTAAACACTTTCCAAACTGACTTGTCCACAAATTGATTGATATATATATATAAAAAAAAACTCAATGGGAAAAAAAATAGTGATAATAATAACTTTTTCTCTAACTTCCTATTCAAATTATAAGCTGGAAAACGCATTCCCAATTTACCTTTCCATGTAATATTACCTGATGACTCATGCAGGAGAGGTCACGGTGGCCTTATCGGGGAGGTTAGAGAGGTCAAGAGAGGTCAAAGGTGTGGGGGAGGAAAAAAAGGGTGAGGAGAGAGAGAGGGGGGGAAGAGGGGTGAGAGGGGGAAGAGGAGAAGACCGATATGATGGTAATGTATAAGAGTTTTCTACATGTTTTTTGATCGATATGAGAGAGAGAGAGAGAGAGAGAGAGAGAGAGAGAGAGAGAGAGAGAGAGAGAGAGAGAGAGAGAGAGAGAGAGAGAGAGAGAGAGAGAGAGAGAGAGATTGGTAAAGCACTAATGAAGCTTCATGTTCCCGTCATGACTGGTAACTAATGGATAAGACTCTCTCTCTCTCTCTCTCTCTCTCTCTCTCTCTCTCTCTCTCTCTCTCTCTCTCTCTCTCTCTCTCTCTCTCTCTCTCTCTCTTTCTTTGCGTTGCTTGGGCCTATTTCCCTCCATCCCTCTTCGCTTTTATTAATCTTTATTTTCTTATTCCTCCTTTCTACTCTACTTTCACCATTTCCAATCCATTTTCACATTCACTCTTAGTTTCATCCCACATTCTCCTTTTTCTTCTTATCTTCTCCTCTTCCTTCCTTCCTTCCTTCCTTCCTTCGTTTACTTTCGACCACAACATTTTCTTTCCTCCTTCACCTCAACTTTTTTTACCTGTCTGTTAATTCTCCTCATTCCTTCCCTTCTAAATATCTCTTCCCAGCCTCAACACCCCTTTCTGCCCCTCCTTCAAGAGCGCCACCATCACAACAACGTCATCAGGAACATCACTCTTGGCCTCCTCCTCCTCCACCTCCTCCTCCTCCTCCTCCTCCTCCTCCTCCTCCTCCTCCATGGGAACGAGACATCCACGTAGGCGAGCAGTTTCTTGGTCGCCTGATAAACAAATAAACAGAGCATGCATGACTGACTTCTTCCCGCAGACAGACGAGGAGGAGGAGGAGGAGGAGGAGGAGGAGGAGGAGGAAGAGGAGGAGGAGGAGGAGGAGGAGTACGTGATGGAACAGAAAAAAAGAAGAAATACGGGAAGTCTGTAGAAAGAGGTGGGTTGAGAAGAGCATATGAAGGAGGAAGTAGAAGAGGAGATTGAGGAGGATGTAGAAATAGCGAAAGAAGAAGAGAGGAAAGAAAAGTAGGCAAGAGGTGCATGATAGTAGTAGTAGTAGTAGTAGTAGTAGTAGTAGTAGTAGTAGTAGTAGTAGTAGTAGTAGTAGTAGTAAGAGGAGGAAGAGAAAAAAGGCGTAAGTAGACTAGGAAAAAAAAAGGATTACTTAAGAAGAACAGATACCAGAAGACTACTTGATGTGTGTGTGTGTGTGTGTGTGTGTGTGTGTGTGTGTGTGTGTGTGTGACGAGGAGGAGGAGGAGGGGGAAGAAGAGGAGGAGGAAGAGGAAGAAGGAGGAGGGATGCTGTCTCGTTACCCACCCTGAAGAGCCCGAGAGAAGTACTTACACCCTTAAACAAGATATAACTTTTTCGTTTTCTCCTTCAGCAGTGAAGAAGCGTGTTTGTTGGGTCGCAGAGAGAGAGAGAGAGAGAGAGAGAGAGAGAGAGAGAGAGAGAGAGAGAGAGAGAGAGAGAGAGAGAGAGAGAGAGAGAGAGAGAGAGAGAGAGAGAGAGAGAGAGAGAGAGAGAGAGAGAGAGAGAGAGAGAGGGACACACACACAGGCAGGCAGGAAGATAAATATACAGACGTACACACAGATAGACAGACTGACAGAAAGCAAAGTACTTCAAGTTGCAGTAGCTACTAGATGCCTCTCTCTCTCTCTCTCTCTCTCTCTCTCTCTCTCTCTCTCTCTCTCTCTCTCTCTCTCTCTCTCTCTCTCTCTCTCTCTCTCTCTCTCTCTCTCTCTGTATGTGTGTAAATAAATAACTAAATATGACATGAATCAAGAGACACAACATAACATCAGCTACATAATTAACAAACAAAACACAGGTGGTAACAGGTAGACAAGGGAGACAAAGTGTAGCAAGATAATACTTTAGTCTCTCACCTTCAGCTTAAGTGTTGGGCATTCAGACATACATACATACATACACTCGTTTCTCTAAATCATACATACATATCCTATCACATCACTTTAACTTTTATGTTCCTACTCCTCCCTTCTTCCTGTCCACTTGTATGTGTTAAAGGGAACGGAAGGAGAGGACGAAAGAAGATGGAGGAGTAGGAGGAAGGGATACAGACGAGAGGAGGAAGAGAGGGTGTATTGGCAAGGGCTGCACGTAAGAGTCCAATTGGGATGGAAGAGGGTGAGGCGGCGGAGCAGGTGAGGTGTGGTCAGAGGAGGGATGTGGAGGTGGGTCCGTAGGGAGTGAGTGCTGGGATGAGGCAGTGTAAGTGAGATGAATGTATGAACGTGTGACAGGTAAGTAGATTGGAGAAGGCTACGATCACACACACTCACACACACACACACACACACACGCTAAAAGGCTCTGCAACTTCTTCCTCTCTTTACAGCGGACTAAGTCGTGTTTGGCAGCCGTCTCCGAGGAGGCAATTGCTAGCCTGCAGGCGGCTGACGTGTGTGGTCGACCGGAAACCCACACCCAGAATCCATGAGTCCCTGAAGATGTGTGTGTGTGTGTGTGTGTGTGTGTGTGTGTGTGTGTGTGTGTGTGTGTGTGTGTGTGTGTGTGTGTGTGTGTGTGTGTGCTGCCGACCGACCGACCAAACGACCGACAGCTCCATTGGGAGGTCCGTCAGTGTCAAGGTCAGTGTGCTTCCTGGGAGTCCTCGGGGAAAAGACAGCCAGCCTCACTAACTCCCCTCGTCACCATCGATTTTCGTCTCGTGGTGATCAATGACGTGTGGCAGCGATGGCGAGGAGGAGGAGGAGGAGGAGGAGAAAGGCGGAGTATTTTCCCTTAAACTAACTAACTAACAACATTTACACAAACGCCTCTCAATCAATAAAAATAACCACATATCTTGAAACCATCCACATCCGTCTACCAAAAAAGAGAAAAAAATACTAGGTAAAAAATAGATAAAAAAAACACATCTAATACACAAACGTCCAAGCGTCTTTCCCACCCTCCTCGTCCACTCACCACCATCAAACGACAAACAGGCGCTGCTGAGCCGGCCGAGAGGGCAAACACCCTTCCTGGGATCCTGACTGTGCGTGACTTAAGCAGTAAATTCATGCTGAACCCAAACTGACGTGTCCCTTCTGTATTGACTGACCTTACCATCACCACCGACACCGCTGCTACTGCCTTCCCTCTCTCTCCCTCTCCCTCTCCCTCTCTCTCTCTCACTCCCTAGCCAGCCAACACTGACCCGCCCGGAGCAAACACACCCCGCCCCTCGCCCTTTCCCCCACAGGAGTCAATATTACCTCAGGGTCACTCGCAGCCCCGTCGTTCGCCATAAAAAAAATGGGAGGGGGGGAAAAATGTGAATCAGGTCCCGTCACTCCAATGTGGCAGTGTGTTGAGCGTGTGTGTGTGTGTGTGTGTGTGTGTGTGTGTGTGTGTGTGTGTGTGTGTGTGTGTGTGTGTGTGTGTGTGTGTGTGTGTGTGTGGTCAGCGGGGTCGACCAGGCAGGCTAAAAGGTGCATTTCAGACCCGCTCAGCACACGGCTCCAGGCAACAGCAGGTAGACGGACGGGAACCTCGCAGCTCCTGACGAATCTTGGCATAGGAAAAAAAAATGTATGGGAAAAAGGAGGGATAGAAGGACGAAAAGGAGGAGGAGGGAAAATATTATGTCGGGAGAAGGAAAAGAGAAGGAGAAAGAAAGAGAGAGAAAGCGTGACGGGGTGTAGTGAGTGACAGGGAAGGAAGGAAGGAAGGAGTGAGTGAGGGAAGGAGGGAGTTTGAGAAGCGGAGGAGGTGTGGAGGGAGGGAGGGAGGAAGAAAGAAAGGGCAGGTGTGAGGGGAGAGGAGCGACAAAGGAACGGAGATAGGGTTGACGGTGGAGTAGATGAGGTGGAGGTGACACTACACTATTAAAACTGTGGTGATATAGATGATAAGAGGAGGAGGAGGAGGAGGAGGAGGAGGAGGAGGAGAAGAAAAAAAAAGAGGGCGAGGCAAAATAATTAGGGATCCATTACTGCTTCAAGGTAAAATAGAGGAAAAATATATTCAACTCCGCAAGACTTTTATTTCATTTCTTTTTCTTTCTATAAACTGTTTAATTTTCCTCCTCGACTCCTTTTCCCGGGCCAATTAAAAGGGAAAAACACTGGGCGGATCACGTGTTCGGGACGGGTGATTTAGGCTTAACGATCTGATGAGCAAAGAAGAGAGGAAACTTTATGGGGGGTGAGGGGAGGGAGGAGGGGGAAAAAAGAGAATGAGGAAGGGTGAGGAAGTAGAAGACATGAAGAAGAAGAAATTGAGGTAATGAGAGGGATGAGAGGGCAGTATATATATAGGAAGGGAGATGAATGAGAGGGGTAGGAGTGAGTGTGGTGTTAGTGGGAGGTGCAAGGCAAGGCGAGAGGGGAAGGTGGCTGGATAAGGGAAGTGAGTGAGGTGAGTAAGTGGTAGAGAAAGAGGGGAGATAAAGAAAAGGAATGCAGGTAAGGTTCAGTGGGGTGATAGGATGGGTAAGTGGCAGGTGTGGGAAATATAAAGAAAATAGCAAGTAAAACGAAAGTATCAATAAGTTCAAACAAATACTATAAGAAGGGAAAAAAAAACGCAGGAAGGGGAAGAAGCTATACGCGGAAGAGACGCGGCCGCACAGAACCAGGAAGGAGGGGAGAAAGAAAGAAAAGAAACAAAGAAGAGGAGGAAAAGGAAAAGGAAAAGTATGAGAGAGAGAGAGAGAGGGAGGGGAAAGAAAAAAAAAAAGGGGAAACTTATAGAAGAACAGTGTTAGAGGGTCTTGCTGGTGACGGGTGTGACCAAGGGGAAACTAGACGTGCCAGCTGTATGGTGTGGGTGGAAAACTATAATGATATGATAGGGAGTAGTAGTATAGTGCAAGAGGAAGACTGTGGCTGTATGGTTATAGGTTCCGTAATACAGTGCATGGGAGGATAATTATTTAATGTGCAGGGAGTGGATAGCTGTATATAGTGTGGTGGGTTAACTGTATAGTGTATGGGAAGACTGGTGTATGGGTTGGGGGGGCGGGGGGAGGAGGAGTAAGTTAAAGCTGTAGCCAGACTGGTAGACCGGTATTTTGGGCCAACATTAGCAGCAGAACGAGATAAGACAATAATTAAGTAGATAACCAACCTTACTTGCCCTTCCTCCCTACGATAATAGCCACTTTCTCCTCCCCCTTCTACTCTCTCTCTCTCTCTCTCTCTCTCTCTCTCTCTCTCTCTCTCTCTCTCTCCCCAGTTATCAATTTTTTCACTCCTTTTCCTACCTCTCCCAATTCACTATGAACTAAATCTTTATCTTCTTTCCACGTCTTTCTACTTAACGGTTTGCTAATCACTCACTTTTCCTTCTTTCATTTTCTTACATGTACACTACGTTTCGTTTTCATCATTCTTTCCTCCACTTCCTTTATTCACGCTTTTCTCTCCACCCATCTTCTCCTCTCCTTCTTCCTCCCTCCCTCCCTCCCTCTCTTATTTCATCAGTATTTCCTTAAGTTTCCTCCTCTATCTGTACTTCTTTTTCCTGGAGTCGCTCTACTTCCTGAGGCACTCCTACCCCCCCCCTCCCTTCTCTCCCTCCCTTCTACTTTCACCCCTCCATCTCCTTCCCCTTCCCTCCCTCCCTTCCCTCGACTGCTCTGCTTCCTATTCCCTTTCGCCGACTTTATGTACTGAGTTTCTGGGAATGTCCTGGGGGGGAGGGGGGAGGGGGGAGAGTGCATGGACGGGGAGAGGAAAGGTGGAGGAAAGCTGGAGAAAGTAAAGAAAAGGGGAGGAAAAGTGAGGCAAGTTGAGTGAGGTTAACGTGTCTGAAGGTGAGGTAAGGTAAGGTCAGGTCAGGTGAGGTGAAAAGTGAAGGTGATGATGATGATGATGATGATGATGATGATGATGATGATGATGAAATTAGCCTTACATTATATCAATCATCAATATTATTCTTTTTCCCCTCTCCTGTATCGCCTCATTCTCTCATTTCAGTGACAAAAACGCGAGAGAGAGAGAGAGAGAGAGAGAGAGAGAGAGAGAGAGAGAGAGAGAGAGAGAGAGAGAGAGAGAGACACGCACACACGACGGAAACGGAGAGGAGGAGGAGGGAGAACAACTATATTTGGTGTGGGAGGCGAGGGTGAAGGACAAATGAGATGGTCAGGGCGGACGTGAGTAGTAAGGGTGAGGACAGACAGGGTGAGGATAGGGTGAGGGTAAGGGTGAGGGAGGAATGGACGCTCATGACAAGAGTGACAGACAGACAGTGAGGGGAGGGAGGAGGCACGGGCAGAAAGAAAACGGGGAAGGGAACGGATGATGGGCAGGAAAGGGGAAGGGGCAGGGGACGAGGGAGAGAGGAGTGGAGGGTAAGGAGTGCCTGGGTAAAGGACTGTTCTGGGTAACTTTTGAGAACGTGTGAGTTAAGTCTCTGTGCCCTGTTCCCTATGCCTGACGCCCTTGTTAAGTGAGGGGAAGGGAGAGGAAGGGAGGGGAAGGGAGGGGAAGGGAGGGGAAAGGGGTGTGTGTGAAGTGGATGTTGATAAGTACGGTTGTCTGGCGTATTCTTGAGAGAGAGAGAGAGAAAAAAAAAGTATATGCAACCATGTATGTGTGTGTGTGTGTGTGTGTGTGTGTGTGTGTGTGTGTGTGTGTGTGTGTGTGTGTGTGTGTCAGTGGCGATCTGTACGCGTCTGTGAGTGTGTTAATAGGAGCACGATGGGACCCAAATCCCAGGCTTCCACTTCCTCTTCCACTTAGATAATCCTGCAGGGAGGGAGGGAGGGAGGGAGGGATGAAAGGGGTGGGAAGAATAAGAAATAAGAACGATACGACGAAAATTGGGGAAAGCAAGGAGTGAGAGAGGAAGGAAAGGAGGAAGGGACATATCAAGGGCAAGACAAAAAAAATGGAGATTAACCGAAGAAAGGAAGGAAGTAAGGAAGGAGGGAAGGAAGGCAGGAAGGAGAAAAGGAAGGAGTGAAGAATAGACAGATTAACGATGGGTCTGAAGAATGGCGAGGCGATTAGAGACAGGAAGAGTGTCGGTGTAGCTAATTAAGGGGGAGACTCAGCTTAACCCGGTCAGTCCCAATGGTGAAGAGCTGTGAGATTACGGTTGAGGAAACGACCTGAATACAATACACACGAGTTGTTCCCATTCCTCCTCCTCCTCCTCCTCCCTCGCCCCCAGCAGGCTAGCGGCGTCCTCGATGAACCTCCTCTTTGCCGGAGGATGGATGGAGTCGCCGCCGCCGCCGCCGCCACTTAATAATTTCATTCAGCAACACCTTTGAGACGGAAGTGTGGTGGTTGGTGGTGGTGGTGGTGGGTAAGGCAGCTGTTACTTGCCCGAAGGTGACTCGTGCTGTGGCCCCCTTTGCCGCCCCGCGCGCACCCCACCCACAGTCCCGCCCACCAGCACCCTGACCCCGCCCACCGCCCCCCGGCACACCGCCCGCCGCTACACACGGGCAGTCAGAGGCCAGACTCCGGAGGTGGAGGACGTGTTATTCTGGCGCTGCGAACTTTGTGATCTCGTTCATCCTCCTCTTCCTCCTCCTCCTCCCTTCCTTAATCGAAACGAAACGCGACTCAGCGGTCAAGAGTCTCGGCGGTGCCCGTACGTAGCAGCATCGTGTCCCGCCGCAGCCCCAGACGAGGCGCGAGGAGCCGAGACGCGTGTGGGAGTGTATTCTATGTTTGCGTGAGTCGTTTTTTGAATCGGGAAGAAGGAAAAGATCACGATTTCTCCGTGTTGGGTTGTGAGGAGATATTGGAAGGAAGGGAGTGTGTGAAGGAGGGAGTGAGTGCGTGGTGCGATAATGCGTGACAGTGTGTGTTTCTGGGCAAGTGCCACGGCGAAGTGAGCGGTGATGGCCTCTGTGGTGGAGGCGGTGCTGCTGCTGCCTCTGGTGTGCCTCTTCGGAGTGCCAGGCGTCAACACAGGTGAGCTGGACCACGACAAAGTTACCTGACCCACACTTCCATCCTTCAGTTTTTGTATCATAAATATTATTTTTCTTCTTATCATCGTCCCTTATCTAACTTTAAATTTGCATATTTTATGTTTTCACTTCCTGGTATGGACGCCTCGGTCATAACAACTTTAGTTTTACTGCCGATGTCTGTATCTGTTAGTCTTAATCTGTCATGTAAATTTAGAATTCCGTCGACTAGTGTCTCAACTTAATTTAAATACTTTGCATATCGCCACTTTGAGAAGGAAATGCTGGAACAACATTCATTGTTTTTATTTTTTATTTCATTCTTCACTTTTAACACATCATATATTATTACTTTATCGCTCAACGTCAAACATCATATACACATCACTTGTTTTCTCTTCCTTTTATTTTTCAATTCATTAACTCTTCACCTCCTATTCTTAACCGTCCTACATTTCCATCACACTGTCATGCACTCACCATTAACCTCTGATTCATTTCCTGCGTTTATGCATCCAATTAACTGACTTTTATGACTCATCTCTTCACCGTTACCTGCCCGTCCATTACTCACTCACCATCTTCACCTTGTAACACCATCACTGCTTCACATGTTTCCTCACCATCACCACCACCTCCCATAATGAAAAGTGGAAGGACGTGAATTTATTGATCTTTCTTAATAGCATTTCGTCTCTTCCTTTGTTTAGCTTGAGATCTGAGTCTTAGCGAGTGAACACAATCGATTCCCACACCCTCCCCCTGCGTGCCCTACCGCAGGTGTCGCGCTGGGAGCATCGCTGGCCACTGTAACCTTTCCTCTCGGCTCCACTGTGACATGCGGTCGATAAGTCTCCACTGAAGTATTCAACGTCGGAAATGAGATAGAGAGAGAAAGAGAGAGAGAGAGAGAGAGAGAGAGAGAGAGAGAGAGAGAGAGAGAGAGAGAGAGAGAGAGAGAGAGAGAGGTTTGGGGGGAGGGGCACTCAGTCACGTACGTCGACCTCAATGGAATGGCAACCTGAGTGTTGATCTCGTCGTGGTTCTAGAGTCAAGGGAAGACGTGGAGAGCGGATGAGGATCTTAAAAGTCGTTAATTTCACACTCGTGAAATATACTCTCTCTCTCTCTCTCTCTCTCTCTCTCTCTCTCTCTCTCTCTCTCTCTCTCTCTCTCTCTCTCTCTCTCTCTCTGACTGGCTGTACCTGGGAATCATAAGTGGGAGCAAAGGTAAAGGCAGGCGAGGCGAGGCTGGTGAGAGAGGGCGGTGTGAGGCAGGCAGGTGCAGGCGCCACCACACCAAGCAAGGCTCAGACAGGCTTGCGTGAGGCGCGTCTGACCCAAAGCCGCCACCAACACCTGTAACACTTACGTCCTGCAACACCACATTAGTTCCTGTTCGCCGCGGAAGACCTGCAGCGCGACGAATTAAGCTTCTGGGTGACGGTCTTGTGTGAGGAGACGCGAGAGGAAATGCAAAACAGCGAGGTTATTTCGGCTTGGAATTGACCGAGAAATTTGACTTTCGCTTAGAAGCAACAGTCTCTGCGGATTTGCATACATTCGCTATTTGCATACGTTCACGATTCCAGCCTCGGTTTTCGGCTTGCCCTGCCTGCCTGGTGGTGAGTTGGGGGAAAGGTGGGGGTGAGGAGGGCAAGGGTGCATGGGGTTGATGGGGGGAAGGGAGAGGGGAGAAATGCCTCGTAAACACCCTCTTCTTCCTCTTTTTTTTTCTGCAGTCTTATTCTTTCCTGTTTTTTCACCTCTTCTTTCCTCCTCCTCCTCCTCCTCCTCCTCCTCCTCCTCCTCCTCCTCCTCCTCCTCCTCCTCCTCCTCCTCCTGTGCAGACGGCCTTGGTATCGCTCCTCCACCGCAAGTGTTGGGTTACGCCGAGGATAATGTCACACCACCTGGCTGGCTGTCCTGAGACGCCGCTGTTGCTGCTGCTTTAATGGACCGAAGTGTGTTGCCACCTGGACCAGACAATGGCTGATAGGGTTTCCTCGAGTGTCTGTCTGTCAATCTCTCTCTCTCTCTCTCTCTCTCTCTCTCTCTCTCTCTCTCTCTCTCTCTCTCTCTCTCTCTCTCTCTCTCTCTCTCTCTCTCTCTTCAGAAGCCAATTATCCTCTTCAGTCCGCCTAAAGTCACGCTGCTCACGCCCTTTACCCTCAAGCTTTGTGCACTTACTTCACTTTTGTAGGAGAGCGTGAGGTGAGGTGAGGGGAAGGGATAGAGAGGTACTTGGTCGAGGGTGTCGTGGAAGGGGTGTGCTTGGTAATATCTATGTGTCAGAGGTGAGGTAAATTAAGTGTGATGAGGCAGAGGTGATACAAAAATGTCTTGGTTAGGGTTGATTAGTACTTGTAGATGGATGTGTTACGATAGAGGTGACAACACTATCTAGGGAGGGATGTGAAAGAAGGGGCATGTGCTAGGATAATGTGATAGTGGCTATGAAAGGATGTGAAGGAGGAGGACGTGCTAGGATAGGGGTGACAGTGGCAATGGGAGGATGTGAAGGAGGGGTATGTAAGAATATGGATGAAAAGTGGGTATGGGAGGATGTAAATGAGGATGACGTGCCAAGATAGGAAGGATATGGTAGGATAAAAATAACAAGTAGCTATGGGAGGATGTGAAGGAGGAGGAGGATATGTTAGGGAAGCAGTAACAAAAATGGCTTATGACAGACAGATGTGAGGAAAAGATAGGTTACGAGGCAGGTGTGACAGCAGAGCCCTGGAGACCCGTCATGGCAGCAGCTGTTGCGCCACATCACACTGCCTCACTCACCCCTTCCTTCCTCCACCACTGAGGCCGCGCCAGTACGCACTCCTGGTGGTGGTGGTGGTGGTGGTGGTGGCAAGGGTGAAGGTGAGGGCCAGTGGAGGTGAGGGAGACACGAAATTTAGACGTATTAGGAAGATCCAGCCTTGTACAGCCTCACGCACAGCCCTGACCGTTACTGCTGCAGGATGGATGGATGGATGGATGAACGAACTAACGACCACACAAGCCGCTCGCTAAGAACCATGTGATGAGATTATGTTTAGTTACAAGGGATTATAACTTAGCAAACTCAACCTCGCTGTTCTCACGCGAAATGGGTCTCTCTCCTTGGTAGTAAATCTTGCAGGATGAAGGATAATCCCCGTAGGACTCAGGTAAAGGATAGGGAAGGTAACAAAAAAATAGTAGAGGAGAGGGACAGAGGTAGGAGTTGCGGCAAGGAAAGGGTCGAGGCTTCACCACGATTCAAAGGTTGATAATAAGGCCCCGTAATTAAGTCTTCGAGGGAGGGTAGTGGTTAGGGAGAGGCAGGCTGGCAGGCGGGACATTGGTGGTCTTGTAACAACCACCACTACCACTACTACCACCATCACCACTACCACCACAACAACAACTACTAAATCCACTCAACGCCAAGGACCTGCTGGGTGGTCACGGTCCGTCCGTTCGCTATGCTGGTGACTCACGACGCCCTGCAAGGCGAACAATGAACCAACTCTGTCTCACCCAGGACTGATTAGTGAGATGTTGAAGGCCAGATATTATGGATTTAGTAATGGTTTCCTCACTCACTCACTCACACACTAAAAAAATAAAACCCAGTCGCTACAAACAAGGAGACAAGTCAATCAGTTAATCATGGTGTTGGGGGAGGATGGTGGAGGGGTTGGCAGTGGTTTCTTATGAGGTCAGGAAGCAGTGTGGTAATGTCGAGTGGTGGTGGTACAGAGAAGGGTCCTGGGGGAGGGGGGCGGGTGGGGTTGGAGTGGTGCTAGAGTGACCATTAGGGTAGCGAGTTGTAAAGCCACGGAATGGTGATGGCCTGAGGCGAGGGTGAGGTCATAATGCATGATCCAGTGACGCCAGCTGAGTTTTTGTGTGTCATGCGTGACTGGCGGGGCGGCAGAAATTATAACGTTCGGGTAGTAACGAAGAGTAACCCCTAATATGGATGTGACCATTACTGAACTACCACTACTACTACTACTACTACTACTACTACTACTACTACTACTACTACTACTACTACTACTACTACTACTACTACATACAATCAACAAGATACTGTAAAACGCTCCGTCACAGTTGGCCACAGAATAATGGTAGTAGTAGTGGTAGTGGTGGTGGTGGTGGTGGTGGTGGTTGTTGTGGTGGTCAGTAACAAGAGGATAACAAGGGGGTAACAGGGCAATTAACAGCCAGGGACAAGACCAGACGACCTGTAATGCAGCATGTTAACAGCAGTCCCCGGGGAGAGTGGCAGCTGTACTTGTGGTCACGCATGGCAAGCTGGAGGAGGAGGGGGAAGGAAGAGAGGATGAAGGGAGAGAATGAAGAGAGAGGGAGGAAGAGTGGTTTGTCCAGAGGAAGGAAGACGGGTGATATGCAGTAAAGGAAGGAGAGAGGGAGAGGGCTAGGGAGGGAGATAGATAGAGTGAGGAGGGAGGGAGAGAAAAGGAGGGGAAGGAAGGTAGGATGTGGAGGAAGAGCAGTATAATGTCATGACCTTCAGTACAGCACAGACACCGCCACAATCACCGTCACCATTACCACCACCACCACCACCACCACCACCACCACCACAATCCTAACGACCTAACGACCTCCATTAAAAGTACATGGTTTTCACATTCCTAACTACCACCTTCACCTGTCCCTAACACGCCCCCCTAACGTCCCCTCCCCCCCCCATTACCATTAAGACCACCACAAACATCACCCCTGAGGACCAGTCATAGAAATGGGACGGGGGGGGGGGAGAGAGAGAGAGAGAGAGAGAGAGAGAGAGAGAGAGAGAGAGAGAGAGAGAGAGAGAGAGAGAGAGAGAGAGAGAGAGAGAGAGACTTAATTTACCTCAGACAAACAAACAGATGGTAAGGAAGCAAGTTAAGATTGTTCTAGTGTGTGTGTGTGTGTGTGTGTGTGTGTGTGTGTGTGTGTGTGTGTGTGTGTGTGTGTGTGTGCGTGTGTGTGGTGTAAAAACGGTATACGATAAATAGGTTAGGCATCTTTTTGCATTTAATTATTTTTATTTTTTCATTCTAAAACACTATCACAGCCATCTAAGTGAATGCCACCCCCCCCCTCTCTCTCTCTCTCTCTCTCTCTCTCTCTCTCTCTCTCTCTCTCTCTCTCTCTCTTTCATGCCGCTATGGCCCCGTAATAACTTGTTCATTCACCGTCGTCAATTGGAACTTTCGTAACGGCAAGGGAAAAAAAAAGAACATTGGCGAAGATTAATTTCCTACTCTCTCTCTCTCTCTCTCTCTCTCTCTCTCTCTCTCTCTCTCTCTCTCTCTCTCTCTCTCTCTCTCTCTCTCTCTCTCTCTCTCTCTGACACCATTTTCTTTACCGAAGTTTCTCATTTCATCTCGGCCGACTAAACCTTTTATTTCTTAGGTGTACTTTTTTTTCTCTTCTTAATTTTTTTTTTTTTGCCTTCTATACTCAAGCTACGGAGGGAAGGAACATCGCGGGACAAAAGAAAACTATTATATTAAGGCTTCGCTATTCTTACCCGAAACCTGGTGGCCGGGCTTGATGGGAGTAACGGAAGGAGTAATGGGTTTGGTGGAGACTTACAGGAGGGAACATACATCGGGTGGGTTAACGGAGTGGCTGGCTGTCTATAGTAGCTTTTGGAGTGTCAGTCTCAGGTGTGATCAGTAGGCTAATGGGACAGTAGGTGAAACTTCCATTACTTTACATATATATTTAATGAACTAACTGTTTTATGAAGCCTTTTGGAACTGCTACGGATTGGATAAGGAAATAGAAGACAATATCCACGTTTAGCCATGGAAGGGATGATGCAGCAATAGGGTTGAAAGAGCACGGGAAGGAGACGTGTTGATGGATGGAAGG
This sequence comes from Metacarcinus magister, assembly GCA_029783475.1. Classification (NCBI taxonomy): domain Eukaryota; kingdom Metazoa; phylum Arthropoda; class Malacostraca; order Decapoda; family Cancridae; genus Metacarcinus; species Metacarcinus magister. Next base: position 5,773,289 of record JAPQNM010000044.1, read on the forward strand.
AGGCTGCTAGTGCGGTAAGGAAGAGAGATGGAGAGGAGAAATGCGGCTGGCGGAGGAGGAGGGAGAAGAAGATGGAAAGTTAGTGAGGTAGAAGGTGATGGTGACGTGTGAAGGAGGGAAAGGTAAAGGTGTTAGTAGGGTGCGAAAAAGTAACAGAAATGATTATTAAAAAAAGGGTGAGTTCTCTCTCTCTCTCTCTCTCTCTCTCTCTCTCTCTCTCTCTCTCTCTCTCTCTCTCTCTCTCTCTCTCTCTCTCTCTCTCTCTCTCTCTCTCTCTCTCTAAACGAGTCATCTTCCCTCCAGTGCCAAGGGCGACGTTTATACCTCGTAATTTCAAGGGTGAAAGGGATAGAGAATAAGGGAATAGGTTCTAGGGGAAAAAATACTCTAAGGAACTGTCAGACCTCGCAGTAGGACCCATCTGTTAGGGAGGGAGGGAGGGAGGGAAGGGAGGGAGGGAGAGACAGAGAGAATACCCATGGAGACTCATTCTCTCTCCTTCCCTTTTCCTCCCTTCCTCGCTTCCGCTCGCCCGTTTCTCTCCAAACATCAACAGAGGGGAAGTACAGACTCTCCCTCACTCATACATACATACGCACACATATATACACAAAGAGAGAGAGAGAGAGAGAGAGAGAGAGAGAGAGAGAGAGAGAGAGAGAGAGAGAGAGAGAGAGAGAGAGAGAGAGAGAGAGAGAGAGTGAGTTAGCCAATACACCGGAGTTCAATTCTACACAATCGATGCTCAGCTACATACATACATACATACTTGACTCCTAAGCTGTGCACGTTTTCATTCCTTTTTGTCTTCACTCACTCGTGCTTTTCTTTTCCCTTTTCCCTTTTATCGTCACACATTTCCAGTATTTCCCTTTCCATCACTCGAGCGACCTTGCAAGACTAAGATAACGGAAGAAAAAGAAGAAAGAAAGATAGAAAGAAAAAAAAGGTAAATCGACACTCAGCATCTTTGAGCCTCGTGCTGGATTACCTGTGCTGGCTGAGAGGTGATCCGCCGCAACACACGTACGTACAGACACACATACATACCTGGAGGGAAGAAGAAATCCATATTACATGCTGGTTATGAGCCAATGTACTCTCCCCTTCTCTCTCTCTCTCTCTCTCTCTCTCTCTCTCTCTCTCTCTCTCTCTCTCTCTCTCTCTCTCTCTCTCTCTCTCTCTCTCTCTCTTTAAATACACAATAAATAATATCTAAAATACTGAGCAGCAGCGACAAAGTATATGATTAAAAAAACAAAAGCGCAAGGAGACCAGGGCAAAGGTTCTGGTGCAATCATGAGAACTGATCTAAAATATTCCAATTAACAGGTAACAGTGTACATAAAAGTTAACAGGAGGTTCAGACTCATGGCTCCCAAAAAGTTTCAGGTCCAGAAGAAGGAGCCCGGAAGCGATGTTATCTCCTTATGACTCGTTAGTAAGATCGCATCTGAAATATGTCGTAAAAGTTGTGGTCGCTGGATTACTTTAAAGGATGGAGATAACTTGCCGCGCCTCGGAGCAACCCAATTAATTCTTCTATCAAAGCGGAATGAGTCTTAAAGAAAACGCACTAAAAAAAAAACCACCAAAAAAAACTTAAGGCTTCTAAGGGTTTATTTATTCAATGTGGTAAAAATAATATGAAATTCAACCAGTATTTTGTGGACTAAATAAATTTCATCATGATGGTGTATCTTAAAAGTTTAATTCTATGTATTTAAATTCAGTGCCTGCCTACGTTGTAAATATAATGGAAATGAGGGACTATTTTGCTTAATGAATATGCACAACACCTGCCTCCGCTAATTACCTGTTTAGGTCCGCACCGCACCGGAGATCCGAGAGGAAGGTTAGAAAAAAATATGTTTTATGAAATTAACCAACAGGATTTCCATTAAGAACCCAGTGACCTGATTCTGTTTATCTGTCTGTCTGTCCGTCTGTCTGTCTGTCTGTCTGTCTGTCTATCAATCTGTCGGTTCATGTTCTTGTTTGTCCCTATCACTCTTCCTGTTAACTTGCCTGCTTCGTAATGCTTCTCTCTCTCTCTCTCTCTCTCTCTCTCTCTCTCTCTCTCTCTCTCTCTCTCTCTCTCTCTCTCTCTCTCTCTCTCTCTCTCTCTCTCTCACTCACTCAACTTAATTATCTGTTGACGGGGAAGATCACATAATTAGACAATCAATTAACCTGTCGATATGTTCTTCCCTCTTTTTTCCTTTTCTTTTCACCGAGTTGTTTACAAGAGCAATTTGCAGTAATGGCTCCGCTGGGCATCTATTACCCTGGGTTGCTGCGTCGTTGAGGAGATTAACGATGGCGCGGGAGCAGGGCAACGTGCGCGGAAAGCTGCTGGGTGGGGGAGACGAGTTACCAAAATGATGGAAATATTTGCACACTCCGGTCGTATGTTTTCGGCAGGGAACCATCAGCCCCTCGCCTCGCCTCGCCTCACCTCACCTCACCTCACCTCGTGTTCGATTATAATAGATTTGTGCCTTCAACTTACTGTGAAGGGAAGCTTGCACGCCCTCACGATTTAAGAACACACTTGCCTCATCTTTCTTTTCCTTCTTCTTTTCATGCAACAGTAAACTCGAGAATGCAGTAAAGTGCTAAGAATAAGGCGATGTCAAGTGTTGTAACTTCTTTCTCCCTCTCGCACTAAAAGACAACACCTAATACTAATATTTCTTCAGGAATGTGGCACCACGCCTATGTCTGAGTGAGAGAGAGAGAGAGAGAGAGAGAGAGAGAGAGAGAGAGAGAGAGAGAGAGAGAGAGAGAGAGAGAGAGAGAGAGAGAGAGAGAGAGAGAGAGAGAGATCCCATACGGATGCAAAAGTGGTGTTAAAAAAACCAACGTTAAATCCTACCACTAGTTAACCGTTTTTTCACATGTTGCTGACAGGCTTAGAGTCTCACGTATGTCAGCCATTCATCGTGACTGGGATTTAAACTTCAGTCAAGTGGTTCCCCAGGGCACAACAAGTCTCAAGGTTACCTCTATGAAAACATGACACCACTCGGCCTACACCATCACAGCTGTGCCGTAGGGTGTTCAACAGCCTACTGACACACACACACACACACACACACACACACACACACACACACACACACACGCGCGCGCGCGTCTTCCATGATATCAAGTGGTGCCTCGTTCATGGACGCACTACAACACGCAGCTGTGGCACCATCAGTAATCCCCATGGTTGTAGCACCACTCTGGGTACACTTGTCACCACACACAGTACAGAAATATCCTTTGGAGTCTGAAGGTCAAGTATCAGAGGAAGATAATGACCAGATTTTGGACTCGTTACTATCTTTTCCCTTTCTACTGCAACTCACCAATACAAAAATTGAATGATGGTGATTGGGAATATTCTGTTTTATTCCAGAAGGTCCGCCGGTGCTGCGGGAGCACCCGAGCAGCGTGGTGGTGCCTCGCAACGACCCCGTCACCCTCAACTGTGCCGCCTCGGGGGACGCCCGCATCAGGTGGTTCCGTGACGGTGAGGAGGTGACCACCTCGCCGCAGGATCCCCGCGCCCACCGTGTGCAACTGCCCTCAGGCTCCCTCTTCTTCCTCCGTGTCACTATCACCAGGAGGGACAGTGACGCTGGCACCTACTGGTGCGTCGCTGCCAACAGGTACGGCGCCACACGCTCCCGCAACGCCACCCTCATCGTGGCCACATTGGCCACTGACTTCCAGAACGTGGCAGAGCCCGCGGTGAAGGCCAGTGTCGGCGACACCGTCAGCCTACCCTGCAGGCCCCCCAGGGGCACACCCCGCCCTGAGGTTACCTGGTTGAGAAACGGTCGCAAGGTGAGCGACTCTGGCCGCGTCACCGTCACGGATGAAGGTGACCTGGTCATCAGCCAGGCCGTCGAGAAAGACTCGGCTGTCTATGTGTGTCGCGCCAGAAATGCTGCTGGATCCCGCGAGTCTCCGACCACCGCCCTCTCCATCATGAGTAAGTGTGTGTGTGTGTGTGTGTGTGTGTGTGTGTGTGTGTGTGTGTGTGTGTGTGTGTGTGTGTGTGTGTGTGTTTGTCTTTACATGTAGGGGGCTCTGCTCCCCAAGTGTGCATACTCAGTTGAGTTTCTCTCTGTCCGCAGCGCCGCCCTGGTTCGAGGAGCGTCCGGCCAACGTGACTGCGGCGTCGGGCGTGGTGGTGGAGCTGGCGTGCCGGGTGCAGGGGTCACCGGCACCCGTGGTAACCTGGCGGAGGCTGGACGGCAAGATGCCAATAGGACGCGCCACGCTGGAGGAGCAGCGGCTGGTGCTGCGGGAGGTGGCGGCCGCAGACTCCGGCGTGTACGTGTGTGAGGCGGAGAGCGAGGCAGGCAGGGCGTCCGCACGTGTCACGCTCACTGTCGTCGACGCTCCCGAGCTGACGCAGCGGCCGCAGCACCTTCAGGTGATGGCGGGCGAGGACGCAAAGATCTCATGCCGCGTGGAGGGCGCGCCGCGCCCGATGGTAGTGTGGCGCCTCCCCACGCTGGACAGGACTGCCCTCCTCGCCCCCGGCCAGAGCAGTGGCCGCGCCTCCGTCAGCGAAGACGGGCACACGCTTCTCCTGCAGCAGGCGGCCACCGAGGACAGCGGCACCTACTACTGCTGGGGCGTGAGCACCGGCGGCGGCGTGAGCGCCTGGGCGGAGATGGTTGTGGTGCTAGCCTTGCCCCCGCCCGTCGTGGGCGTGGGTCCCCAAGATCAGAAGGTGGCCCCCGGAGGCATGGTCACCTTCCGCTGTGAGGTGGTGAGTGAGGCAGCCGAGGCCAGGGTCACCTGGCACTACCGGGAGGCAACGCACCTTCCGGCGCGCCCAATCTCGCAGGGCACCGCCGACTCCCGCTTCTCGCTGCCCGACAACGGCGCCCTCATTATCAAAGACGTGCGTCTGGACGACGCCGGCGTTTACACCTGCCACGTGAAGGCGTCGACGGGCAGCGCAGAACAGAGTGCAGCTCTGCGCGTGTCTGAGGACGCAGGGGACGGCGAGCCGCTGCCTCTGCTGCCGGCGCCGCCCACCAAGCCACGGGTGGTGGACGTGAACCAGACGGCGGTGCGGCTGAGCTGGCTGCCTAACTCACAAGAGGGCGGGGAGTGGGCGCAGTGGTACTCGGTGGAGTACTGGCGCCGTGGGTGGCCGGAGTGGCGTGTGGCTGACGCCGTCACCACGCAGGAGTCGTGCGTGGTGGACCAGCTCTCCCCCGGACACACCTACACCTTCCTGGTGCGCGCCGTGAGCAGCCGCGGAGCCTCCTTCCCGAGCCCCTGGTCTGATCCGGTCACTGCCAGGCCGCGCCGCGAGTCTGGCCTCGACGCAGACCAGCTGCGACAGGCTCGCCGTCGCCTCTCCCGACCCGTGCTCGCCCTCACCGGGGCCTCGGCCACCGCCCCCGACACCGTGCTGCTCACCTGGGAGTTCCTGGTCACGGCGGAGGGCGCGGTGGAGGGCTTGCTGGTGTACTCGGTGAGGGAGGGCGGCGGCGTGCAGGTGGCCACTGTGCTGGGCGCCTCTTCCTCCTCCCACGTGGTGCGCGGCCTGCAGCCCTTCACGCCCTACGCCTTCTTTGTGGTGCCCTTCTGGCGCAGCGTTGAAGGCACGCCATCCAACTCCTACTCGCTCACCACTCCCGAGGACGGTAAGTGTTGTGTGTGTGTGTGTGTGTGTGTGTGTGTGTGTGTGTGTGTGTGTGTGTGTGTGTGTGTGTGTGTGTGTGTAATTGTGTGTGTGTGTGTGTGTGTGTGTGTGTTGTGTGTGTGTGTGTGTGTGTGTGTGTGTGTGTGTGTGTGTGTGTGTGTGTAAACGTCTGACTCTCTCCGCGTCTGCTTCCTTCCACAGTGCCGCTGGAGGCGCCTGGTGACGTGCATGTGGCACGGCGTCAAGAAGGCTCCATCCTCATCCAGTGGTCGAGTGTGGAAGGTGCAGCTGTCCGTGGGCTGCTGCAGGGCTACCGCGTGACGTTGATCCACAACGGAAGCCACAGCATACAGACGGTGACGTCACCCTGGTTGGAAGCGACTGGCCTCCTGCCCGATCGCCTCTACACTGTGCAGGTAGCAGCTCTCTCTCGGGCGGGCGTTGGGCCCTCTAGTGATCCTGTGCTGCTTGACACCCGTGATCCCGACGAGGCCCTAACGACGGGGGATAGTGAAGGCTCAGTACTGTACGCGCAGCCACAACCTGCATGGCTGGCCATTCTATTAGTGCCTCTTCTGGTTGTGCTGTTCTTAGGAACGCCGTGGTACGTGAGAAGGCTGCGACACAAAGCATCGTCTTCCGACCCTCCCCACGCTCCCTCCCTCTACCAGGACCCGTCCCTCTGCCCCGACCATCACTCCGTCAACATGTACAGTGAACACAAGCTGTGGCGACCTTCGGAAAGTGACAAGGATTCCAGCCTATCGTCGACACGCCTCCTGCGGCCAGACCAACTGGCTAATGAGTACGCTGAGCCACGCGTGCAGCGGCCCAACGAAGCCACGGAGCCCTACGCCACCACAGCCTTGCTGGCGCCACCCTCGCCCCACCTCAAACAGGGTGCGCCCTGGCGTCACCACAGCGACGACTCCGGTGTGCAAGTCAACTGGGCAGCCATCCTCCCGCCGCCTCCATCCTGCCCGCCGCCTCCGGACCTTGACTTGGGTGACCCCAGCCATGGTGGTCCGCATGGCGCGAGGCGAGGGTGCTCTGCAGCTTCACAGTACGACAACATGGGGGGTTCAGATCATTATGGGCGGCCTTGTGACGCCGCTTCAGAACACACTTACGAGGCGTACACACAAGTAACACCCACAGACGGTCGTGAGACCTTCCTCACTTTCAACACAATCCATGGGCCAGGCTGTAGGCAAGTACAGGTGGAGTGCCATCCGCCCCGGCCAGAGTCTCCTCGCAACAACACTCACTAAGAGGCGCGAGGCGCAGACACTTGGTGCTACACTTCCTGCTGGTGGGTGTCGAGTGCCTCACTGATTAGCATTGGCACCGGGCACCCGTGTGTCAGTGTGTTGCTGTGGCGCCTCAAACCCTCCACCAAATAACGAGGTACAGCCCACCTCGCCCCGCCCCGTCCTCTATCCCCTCGTCTGTGCCCGCCCATTAGTTCAGTGCACTCTATCCTAGTAATACACCCTTCACATTATAGTGACACCCCCCAAACCCTAGTGATACGCCCTCCACACCCTAGTGATATGCCCTCCACACCCTAGTGACACATCCTCTTCGCTACGCTTACCACACCCTCCCGCTGACGCTGAGTAATAATGTTTATATTGAGGTGCCAAAAGAGGCCAGGAAAGAAAACTGTTTAGGACTCTGGCATGTGTTTATAGTGCTAGTCATTTGTTTATATATGTACAAAGTAATATATTTTTCTATTAAAATTGTTCTCTTAAAAGCTGAAATTTTGTCTCTCCTCTTGGTTACAGTGATTTTATTTCTACACAGACAGAATAAATGTGTGTGTGCGTTTGTTTTGTGTACAAATACAAGTATGTACAAGTCATAGGCACAATGCCACTCACTCTCTCCAATCCTGCAAGTGTGAACAAAATATCTACACAAATTCATTAGTAATTTTTTGTAACAAGCAACACAGACTCTTTAATTGATGGTTTCCTTGTCTCTATCCCACACGCAGCTCCCACCGTTACCTTCAGCACCCTTTGTAGCATAACCTCATTTCAACGAGGCATCAACAAGATTCTGCGTTTCCATTTTACATTCTTTTCAGTCAGGTTCATAACAGACTCTTCATAGACGGAGAGTTCCACCAAACACATCAATGGAACTGTCTACCACTCCTCCTCCTCCTCCTCTTCCTCCTCCTGTTCTTTCATCCTCCTGTTTATGCCCCAACACGAACACCTTCACCCACTCCTTCAGGCAGCTCGTCCTTTAGAATATCCACAGCACCTTTACTTGCTTTGATGGCCGCTAGGTTATTACATAGATGGAAAAAGAATGATGTGTATTGGCACTTGGACTGATCAGTTCTCGCTCTTCACCTTTGTTGGGTTGATCCTCCGCCTTTAAGTGGGAATGAAAAGTATGAGGCGAAAGAAAAAAAAGTATATATACCCTGTTCCCTGTTATTCTATTCTCTATTCTCTCCTTCGTTTTTATCACGCATCTCGTTATTTCTTATTATTTAGCGGTGTTTTTTTTTAACATTATATCTTCTCGTTTACCTGCAGTGAATTGTATGTTTGTTTGAAAAGGTCAGAAGGTGGTGGTTTCGCAAGAGCTTATTGTCACTGCTTTTATTTCAGTGTTTTTGTACTTACTTTCTATTGATTTATGTACGTATACATATTCTCTCTCTCTCTCTCTCTCTCTCTCTCTCTCTCTCTCTCTCTCTCTCTCTCTCTCTCTCTCTCTCTCTCTCTCGTACTACCTCCTAACTTTCATTCACCTTTTACCATCAGAAAGGAGAATCAGAGAGAGAGAGAGAGAGAGAGAGAGAGAGAGAGAGAGAGAGAGAGAGAGAGAGAGAGAGAGAGAGAGAGAGAGAGAGAGAGAGAGAGAGAGAGAGAGAGATAGAGAGTGGTGTTCCCGTTGTGCTATTCTGTTCCTTTATCTGTGTGACCCTGGCTGTGTTATGCCCAGGTCACGCGACTGCTCTCAGGTCACAATGTCTAACGTAACGTCTTTAGATATATAGATTTATCTCTTGCTCGTCTAATACTTTCACCTCCATTTTTCCCTCCCCATCCCTCCCTCCCTCCCTCCTCTCCCGGTCTTCCTCCTCATCCCATCTTTCCCCTTCACAGTCCCTTACGTTCGTGCATCTCATCGGTGCTCTAAAGACTCTTACTCCTCCTTTCTTTTGTCTTTCCTCGGCCTACACGGGAGGGGTGGAGTCTTAGGCCTACCCAAGTTACAGCCGCGTGCCTAACCCCTATGGCCCTTCAATGGCTCATTTGCATACGCCAAGCTGATGCGTAACTTTCTATGTGTGTGTGTGTGTGTGTGTGTGTGTGTGTGTGGGTGGGTGGTGTGCAATGGGGGTTAGCGAGAGAGAGAGAGAGAGAGAGAGAGAGAGAGAGAGAGAGAGAGAGAGAGAGAGAGAGAGAGAGAGAGAGAGAGAGAGAGAGAGAGAGAGAGAGAGAGAGAGACACTGATCTGCCCCAACACACACACACACACACACACACACACACACACACACACACACACCACACACACACACACACACACACACACAGGACACTCCAATCATGAACTCGTTTACAACCTCAAAAAAAAGAAAAAGAAAAAGATAAAGAAGAAGGAGAAGAAAGAAAGAAAGAAAGAATCACTGGACGATGGTTGTATGTACTGTCTTTATCTTTCCTTGCTTCTGTTGTCTAAAAATAAGAAGAACTGACTATCACGCAGGAGTCCATATAGCGAAGGAGTCTCAAAGTATGTATACACCTCTACCAACAACCTCTGATGACATGCTATAAACACGTGTGACTCAGATGCTGCAGGAGACAGAACAAAAAATCCTGTGTTCTGTTTTGGTGAAGCCAGGTGTGAGGGAGGCTATAGGAGTGGGGTGGGAGAAGGGATTGTAGGAGGGAAGGGAATGGGGGAGGAGGGACGGGAATGGGGGAGGAGGGAAGGGAATGGGGGAGGAGAGAAGGGAGGGAGTGGTTCATTTTAGTGACTCATAACATGGCCTTCACGTCTGGGGGAGAAGGGGAGACTGAGGAGATTGGTACTTACACACACACACACACACACACACACACACACACACACACACACACACACACACACACACACACACACACACACACACACACACACACACACCGGCGCCTTCAGGAATCCATTCAAGCATTAAACCGAACTAAGACAAAAAATATACATAATCAGAAAATCTTTAAAAAAAATCCGCGCATGATGGTGGAAAGTTTTGGTTGAGTCTACGGTGTTTTGACGGACAAAAGAAAACGGCACAGGTGAGGGAGATTAATGATGTTCCACTCTTAAAGATTCACAGAGACCTTCTTGGAGGAGGCGATGACGAAGAGCAGAGAACCCACAGGAGTCCTCATTGATAACACTGACGTCCCGCGGTTGCCAGCCATTCTCTCTTTCCGTTTTCTCCATGCTCCTATTCTTTCCACACTCCCAAAGAAAAAAAAAGGAGAGAGAGAAAAAAAAGGAAACGCATTTATCTTGAAGGTGAATGTAAGGCTCGTGGGGAAGTGAATACAAATTGTGTGAAAAATGTCACCGCCCCTTCAGAGTACCAAGCTGTATTCCTGTTTTCGTTTACCAGACAGTATATTGTTTCTTAAAGTAGCGCGGACACCGATACTTTCTAACCCGAAATGAAAGTTTTAGCAGCCGAAGTGTGTGTGCGTGTGTGTGTGTGTGTGTGTGTGTGTGTGTGTGTGTGTGTGTGTGTGTGTGTGTGTGTGTGTGTGTGTTAATACAGTGAGGGGCGTGTATGGCAGGCATCTCTTTGCTTTACAAACGTATTTCCTTCATGTTGTCGCGCACTGAATCCGCAACAAACACAAAACGACAATTCGTGCGTGTTCCAGGTCAGGGCGAGGTCAAACCGAGGTCATGCTGGGCCTAATTTGTTCCCTACTGGGGGTCAGAGGTCTCCAGTCTAAATTCCTATCATCCCAATGGGCGGCAGGGTCAAAATTTGTATCTCGGTTTCAGGTCACAGACAGTAATGAACCTTAATTTTAGGTCAACCCAAGAGGTCATGGGGCCAGACTGTGATGAGCTCCCCTACTGAGCCTGTCTGAGGTCACGAGTGAGGGAGGTCAAACGGTCAAACTGGGCTTTTCAAGAGTGTCTGTGGCGTGACGAGGGTCTGGCAGCGGATGTGGTGACCTGATGATGATGATGATGATAGGGTGACCTTCGAGCGGAAAAGGTGAGTGTCGCGCAGGAGGAGACCAACACAAGTCACATGAACACGAGTCAGGTCTTGAGTTTGGCAAAATACATACACAAGGTGAGAATTATGATAAATTAGGCGTCAGGTGGAGGAAGACGGAGCACCAAGAAGGAAAAAAAAAAAGACATTGCGAGTAATGAAGAAAATAAAAATGACATCACATTGAAAACTGGTTAGAGACAGGATCAAGATAAACCTTCTTTGACTAGCTAAAGAAAAATTATACAAGATCTGAAGGAGGAGAATTACTGTTGTGAAATTAAAATGAGATAGAAGTAAAATCACACATTAGTTAGTACACGAAAGCGATGTTATGGTACAGTTAGAAATATAAAGGTATAGTCTAAAGAGATGTAGAGGATCACCATGAGACCTTCCTCCTCCTTCAAGCACTTCGAGTACGTATATAAACATAAGAGTCCAATGAAGAAAATGTAACTAAGACACTATATAACCTAACTCCTCCACTAACTTACAACAACAATAACAACTACTATTATTACTACTACAACTACTACTTTCATTACTACTACTACTACTACTACCATAAGAAAAGAAACATCAATAACAACAATTATTATATTACAACTGCAACTACTATCATCATTACTACTACCATAACAAAAGAAAAAAAACATTAATACAAAAAAAACAATGGAAATCGATCGCATGTGAGGACGTTCATACAGGAAGGAAAAAAAAAAAGTAGGAGGAAAAAAAAACAACTGAAGGATGGAATTCGTACCCAAACAAACAATGACTAACGGAGAGGAGAGATGGGGGAAAAGTGAAACTATGCATAATAAAAAGAAAAGAAAAAAAAGAAACAAACCGCGGATGAGTGTCTTCTATCAGATCATTGTCGTGAAAATGATGGTGAGGAGAGTGATGGTGGTGGTGGTGGTGGTGGTGGTGGTGGGTGGTGGTGGTGATGAAATAGTGACGTGATGTTAAAGTCAGCAACACTATTACCACCACCACTACTATTTCTAGAACTACTACTACTACTACTACTACTACCACTGCAATCTTCCCTATAAATTCAATCCTCATTATCACCACCGCCACTACCACTACCACCATCATCATCATCATCATCATCATCATCATAATTACAATCACCATCACCTCCACCACCTCTCTTTAATGCGAGAGAAAGAGAAAGCGAGAGAGAGAGAGAGAGAGAGAGAGAGAGAGAGAGAGAGAGAGAGAGAGAGAGAGAGAGAGAGAGAGAGAGAGAGAGAGAGAGAGAGAGAGAGAGAGAGAGAGAGAGAGAGAGAGAGAGAGAGAGTAATCATTCCTTCACCTCTCAGTATAAAAAAAAAAATAGTAAATGAATAG
>JAPQNM010000044.1:5790566-5795566 GCA_029783475.1 Metacarcinus magister
AATGTAATCTTCTACATTGATATTATCGAATCCTTTGATTATCTTGAACATTTGAGGAGGAGGAGGAGGAGGAGGAGGAGGAGGAGGAAGAAGAAGAAGGCTATGTTGACCATATGGATAAATTAGGTTCTGAATTCACAGGTAAGTACTTTTATAATCGTCTCAGGTGTGGAGATGAGGGAGACGAGTGGTAGGGAAAGAAAATTTAAACAGTTGTTAAGTAGAAGCCACGATCAGGTAAAATATCGTACAAGTAACAGTGTAAATAAAAACAAAAATATAACCTTGTTGTTGTTTAATCATTGTCTTAATTTTAGATTGTTTTGCTTAGTCAAACTTAATGTATACAACAAAAACACACACACACACACACACACACACACACACACACACACACACACACACACACACACACACACACACACACACACACACAGACACACACACAGATATACATACACACGTACACGCGCACACACACAATCTCATTACAAACTTAAAAGAAGTTTTTGCACATTAAACTCCGGAACAGGAAGCAGAGGAGGAGGAGGAGGAGGAGGAGGAGGAGGAGAGGAGGAGGAGGAGGAGGAGGAGGAGGAGGAGGAGGAGGAAGAGGAAGAAGATTACCCAACTCTCCTAAGATGTAATGATAGTACTTTCTCTCCCTTTCTTTCTAACCGCCTCCCATCTCTCTCTCTCTCTCTCTCTCTCTCTCTCTCTCTCTCTCTCTCTCTCTCTCTCTCTCTCTCTCTCTCTCTCTCTCTCTCTCTCTCTCTCTAATTCTCTGTATCCCTCGTAGTCTCGTGGCTCCTGCTTTCCCCTCCTACAGCCTTCCTCCTCCCTCTTCTTCCTCCCCTTCACGTCTTCTCCCTAGAGCATCGTCTTCTCCCCCTCCCTTCCTTCATCTTCCCTTCTTTTTTGGATCTTCTCATCTGCACTTCTACGTCTAGTCCTCCTCCTCCTCCTCCTCCTCCTCCTCTTCTTCCTACTTTACCTCCTCCAATATGTATAGCTAGTCAGTCCAAGGCAGTTTCATCTCCCCTCCTTATGCATTTTCCCTCTTTCTCCTCTTCTCTTTCTCTCCCTTCCTTCCTTCCTTCTTCCTCCTCCTTCTTCTTCTTCTCCTCCTCCTCCTCCTCCTCCTGTACAGTGAGCTCGCCAGGTTAGTAGTGAAGTTCCCTCATTTCTTCACTCTTTTTCGCCGCATGTTCAGAAGACGTCCGTTAAGGCAAGGCAGGTTGAGCTTTCCTTCCTCCTTCCTCCTTCCTCCTTCCTCCTTCCTCCTTCCCTTCCTCCCTGCCTCCTTCCGTTATTCCCTCCAACTCTCTCTCCCTCTCCCTCCCTCCCTCTCTCTCTCTGTGTTTCTTCTTCTACTATTATTCCTGTTTATTATATTTTTTGTAGTTTATCTTCTTACTGATTTTTTTCCTTCCTTCTCTTTTCTCCTTTTCTTTCCTAGTTATCCTTTTTTCTTCATTTTTTCTTGTTATTGTTACTCTTGTTTGTAATTTTCTTCTTTTTCTTCAGCCTTTTTCCTCTTCCTCGTACTCGCCCTCCTCCTCCTCCTCCTCCTCCTCCTCCTCCTCCTCCTCCTCCTCCACCTGCTCATCCTCCTTACATTATTCATAACATAGTTTTTTCCTTTTTTCACTCTTTATCCATACTTCTTCCTCCTCCTCTTTCCCCCAAATTTACGCATTTAGTTTGTGTTTTTTTCTTCTTTTCATTTATCGCAAAAATTTCATGAATGACTACTATCTTTCACTTTTTTTTTTTTTTTATTATTTACTTTCATCCTGTCGCTTATCTTTTCTCTCTTTTTTTTTATCTTTATATTTATCTATACAATTTTTCCTTATTCTTCCTTAGTTTATTAATCTATTTGTTTCTGCTGTTCTATTCTCTCCTCTTTACTTTGTCCTCTTCATCTCTTTTCCTGTCTACTTTTCCTTCATCCTCTAGTATTTTCTTTTTTCTTATCTATCCCAAGCTGGTTCCTAGTGGCTTCTACACGCTCTTCTCTCCCTCCCTCCCTCCCTCCTTCCCTCCTCTCCTTCCCTCCTTCCCTCCTTACTTCCCTCCTCTCCCTCTCTCCCCCCACGAGTGCTACTACCTCCTTTCTCCTCCTAAGATACTGTATCGCCTCCTGCCTGCCTACATTAAATTAGCCTCCACCACCCCTTCCTCCTGCTCCTCCACTACCTCCTCCAAGTAATCTCTCCTCCTGGTCCTATTTTTCACAATAACCTTCCAGAGGAGCGGAATGCCACTTAGTCTCCAGTGGGGCTCCCTTAAAGATGGGGAGAAGCTGCCTTTCGCGTTACACTCACTCATATAGGTAACTCAGGTAGGTACAGAGGTCACGGGGGTAGCATAGGTAAAGAGTGTATGAGAGTGTATGGGACTAATAAATATAATACACATTGAAATAAAGGTAATAATAACGTAAGGGAAGGTGTGTATGTAATAAGTATGATGCAAATGACAGGTGTGATATAGGACAACACCTGTGGGATGTAAATGATCATAAAACAGGTATTGCATATTCAACATCATTTTTTTTTGTGTGTGTGTGTTTAATTAAGTCATGACCATTAAGTTATAACACCTGAAGGAGCGATGATGATGATGGCACTAAGCCACTAGCAAAAGGTAGGTACACGTAATAATCCTGCATCGTTCCAGGTAAGAAATGAGAGAGAGAGAGATGGTACAGGTAACAGGTAACAGGTACGCACACACACACACACACACACACACACGAAAAAAAACCCAAAAAACATCAACACTACCTTCCCTCGCCACCTGAAGCAATCGGGCGCCTCGGCTCACCTAGGGGTCACGGCTTTCAGGTGACCCCGCGAGCACCTGTCGGGACCACGCCGCCAGGTAAGACAGTCATTACCTGGTGGAAGGGGCTTTATGCATTTCCACCTCATGAACAGTACACGATACGCGGCCTAACACCACGGCTGTCTACTCACTTGCTTGCATCGCCACGGGATTTCTCTTCTACCTCTTCCTGCATTTTTTTATATATATATTTTTTTGGTGGTGGTGGTGGTGGTGGTGGTGTTGAACTTCTACTTCTTTCTTTCTTGTTTCTTTTTTCTTCCTCTTCTCCTCCTCCTTTTCCAGTTTTCACACTTCTCATGTGTTCCTTTTCTTTCTTTTTTTTTCCTTCTGTTTTAACTATCTCTTCTTGTTCTTTTTCTTCCGACTTTTTTTCTCTTTCTAATACTTTTCTCCTTCCTCTATTACTTCCTCCTCCTCCTGCTCCTCCTCCTCCTCCTTCTATTCCGTTTTTTCTCTCTCTCCCTTCATGGCACACTGAGTTTCTCCCTTCCTGTCTGTACTTCCACTTATCTCTCCACCTCCTTCCTTCTAACTCTCCCCCCTCTCTCTTTCTCTCCCTCTCCTTCCCCTTCCTCCGCTTGCTGCTCGCTTCCCTCACCCTTTGCCTCTCCAGCGCACCCTCGACAGCCTCCCCGCCGTAACAGGGTGACGTAGCGTGAAGGCGAAGCTCAGGTAACGCCACCAGAACATCTCCAGCACGTTCTTCCGCGATGTAAATAGATTTGTTGCATTTCCACTTCAATGACTAAACACGCCCCTCCGCCTTCCATACTGGCTCTCCTCCTCCTCCTCCTCCATTTCTTCTTCTTCTTCTTTCTTCTTCCACACACCCCATTTGCTACTACTCCTAATCCCTGATACCCAGCACCTAACCCCACCCCCCCACACTGATGTTCAAAGCAGAATACCTCGAAATCCTCCTTCTCCTCCTCCTCCTCCTCTTCCTCCTCCTCCTCTTCCTTTATCTCCTCCTCCTCCTCTTCCTCCTCCTCCAGGCATCTCTAGCACTCAAGGATTCTGAGACATCTCCCTCTAACCCTTTCCCTTTCCCTTCTATCCCCTTCCCCTCAGCAGGTTCTCGCAAGGGGCTATAGGAGAGTAAGAGGAGGAGGAGGAGGAGGAGGAGGAGGAGGAGGAAGAGGAGGAGGAGGAGGAGGAGGAGGAGGAGGAGGAGAAGGAGGAGGAGGAGGAGGAGGAGGAAGGGGAGATAGGGTGGTGTAGTGGGCGGCGTAATGGTTGAAGGCAGTTGTTTAGCACGTGTAAAAGATCAGGTGTGGGATTGTGCGACCAGAGAAAGGCGAGGGTGTGTGGATAAAGGAGATATCATGTGCTGAGGAGGAGGAGGAGGAGGAGGAGGAGGAGGAGGAGGAGGAGGAGGAGGAGGAGGAGGAGGAGGAGGAGGAGGAGGAGGAGGAGGAGGGGGATAAAAACATGAAAAGAAAAAGAGTAGAGAGAGAAAGAGCAACAAAAAAACCTGTTTGTTCATAATCGGTTTGCGTGTTTCATGAAATTTCTCTTCTTTTTTTACTAATCTTTATCAATAGTATGATGAGAGGACAGGAAATTAAATAAGGTTCTTCCCCCTCCAGCCTCCTTTCCCTTCTTGCACACTAATGGTAAAGAAATCAAAATAAATAAAATATAATAAACTATCTAATTTTCTCTAGATATTTCATTTTCATTTTCACAGGATTGACAGGAAAGTATTTTCTAAACTATAAAAAAAAAACTAGTGGAGGATTTCATTGCTAACTTGACACAAAGAGAAAGAGAAAGAGAGAGAGAGAGAGAGAGAGAGAGAGAGAGAGAGAGAGAGAGAGAGAGAGAGAGAGAGAGAGAGAGAGAGAGAGAGAGAGAGAGAGAGAGAGAGAGAGAGAGAGAGAGAGAGAGAGAGAGAGAGAGAGAGAGAGAGAGAGAGAAAAAAAAATCTAAATTTGTCAAGGTATGCAAAGTAATTATAGATGTGCAGAGAAAAGGTTAACAGTGATATAAATAACAGTTCACATTAACATTTACGTAAAGGTAATTGTCTTGAAATATTTAATCAAAGTGACTCTTAAATAAATATATAATTCTCGCACTTACTAATAATGCAGCTAACTATAATTATACTTCCACTGACAACACGAATCATATTATAAGAG
>JAPQNM010000044.1:5800566-5803066 GCA_029783475.1 Metacarcinus magister
AGAATCCATTTTTACTCATAACATACAAACAACAAATAAAAAAACACAAATAAGAAGAAAAAAAACCCATGAATTATAAGTTTTCTTTTTGCATGTCTGTGTGTGTGTGTGTGTGTGTGTGTGTGTGTATTTTGAAGAGAAGGGACAAGAGGGAGAAGAGGAGACTCACCTTTAAATAAAACACACACACACCACCAGGCCTAGAGGCTTAGCAGAGTGACACGTGTGCACGCTACAGAATTAATGAAACTCACGCTACGAATAAGTAAGGAACGATGAAATGAAATAGGCCTCCGCTACTTTTCTATGCATATCAAGCCTACCACTGATCTCCCTTCTAATAAATCTCTTACTCAATTCCAGTGAGTTCAAAATAATACGACGAAGAACAGGAAGCAGGGAAAATAATGGAGAAAAATGACACATTAAATAAATATCAAAACGAGGGAGGATAAGAAAAAGAGCCTCGACACAAAGGGAAGCAAGAAAAAAAGAAAAGAAAAATAAATAAATAAAGAAAAAAACAAGGAGTAGGAAGAGGAAGGAGGAAGGAGGAAGGAGGAAAGAGGAGGAGGAGGTATAAGCGGAAGTAAAGTAGTCGGGTGGAGGGAAAGAGGTGGTCACAAATGAGGTGCATATGACCACGAGACAAGAACCAGCAGGCAACCACAAGGACCACGACCCCTCCCACGGACCTCCTGCGGCCACCACCACGACGTGTCACTACATTACACACCACCAACACCTGCAGGAGGAGGAGGAGGAGGAGGAGGAGGAGGAGGAGGAGGAGGAGGAGGTAATTGATACAGTGCATGTTAAGAAAGGAGGACAGGTGGATGAAAAGAGGTGGAGAAGGGGTGGACTACAAGAGATAGGTGGGCGGGGTGTGGGTGTGGGTGGATGGCCGCTACCGTGTGAAATCCAAGGAATAAAACAACCTTCCATTTTTGGTTGATTTAATATCACCTCCTCCTCTACCTCCTCCTCCTCCTCCTCCCCCTCCTCCTCCTCCTCCTCCTCCATGCGTGAAGTGCAATAAGCTTTTCTTTTTTCGTTTTTCTTTTCAAACTCATTTAATTTTCACTGCAACAAATTCTTCGGTGCGTAGTTTCTCAATTTGCCGCCAGAGAAGCGAAAATAACTCGATTACGTGTCTGGTGGTGTATTGCAGGTAATTCCAGGTGTGTTGGGCGATGCTCCGTCATTTGAGTTAATGGAAGTCACCTGGATATGGGTGAGTGGAAAATGGGCTAAGGGGTTCCTGGCTCCAGTTAAGGGGGTCACGCCCATGCCATGCCCTTTGATGTGGTGCCAAAATTATAGGTTTGTTTCTGCTATCTATTTTTTTATGTAGAGATTTAATTAAATATATTTTTTTCTTTCTCCACCAAGAGACAGTGATTTATAAGGCTTTCTCTTCATGATTATGTGCCATTTTTCGAAACCATATATGTATTATTATTTGTGGTCACTGTTTTTATTTATGTAAGTGCTTATGTATGACTTGCAGTTTGGATGCCACTACGACGACTACCACCACAACCACCACTACTACTACCACCACAACAGTACCAACAGGACAACAATAATAATAATG
Organism: Metacarcinus magister; assembly: GCA_029783475.1. NCBI lineage: Eukaryota > Metazoa > Arthropoda > Malacostraca > Decapoda > Cancridae > Metacarcinus > Metacarcinus magister. The sequence goes on from JAPQNM010000044.1 coordinate 5,802,164, forward strand.
ATAATACTAATAACACATACCTAAAACACACACACACACACACACACACACACACACACACACACACACACACAACTAGGTATTAATAGATAGGTGTGTGCAGGTCGATGGGTATGCAGATAAACAGACACTGAGAGAGAGAAAAAAAAAAAACTGATATAGCAGATAAGAACGACTTAGTTATATATAAAGAGATAAAGTTAACCTTACTGAATTGATTATAATTAAGTGTTACGTTCTAATAGGTGTGTGTGTGTGTGTGTGTGTGTGTGTGTGTGTGTGTGTGTGTGTGTGTGTGTGTGTGTGTGTGTGTGTGTGTGTGTGTGTGTGTGTGTGTGTGTGTGTGGATGTGTGTACCCTCATCACATTTACCTACCCTTTACCCTCCCTTTCTTACACCCTCTCCTTCCCTTTTTCTCTACCATTCTTCAGACTCTTCCAACCCTTTCCCCTTCGTCTTCCTCATGATACTCTTTAAAATGGGACGAAAAACCAGGCCTAAAATCTACCTAAACCAAAAACAAACCAAAGTAACCATTCAAAACCAAACAAGAGGGAGAAAATAGTGAAGAGTAGAGAGAATGAGAAAGAGAAAGAGAGAGAGAGAAAAAAAATGTTAGAAGGATGTGTGGGAGATAGGATGAGTGGCATTATACCTGATAAACATGTAAATAAAGAGAGATAGAAGAATTAGTACACAGCTATACTTACCTGGATGAAAGCAGACGAGAGAGATAATGCGCAAGGGAGACAAAGTGGGTGGAAGGAAGTGGAAGGAGGGTGGAGGAAGGAGAGGGAGGAGAGGGAGGGAGGGAGTGTGTGGGGGTGGGTGGGTAAGTAACGTTGAGTAAGAGTACTAAGACAGGTGTGTGGAGGGGGGAGGGAAGGTGTTAGAATGGCATT
>JAPQNM010000044.1:5808066-5810566 GCA_029783475.1 Metacarcinus magister
CTCGAAAGCTATTAGAGATATTGGAAATATCACTGCAGCATGTGATAAACCTAATTAAACTGTAAAACTGACATTATGAATATTTGTTCTATGACTAATAATTACGCAGTAAAATTAAACTATATATTTATATAAAACCATGACATTCCTCCGCATTTTCTCGAAAGCTATTAGAGATATTGGAAATATCATTACAGCATCTGATAGACCTGATTAAAATCTACTACTGTCATTATGAATATTTTCACTAGTACTAATAAATAATGAATTTTACTTTTTTTTAAATTTCTTTCTTCCTCGTTTTCTCGAAAGCTATTAGAGATATTGGAAATATCATTGCATCATCTGATAAACCTAATTCAACTGTACAACTGATATTATGAATATTTGTTCTATGACTAATAATTACGCAGTAAAATAAAACCGTATTTTTATATAAAAACATGATTTTCCTCGTCATTTTCTCGAAAGCTATTAGATATATTGGAAATATAACTGCAGCATCTGATAGACCTAATTAAATTGTACAACTGATATTATGAATATTTGTTCTATGACTAATAATTACGCAGTAAAATTAAATCTTAAAATTTATTTAAAAACATGACTTTCTTCCTCATTTTCTCGAAAGCTATTAGAGATATTGGAAATATCATTGCAACAGCTGATACACCTAATTAAACTCTACAACTGATGTTATGAATATTTTTTCTATGACTAATAATTACGCAGTAAAATGAAACTTAATATTTATATAAAAACATGATTTTCCTCCTCATTTTCTCGAAAGCTATTAGAGATATTGGAAATATCACTGTAGCATCTGATAGACCTAATTAAACTGTAAAACTGAAATTATGAATATCAATTCTATGACTAATAATTACGCAGTAAAATTAAACTTTATATTTATATAAAAACATGACTTTCCTCCTAATTTTCTCGAAAGCTATTAGAGATATTGGAAATATCATTACAGCATCTGATACACCTAATTAAACTGTACAACTGTCATTATGAATATTTGTTCTATGACTAATAATTACTCAGTAAAATGAAACTTAATATTTCTATATAAACATAACTTTTCCCCTCATTTTTCGAAAGCTATTAGAGATATTGGAAATATTATTGCAGCATCTGATACACCTAATTAAACTGTACAACTGATATTATGAATATTTGTTGTATGGCTAATAATTACGCAGTAAAATGAAACTTAATATTTATATAAAAACATGATTTTCCTCCTCATTTTCTCGAAAGCTATTAGAGATATTGGAAATATCATTGCAGCATCTGATACAACTAATTAAACTGTACAACTCTCATTATGAATATTTGTTCTACGACTAATAATTACTCAGTAAAATGAAACTTAATATTTCTATATAAACATAACTTTTCTCCTCATTTTCTCGAAAGCTATTAGAGATATTGGAAATATCATTGCAGCATCTGATACAACTAATTAAACTGTACAACTCTCATTATGAATATTTGTTCTATGACTAATAATTACGCAGTAAAATGAAACTTAATATTTATATAAAAACATGATTTTCCTCCTCATTTTCTCGAAAGCTATTAGAGATATTGGAAATATCACTGCAGCATCTGATAGACCTAATTAAACTGTAAAACTGACATTATGAATATTTGTTCTATGACTAATAATTACGCAGTAAAATGAAACTATATATTTATATAAAACCATGACATTCCTCCTCATTTTCTCGAAAGCTATTAGAGATATTGGAAATACCATTACAGCATCTGATAGACCTGATTAAAATCTACTACTGTCATTATGAATATTTTCACTAGTACTAATAAATAATGAATTTTACTTTTTTTTAAATTTCTTTCTTCCTCGTTTTCTCGAAAGCTATTAGAGATATTGGAAATATCATTGCATCATCTGATAAACCTAATTCAACTGTACAACTGATATTATGAATATTTGTTCTATGACTAATAATTACGCAGTAAAATAAAACCGTATTTTTATATAAAAACATGATTTTCCTCGTCATTTTCTCGAAAGCTATTAGAGATATTGGAAATATAATTGCAGCATCTGATAGACCTAATTAAATTGTACAACTGATATTATGAATATTTGTTCTATGACTAATAATTACGCAGTAAAATTAAACTTAATATTTATTTAAAAACATGACTTTCTTCCTCATTTTCTCGAAAGCTATTAGAGATATTGGAAATATCATTGCAACAGCTGATACACCTAATTAAACTCTACAACTGATGTTATGAATATTTTTTCTATGACTAATAATTACGCAGTAAAATGAAACTTAATATTTATATAAAAACATGATTTTCCTCCTCATTTTCTCGAAAGCTATTAGAGATATTGGAAATATCACTGTAGCATCTGATAGACCTAATTAAACTGTAAAACTGAAATTATGAATATCAATTCTATGACTAATAATTACGCAGTAAAATTAAACTTTATATTATATAAAAACATGAC
>JAPQNM010000044.1:5818066-5820566 GCA_029783475.1 Metacarcinus magister
TGTGTGTGTGTGTGTGTGTGTGTGTGTGTGTGTGTGTGTGTGTGTGTGTGGTGTGTTGTGTGTGTGTGTGTTGTGTTGTGGTGTGTGTGTGTGTGTGTTTGTTGTGTGTGTGGTTGTGGGTGGGGTGTGTTTGGTGGTGTGTGTGTGTGTGTTGTGTGTGTGGTGTGTGTTGTGTGTGTGGGGTGTTGTGTGTGTGGGTGTGTGGTTTGTGTGTGTGTGTGTTGGTGTGGTGGTTGTTGTGTGTGTGTGTGTGTGTGTGTGTGGTGTGTGTGTGTGTGTGTGTGTGTGCTGTGTGTGTGTGGTGTTTTGTGTGGTGTGTTGTGTTGTGGGTGTGTGTGTGGTGGTGTGTGTTTATGTGTGTGTGTGTGTGTGTGTGTGTGTCTGTTGTGTGTGTGTGGGTGTTGTGGTGTGCGTGGTGAGTGTGTGTGTGTGGGTGTTTGTGTGTGTGTGTGGGTGTGTGTGTGTTGTGTGTGTGTGTGTGTGTTCATGTGGTGTGTGTGTGTGTGGTGTGTGTGGTGTGGTGTGTGTGGTGTGTGTGTGTGTTTGTGTGTGTGTGTGTGTGGTGTGTTGTGTGGTGTGGGGTGTGTGTGTGTGTGTGTGATGCACTAACCTGATGCTGACGTGCACCTGTCGCCACTCATACCTGCCTAAAACCAAACACTTTCCGCTTCGCTTTCTTGGTGACGCTGCGATGTACAGGTTGTCACTTTTAATCACTCATCATGGTGTCTTTCTCTGCATCTCTTTATCTACCTTAAATATTCATCTTCACTCTCCTATATCACATTCTTTACTCTGTTTTATTCTTCTCCTTCGTCTTGTCTTGTTATTTTCACTTTCTTTCACCTTTCTTCTCACGCTCTGGAATCGACAGCCAGGTGAGTGAGGTGCTTCCTAAAGCCGCTGTTCTCATGCCTGTCTGTCAGAAACGTTTTGTGTGCACTGGACTGGAATAATGCATAACATGTATCTTTCCACTGTACCAACTTATTCCACTCCTTTGAGATATATATCAAAATAATTCAAAGTCGCAAGTTATATATATAATCGCAAATCAATAAAGCTGAGAAGGTGTACAAAAAAATATGAGGTGAAATAACATCACATTCACAGCATAAAGAATTGGCCACGAACTAACCTTTTTTTCGAAGTGTTGATGGCAGATCTTGAGTTTGTTGGGTCGTGTGGGAGGACAGTGATGGTGGTGATACCTTGCAGGGGAGAGAAAGGAAGGTGAGGATGAGGCTGCTGGACGACACGGGTTTACTTAGGCCTACAAACTACAAACACACACTGGCTGGCTTCGAAAATTAGTTAAGCAAATAGAAAGAATGCGATAAGAGTGAAGACAAAGGCGGAGGAGGAAGACACGGTGAGCAAGTCAGTTTATTTCCATCATTGTGATACGCTGACCACAGAACACAAATTAACTGCAAGAATAAAATAATGACACTCAATTAGGAAAAGGGCAAAAGAAAATGTTCCCTCTGCGTTGAATGCGTTAATGAATCCTCAACCTTGCATGTTGCTCCTTACCGCGGATCTCCTGGGTGGCGGATGACAAGTGGATGGACAGGCAAAAGGACAGACGAACCCACAGATGAACGCGAGGTCTTGGGATGGACGGACGGACGGACGGACGGACGGACGGGCCTCTGGAGTTGAGATAGCTGAGCGACAAACACTTGAGGCGGTGGTGTCTGTTTGCCTCGCCGCTGATAAGACCGAGTCACCTCAGGGCACAGGGACGGAAGGGCGGGAAGGCGGCGGCAGGCTGGTGATTCTGGCCTCGTCGGGCTCTGTCTGGCTCCTCACAAGGCGTGTTCACGAACGCATATCAGTGAGCCGAGGTTCCTCAAGGGGAGGTGGATGGGTTTTTTTTTCTCTCCCTCTAACATGGGAGTGTCTAGATAGGTTCTCTTAGGTGTTGCTTGCTAATTAGTGTTTTTTTCTCTCACTCTCTTTCTGGTTGAGGTTCCATATAGTCGGAAATGCCATCCACGTGTCTTGCAAGTTGTATACAGTTAGTTCTTCACACGGGAGTTTATTGGAACGGAGGTAACTAATGAAGTTTCTCTTAGGTAGATTTTCCAACTTTCTGGATTCCCTCCCCATCCTGCCCATACCGGCCCCTTGCCTCTCAAGAACCTACCTGACGAGGACCTTAGAAAACTTGGTCTTCCCAAAAACCGGTTCCTCCACTGATGATTCGCTGATCTTTTAATCTTTCTCTTTCTCGGTTTATAATTAACGAGTAATCACATTGGTCGTAAAGTGGACCCAACACACCCGCGTCCACCTGATGGGAATGAATTAATTAGGATAAAGAGCCATCGAGCAGGTAAGGTTAGCCATTCTTCACCCTATAGATACACTCTACTCCATGCTACTCTACTCCACTCCACTCCACTCCACTCCACTCCACTCCACCACTATCACCTTCTTCATCGCGTGTTGTATGAAAGAAACTCCAAATTTTCTTATAAAAGTCTTACACTCC
>JAPQNM010000044.1:5823066-5830566 GCA_029783475.1 Metacarcinus magister
GCAAGAGCATGACAGGTGTTGGGGGGAGTGAGTGTAGTGAGTGTAATGAGGATGTGAAATGTGTAGTGGAAGCATCCGTAGCGTGGTGAGTGTGTAGGACGTGCGAGGACGAGGTGAAAGGTGTCAACTATGTGGTTAGGGTATGGATGAACGACGTGGTGGAGGGAGGGAATGGTGTGTGTGTATGTGTGTGAGGGTTATGGTGCAGCTGAGAGAGTTACGGAGGTGTGGTGTGGGATTACTAGGGTTGGTTGTGTGGTGTGATGGACGTGGACGGGGCGTGGCAGGCAGGTGGTGAGGTGGAGAACTAGATGGTGTGGTCAGTACAACAACATATGATACGGAGACTGTGGTTGTGGACTGTGAACTTTGTATGGTAACAGAACGCGTGGAGAGTACGAAAACAGATGAATAGATACATACAAATAAAACATAACATATCATAGAGAGAAGCTAATGACTGATAAAACAAAAGAATATTTATAATGTGCTGAAATAATGTGTGCGACGTGATGTGGCGCAGCATGGCAGGCAGGTGATATTCATTAACACATAAATAAGAAGGGTGAATGACCACTATCTTGACAAGTAACCCTAACTAATCTCACACCTTGGACACCTTACCACACTCCTTTACAACACTTCTACGATCTATCCACACTACAACACCATTACGTCCTACACACCTAACTTTCTCCTACAGTGTTCGTTTCTCCTTTTCTTACACTTACTAGTACTCTAAGGGGTTGTGAAATCAGTTTAAGGAGTGGTAGCAAAGGTGTTCTGTCAAGTGTAGTGCAATATGTTAGAGCATTCAAGGCGTTGCTCCAAGAAGACTAACTGGTTCTAGTAAACAGCTAATCCATTACTTTTTTTCTTGTTAGTTTGGCTTATTAATGATACTTTGATGCCATATTCTATCTTTTTTTTTTGACGGGGACTGAATCAAAGCAATCAACGAGTAATATTATGCATGTCTTACTGTCTATTCCTGTATGAGTATATTCTTTTTATGTAAATAGACAGGTAACTATGTCTCAATATAAACAGGTAGAATAGACTGCCAGATTGTATATAACTACACAGGATGTTTGGGTTAAGGATGTTAGTTAAGAAGCGTTGCAGCAGAGTGCCTTAACCTCTTCACTCTTCTCACCCCTCCCCCCACCCCCTCTGACCACGCCCTTCCTGCCTACTCGCCTTCCCCGATAAGGTAGGTTCAGGCCAGCCTGCTCTCGCGTCTCGGGTGTGTCTGGAGGTGTCAGGTGAGGCCGCGGAGTGAGTGGTTCACCTTGATTTGCTCGTCCAACATGGCAGAGTAACGCATCCTCAAGTTGCTCTATATAAGTTGACCTCCATGTTTACTTCAGCTTATATACACACATACACACATACACACACACACACACACACCACACACCACACACACCACACACACACACACACCACACACACCACACACAATAACGCGCGAGGAATTATTATTGTTGTGACTGTTAATGATCTTTATAGGTAAAAAAAAAAATGTGGCGGTGGTGGTGGTGGTGGTGGTGGTGGTGGTGGTGGTGTGGTGGTGGTGATATCCTTGTAATCTAGATGGTGGTGACTAACGGTCTGTTATCGAGACAGTGGCGGCAGCAGTATTATCAGCATGTTATCAGTAGCCAGGTAATCAATGTTCAGGCTTAGTGTGATATCAGAGGTGCAGTTGAGTGGCGGCGAGACAGGCTGACGAACTGATGAAGACGGGAGGGAGGGAGGGAGGGAGGGAGGGAGAAGGGGGGTTAGAGAGGGAGGAGGGAGAATAAATGAGTGAGGCAGGTATACATAAGAGAGAGAGAGTCAGGTCAAAGGTAAATGAGGTATTGAGGCTAGAAAAAGTATATTGTGAAGCACGTGAGGAGAGGAAAGAGACAGAAAGAGAGAGGTAGAGAAGGAAGGATAGGCAGAAAAGTAGACACGAAGACAAGGGAATAAAGGAGAGGAGGAGGAAGGGAAGCATGAAAGCAGGGAAGAAAGTAAGGAAGAAGATAAGGAGAGGAAAAGAAAAGTAATCAGCGCTCCCATCACGTCAGAATAAATCAAGTGAGTATGAAATGAAGGAAGTATAATTTTTGCATGATATCCATAATTAGTATGAGACACTGACGACAAAAAGTATATACATTCACAGCAGGAAACTTTAAATACAAACAAAGGAAGGAAGAAAACACTGGAATGAAGTTATAGTTATGTTTTGCAGAACCTTGAACTACCTGCCATGATGACGTTAATCACCTTAAAATGAAAGCAGAAAACACACCTGCGAACCAGCTCAGCAATAACAACAACAACAACAACAACAACAACGACAACAACAACAACAACAACAACAACGCAAATATAATCTATCCTAATCATAATAATCTTTTTAATTCCCTCGTTTCTTTCCTTTTATTTATTTATTTTTTTTATGTCACTATCTACTTCTTTGTCATCTATCCACATTTATTTTTGCGAGATTCCATTAAGTTCTTTCCTCCCCACATCTCTCTCTCTCTCTCTCTCTCTCTCTCTCTCTCTCTCTCTCTCTCTCTCTCTCTCTCTCTCTCTCTCTCTCTCTCTCTCTCTCTCTCTCTCTCTCTCTCTCTCTCTCTCTCTCTCTCTCTCTCTCTCTCTCTCTCTCTCGTCGTGGGAAGAAGGAAAAAGAAAGAGGTAAAAAATAAAACTTGGCATTTTCACAGTTTTCTCATTGGTATCTTTCCAGTAATCAACCACACGTCACCATTCCTCTATTTCTGGGACTAGACTGACCGCATATTTGGTCACCTTTTTTTTCTCTCTCTACTGTTTAAATAGGGCCATAAGAGCGTCCACGGAGGAGCAGCAGCAGCAGCAACAGCACTTAGTTAGGAGGAGGAAAGGATGTGGCAAGTGCGGCGGATGAGAAGCTGATTAGGAACACAGGAAGGAAAGGAATAGTGGAAAGATGCTAGGTAAGGTTTTAAGCAAAGAATCTCACTGCTTACTAATCGAGAATCTTAGTGTCTTTTTTTTTTTTTTTACATGAAAGAAGTTGGATTACACTTTCAACTTGACTTTTAAATTCATCTCTTCTTCTCACTCTTTCTTTCCTTCCTCCTCCTCCTTCTTCTTCCTACTCCTCTTGCTTCTCTGCTATTGCCACAGTTCTCAGTAATCTCCATTCTGTCTTTCTTCTCAGTTCATAGTCATCTCTCCTCCTTTCTTCCAGTGTTCCGCAATTATCAGCTCGCTTCAATCTCCCCAGAGGCGCCCAGAGAGGCTTCAGATCCACTTCAGCGTGACGGTAGAGACGCCGTTAAAGGATCCAAACCCACTTGAGATCCACATCCGCCACGCCCACCGGTTTCTGAGTCTATTGTCGGCCGCAGTTTAAGAGTCTATGACGCTTTTCAGTCTGGGTTTAATTCCTACTTTTTTTCTTCTTATTTTTCTTTCCTTAATTTTCATCCTCCTCCTCCTGGTAGACCTCTTGAGTAATTGTATTTATAAATCTAATCTCTCTCTCTCTCTCTCTCTCTCTCTCTCTCTCTCTCTCTCTCTCTCTCTCTCTCTCTCTCTCTCTCTCTCTCTCTCTCTCTCTCTCTCTCTCTCTCTCTCTCTCTCTCTCTCTCTCTCTGTTATCTAATCTAATCCTCCCTTCTCTTTCTTCGCTTCGTTTTCTTTCTTATCAACATTCTTCCTCTATCCTCCACTTATCTATCCCACATTTCTCTCTCTTCTCTTCTCTTCTCTTCTCCCATGAAAGCACAATCTTCTCAATGATACATAAACACAATGACACATTCCACGCAAGCCATCAAGCCTCGTATACACTCTGCTTATCACGTAATAAGGAAATGTCTATCGAAAACATGATTCTGATAACTTCGGGTTCTCTCACTCTCTCTTCTTCCCTCCCTGCAGATTCCAGGCAAAACCTAATGATGCGTTTAAGAATGGAGCAGCACTTCATGAATATACAAGAGCAAAAACTTACTAGACGAGAGAGAGAGAGCAAGCGAGAACGTACTCTCAGAACAAACTCGCACAAAGTAAAGGTATACAAGAATTAAAATGAAATTCACTCTAACTTGCGAAGGGAAATTTAGATCAGCCGGAGTGATTTTGATAAGATAAAGGTTTAATCATCTAAATTTGGTGATTCATGATACCGAAGGAGACAAGTGTGAGAAGAATAAGTGACTGAAAGTGAGAGGTGAGGAGAAGAGTGGCTGGCTGTGAGTGAGATTTAATGAGGTGAGATGGAGGTAGTGAGTCAGTCAGTCAGCCAGCTTGACTAAGAATGAGGAGACAGGTTAAGGAATAAACTATTAAAATGGAGAGAAAAAGCAATACAAAGAAAATAAAAGCCTAAGAAGAATAAGAAGAAAAATTGACGAGGAGGAAGAGAAGGAGGAGAAAAAGAAAGAAGAGGAAAAGCAGGAAGAGGAAGATCGCTAGACAAGAGTAGAAAGATTACTATTTACAAAGCGTTTAGGTCTTCCCCGTAGGGCGCGGCGTGAGGAGAGGCTTCAACACCCCTTGGAGCGGTGGAGGGAGAGAACCTGAGGCACACCTTGATACGGGGCACTAATTAAGCCTGTGGGAAGTCAGCCGCCGGCCTAATAAGGGAAATGCTAACGCGATCACAAAGACACTTGGTAAAGCCGCCGGCCAGTTTATCGAAGAGCGATCTGCAAACTGCGAGGAGTGTATTTGCATTTGACCAATAATGTCCATGTTGACTTCAGTTAAAGATCAAACAAAAGGTCCACCCACTGTATCTCTCTCTCTCTCTCTCTCTCTCTCTCTCTCTCTCTCTCTCTCTCTCTCTCTCTCTCTCTCTCTCTCTCTCTCTCTCTCTCTCTCTCTCTCTCTCGTCTCAGTAAGTCTGTTCTAAAACCTGTCTGTCCTCAAATATTCTAGATCAATGTAGATATTTGCAGAGCGACGCCGACGGACACCTCTAGCCCTGTTTGTAGGAGGAGACACATGTCGTACACCCACCCACTGGCCTTGGGGTGTGTGTAGCGTCACAAGCGAGGAGGTGAGGAGGACACACGAGATGGACAACTGCCGCATGCCACCTACCTGCCACTGAAGAACAAGAGGAACGAGTCTATCTATCAACTTATTAAAAATATTTCTTCATGAATGGCAATTTAATGAAGAGTGAGATTTGTGTAAAGTTAATCGTGTGTTAAAAAAATTAATAAGGAATGGATGTGTGATTTATTGTTTTATGCTTTATTCTGATCGTAAAATTATGCATCTTTAATTTTTGTTTTTGTTTATATAATAGTTTAAAAGTTTGTGTTTAGAAAGAGAAATAGTTATGTTTACTCTCAGAAATACGGATTTACATTTGTGATTAATTTTCAGAAAACAGATTTATAGTTACAATTAGTATAAGAATTACGGATTTATAGTTATGATTACTCTAAGAAATACGGATTAAAGCTTACGAATACTTTCAGAAATACGGATTTACAGATATGTTGACTCTCAGAAATGCAAATTAAGTTATGATTACTCTTAGTTTGCACAATATCTAACAACAACAACAACAAACAACAACAATCAACGTCATCACCAGGAACCTGCAATACTACCACAAAGAACAAATACACACACACACACACACACACACACACACACACACACACACACACACACACACACACATACATACACAGAGAGTTCAAGTACTTCCATCTCACCCCTTCACTGCCTACCTGTCACACCCTGAAGCACACCTCATCTTTTCAAACGACGTCGGGACATAAGAGCATCAGGCATAACAGGTTAAAAAGAGAGAAGTAAACCAATGAGAGCGAATGAAATATATGAATGTATGAATATATACAATTTGTTACGAAAGTTTTATGGGATTTGACCCTTTCATTAAATACCAATATAAAGAAGATTTAATTGAAGATCATGAGTTTGTATATATATAAAAAAAAATAAAAAACGAAATTTATCATAGTGTTCCCATATAATTTTCCGTAATAAAAGATAAATATAGAAGCCATAAAATAGCCTGACATGCATAAATTTACCACATCGCCATGAATGAATCTAGAAAAGAAAAAAAAACCGAAAAAAATAAGAAGAGAAAGAACAATAAATTACCATTCAGTAGAGAAAAGAAAAATGAGAAAAAAGAAAAGAAAAGAAAAGAAAGAGAGAAACCAAGAATATATAGCAGCAGTTTATAGAGCGAGCGAAATAGGAATAAACATGAGGGAATACATTACACTACACACCTTTCTCCTCCTCCTCCTCCTCCTCCTCCTCCTCCTCCTCCTCGTACAATATCGTGCCGGCAACGGAAAGAGAAAGAGAGAGAGAGAGAGAGAGAGAGAGAGAGAGAGAGAGAGAGAGAGAGAGAGAGAGAGAGAGAAGAGAGAGATAACATAAGAGAGGAAAGTCGGTATGATTAAACGATGGGACGCTAGATCCACCCACTCACTCTTTCTCTCCTTCACCTTCTCTCCCCTTTCCCCTTCCTCCTCCCTCCCTTCCTTACTTCCTTTGGCGCCGTTACCTGACCTCTCTCTCTCTCTCTCTCTCTCTCTTTCACCTGAGCAACATATGACCCCAGCCACGACTCAAAACACAGGTATGAAACACACCCTGGGGAGCCGAAGTCAATATAAATAACGATCGATGTAGGAACCGAATTTAATCTCGCTCCGAATTCACCTTCATTTGACTCCTCCCTCCTCTCACTCTCTCTCTCTCTTTCTCCTCTCTCTCCTCTCCCCTCAGCCTCCCGTTCTGTGGCCAGGTAAGGACCTCCCCACCTGGTCATTTATCACCTTTATTACCTCTTTAGATGCCTCGGCAATGCTCGGAGAAGGGAGTAAAGGAAGTATAGAAGAAAGGAAGGAAGGAAGGAAGGAACGGAGGAGAGGTGTGGGATAAAAGGAAAAGGGAGAGAAAGGGAAAGAGAGGTAAATGTTTTGGTTAGAAGAGGAGTTATAGGAAGGAAAGAAATGAGGGAAATGTGAGTGAATGGTGGGTATAAGAGATGGGAAGAGAGACAAAAGGAAAGAAAGGAAAATAAGCGATGGAATAAAAAAATAATAATAAGATGAAATATATGAGACCAAGCAAGACGCGTAATAAACAAAAAAAAACAAAACAAAACAAACAAAACAGTAACAGATGGTAAGACATACATGAAAACAAAAATAATAAAGAGGAAAGAATAAGGAAGAGAGAGAGAGAGAGAAGAGGAGAGGAGAGGAGAAGGAATCCACTTCATCTTCCTCCCTTCCTCTTCCCTATAATCATCATTCCTAATGCCTTCTCCTCCTACATTTCCATCTCTATTACCTCGATATATTTAGTACAGCTTCCCATACCCAAGCCATCCACCACCACCACCACCACCACCACCACCACCACCACCACCACCACCACCACCACCACCACCACCACCACAACCACCACTAATCAACTTAAAATAACTCCTACACCTCCATTTAT
>JAPQNM010000044.1:5843066-5845566 GCA_029783475.1 Metacarcinus magister
CCCAACTTAAGTGCAAATATTCACGACTCACCCCATTAATTCATCCACTAAAGGCATGCCTACTTTGTATATTAATTAAGTGTTCTCTTCCCCCACACCAGACATCACTATCATCACAATCACCACCACCACTATCATCACAATCACCACCACTACAATCACCACAACAAAAACAAAACACATGCGAAAAAACAACACGGTAGCTGCCTCACCCATCAATCATCACAAACAACACCACCACCACCCCCACCACAATCACCACCACAATCACCACCACCACCACCACCACCATCACCACCACCACTGACATTCCTGTAGCAGCTGCACAGGATAAACCACACCCACTAATAATAAGGTTGAACTACCTCAAGTGATTCCCCACCGGCTCCTCCATCTCCTCCTCCTCCTCCTAGTAATTTTCCTTGTTCTCTTACTTGTTATCTTTATCTTTATCTATCTCTCTCTCTCTCTATCTTTATCTGTTTTATCTGTTGTGTGTGTGTCTTTGTTATTTGTTTTGCTGCCTTTGTTTGGTTTTGATTGTCGTTTTTTTATTATTTATTTATTTATTTATTTTTGTTGTTGTTGATGTGTTGTGTTTTGTGGTGTTGGGATCTATCTTTGTTTTTTTTTTCTTTCTCTCTCTCTCTCTCTCCTCTCTCTCTCTCTCTCTCTCTCTCCTCTCTCCTCTCTCTCTCTCTCTCTCTCTCTCTCTCTCTCTCTCTCTCTCTCTCCCACGCAGCTGGTGCAAGACGCTCTAAGGACACCCACCAACTACCACAATCCTTACTCACTCCCTCTCAAAAAAAGAAGTTAGTAATAATAATAGTAATAATAATTAAAAAAGTAAATAAATAAATAAAATCGCCATCTACCATTCCTCCCCATGTCTTCCTGTCCCTTTATCTCTCCCTTTTTAACACACCTTTCCTCCACCTTCCTCCCTCCTTTTCTCCATCCCTTATCCTTCCCCTCCACTAGTCTCTCTCCACAACCTGATGAATAGTGATTTGTATCTTAGAGTTTATATCCTTAACATCTTCCTCGCCTCCCCTACACAACAGGGGGTCGCTGCTCCCTCCATACACCGTCTGGGGTCTTAATTACAGGTTACGTAGCGGCCACAACAGGTGCACCAGGTAGAGAAAAGCCCGATCTGTCAGGAAGCTTGTAATTATCTCCAGGTTCTCACGCGGGGAGGACACGAGGGAGTCTGGCCCACCTTCTCTGCGTCACCTGTACCCTCACCTGGTCACCTAGTACACTAATTATGGGTATTAACACCTATTATGCTAGAAAAAACCATCCAACCTTCTATATAACTTTTCGTAATATCTGTGATTGTGTGTGTGTAACGCTGCCTAAACTGGGGTCCCACAAGGTGCGCCTCCAACTACGTCCTCATATCCAGGTGGCGGGTACAAGAGGTCTTATTTAGCCCAGGTAGCCGCCCCCAGGTGAGCCTCGCCCCGCCAGGTGTCATTAACATCACGAAAGGAAGACGAATCACCTCCACGATATGTTGAGGTAACGTCGTTTAGCTCAAATTTTTATTTATTTAATGTACGGTTGTTTTAATGCATTATTTTTTTTTTTTATATTTAAGTCTTTATTTGGTATTGTTTGATTTATACTATTTTTCATGGTGTGTGTGTGTGTGTGTGTGTGTGTGTGTGTGTGTGTGTGTGTGTGTGTGTGTGTGTGTGTGTGTGTGTGTGTGTGTGTGTGTGTGTGTGTGTGTTTAATACTATCATTGTCCCTATCTGATCACCCTTTTTACCTGCCTCTCTTCTTCCTCCCTCTCCCTCCTTCCTTACTCTTCCTTTTCTTTGTGTCTCTCTCCTACAAAATTACACATGCAATATATCTAAAATTTCTTCAGTAACATTTACATCATTACTTTGTTTGCATGAATTAACCTTCTCGCAACAATAACTATAATTATAACATTCCCCCTTTTTTTTTATCGAATCTACATAACCGGTCTGTAATTATCATCATCATTATCATTATCATCACTCATCATTATCATTCCTTCTCATCTTTCTTTTCGCTACATAAACTTTCCCTTTTAACCAACCTAATTTATTTATTTTTCGTGATCTCTCTCTGCTTCTATTATTATCATTATTATCATTATCATCTTTCTCATTCCCTTTTGTCTATCTACCTTTCTTTACCTATACTGCCTCTCTGCCCTCGCTTCCTTACCCTCCCTCTTCCCTCCCTCATTCCCAACCTCCTTCCCTACCTCTCTCTCTCTCTTCAGTACGCGATTTTTCCATTAGCTACCTGTCCATCCACACGCTTGGCATTCCTAATCATGCTATCGAGGGGGGGGGGTGTATCTACCTGGATTCGGCGACAGGTGAGGTTAAACAGGCAATTTATATATACAGGTTTCACTTTTCTACACCTCTAAGTTTCAATGGCATTACTTAAATATATATATAGTTCCATCAAGGGGTAATGGTGTTAAGGGTTGGTCTCTCTCTGCTCT
>JAPQNM010000044.1:5850566-5855566 GCA_029783475.1 Metacarcinus magister
GTTATTTGTATTATTTGTATTGCAGGTAACAAAAGAAATACAGTCACGGATGCCTTCCTTCTGTTCTCATGTACACACAGACACACAGACACACACACACACACACACACACACACACACACACACACACACACACACACACACACACACACACACACATTAGAACAGGAAATTAAGGGGACACTCGATGATCGATTGTATGACTGACCTTTTTCTTGCATTACGTAATATGGTCATAGCAAGAAGTATAATGATGCACTGGTTACATAATCATACTGAACTGTAATTTGTCTAATCATCGGTATGAATGATTGTGCAATTATTATAACCACGAATGTATAATTATGTTACGTATTCTTCTTTAAGTGTAGGATCGAAGCAATGTTTTTTTTCTCATTTATTAGTTATTAGTGTGTAAATTTTAGATTCCCCCCAAAAAAAAAGAGAAAAAGAGAGAAAAGAAGTATTATTATAGTATTTCTACCCATTTTCTGTTCATGCGCTAACAACCAATTAAAAAAATGAGATGGTCTCTAATCACTAAGTACGAAAACTTCCATTAACTACCATTGATGTGCTTTAAAACTCCTTAATTTCTTAATTGCCTTTACCAACTTCCTATTAGTTTTACCTGACATCCTTACCATAAACTTTCACCAACAATAATTCAAGTTTACTTAACAAACCAACAAAAGTTTAATTTCTTTTTATTTTTACACATTTTTTTGCGTTCCTTAATTTTAGTCTGTTTATGTATTCCCATGGTTGGCTCACTGCAGCATACCTGTCCAGTACCTACCTCCCCCACGCCCACCTACCTCCCCCTCCCCCCAGGTGTGAGGCGATACTTCTCAGTTATGAACGTGCAGAGTAATTAAACCATTACCGCCTCTTTCATTAGGTGGTCTAAATCGCATCCAGTAATGATCCCTCAAGCCAAGAGGTAATGAGCCACGGTGAGATAAGACCAAACTTAGATACCTTCCTCACTCCACCCTCAAAAAGAAAGAGAGAGAACAAAAAATTACACACAAAAGAAAAACTGGGTGAGGAATGACCCTTGTGATGGTTTACACTAAGGCTTGTTTTGTGGAAGAAACTCAGCATCTTAATTTCTCTCTCTTTCTCTCCTCCTCCTCCTCCTCCTCCTCCTCCTCCTCCTCCTCCTCCTCCTCCTCATCTGCAGTGTTTTAAGCTAAACTAACCCTTAAGAGCTCCTCCCTACGTACAGTCTCGAGACGCTTCTTCTTCGAGGTAAACCCAAGCAGCCTCGACCCTCTGGCGTCCGCGAATAGGGAGCGGCTGGACAGGTGGGCGCCTTTACCTTTCTTTAATTACAGGCATCCCTCAGTCAAAGGCAAGATAGCATCGAGTAGCATTCATTTGCATATAATTTCCCACCGTTGGTTCCGCTGAGCAAAAAGCGAAGGATCGTGGCGTGGCTGTTCTTGGTGTTGCGAGGTGTTGGGAAAATTGGGAGAACTTCATCTCGACAAATCTTGGGTTGAGCTAAGTTTTGATGGCTCCACAAGACCAACTTAAAGGCAGGGAGGTTAAACGCAATATAACTGCACTTTTTTTTCTTAGGTGTGTGTGTGTGTGTGTGTGTGTGTGTGTGTGTGTGTGTGTGTGTGTGTGTGTGTGTGTGTGTGTTCTAAATGAGGGAGTGGTGATTCTTAGGTAATGGTAATGAGACTGATAACCTGTGATGAACCAATGAGTGATGAGATTAAGTAGTGGTGAAGGCTCGTTATGCTTGTGGTTGTGTGGGCAGGAGATACAGTGGTAGAGATAGTAGTGGTAGTAGTAGTAGTGATAGTAGTGGTAGTAGTAGTAGTGATAGTAGTGGTAGTAGTAGTGGATGTAGTAGTGGTAGTGAATAATGTGGGAGTACAAACTAGAGCTGCAGGTGGTTGGGTGGTTGGATGGTGGAGGAACACCTTCGGGTACACTCAGGTGGTGATTACAGGTGTGGTGACGTGTGTAATCACCACCTTTATTCAGGAAGGGACGGAGGTGAGGGTGGATGAGGGAGGCATTACTCATTTAGGCTTGTCATGAGGAAGTGATGAATGTGTTGTCTGCAGGGCAAGCACATACGGGAACTAAGTTAAATATGGGTTAGAAAAAAAAAACCAAAAAAAAAAACATATACATCATCTTTCTATCTCATAATCTCTCACACTGAAAATCCCTCATGAAAAAAAAAAGAAAAAAACAGGAAAAATTGTCTATAGATTATGGAGAGTTTGTTGTTACCTTTTGTTTTCTTCTTTTCCTGCAAGGTACATTTGGTTTTACTTTCTTTGTACTAATTTGTACTACTCCTGTTTTTATCTATGGCGTGGTAGGTAATTTAATAGTTTCCGTCTCACCTCATACGTGCACACAATCCTTTCTTCCACACCTCTCTCCTCTCTTTCCGCTAAACCCCTAGACCATCCCTCTTCCTTCCGCACCTCCGTCCCCCACACTCTCCCCTCCCACTAGGCCACCCCACTAAACACCTTCCCCAACCCCCACACCCACCCACACCCAAGTAATCATGAAGTGTCCATTTACTCGACTACAATTTATCACCACTAATTGCTATCCACAGAGACGAGAAGCAACCACCCTCCTAATTGCCTCACTCCTCTTCTATTGTCCTGGGTCGGTGGCACTGGGACCGCGCGATGCTTATAAGGACAATTCTGGGTCGTCCTCCACACACCAGCTTCCATGTCGACAGAGAAGGGGCGGGATGGAGCGTCCTTCGGCTACGTGTTCGGTGATTTCCACTATCTCTTAGGGAAAGGGGCGCCGGGGGAGAGCGGAGAGAATTTACATGAAAGTGGGAGGTGAGGATAGACAGAGGGAGAAGGCTAGAGGAGATAGATGGATGGATGGATGGAGGCGTGGAAGGTGGGAAAGAGAGGGTGAATGGGTGTGTATCGTAATTCACGCGAGAGTTGTCTCATGTCATGGTGTGTGTGTGTGTGTGTGTGTGTGTGTGTGTGTGTGTGTGTGTGTGTGTGTGTGTGTGTGTGTGTGTGCAGGCATGCGTAAATACGTCTTGAATGCTTGTCAGACGAAGGGAAAAGGTTACAAAAACTATTCTCTCTTCCCCGTTCACTTAATTGTTAGCTGCCTGAGTACGTGATCCAAACAAAGGATACTTAAGATAACAAACATGTGACGAGATATTAGTGGCAACATAATTTATCGATTTGTTTTACTTTCCTTTTGTTTTCATAATATAACACGACTAAGATTTACTATTTCTCTCAGCGCGACCACGAGGGTTGTGGCGGCGTCCTGAGGTGATGGATGTGTTTCATATTTCTAAAATTTATAACACCAATAACTTTCATGTTTTTCTCTCCCCGCCACAAGACACACGGCCGCCCTTGTGATGCATCGGGCTGCAGCGCCGCACAAAACACCTGCCTTGGAAGGAGCGGCAATATCTTCCCGCAAACTTGTAACACACGCTAAACTTAGGAACACTATTGGAGATTACACCGATTAAAACAGCAACAATATCACCTCATGGAAGTAAAGACGCCGGTAAAAATAACACAAATAAGAAGGTGACATGAATGACAATCTGCCAACATGCTTCTGTAAACAAACTTACCCACAATATATCGTCCATAAATTTACAAACTGCAACAATGAACGTATATAAATAAAAAAGATACGCAGTCACCCTGTATCTCAAGGTTTTCACCAGATTCACAAATTTCTCCTGGAATATCTGCACGCCACACACGCCTCGGGGACGGCAAGGCAGCCTGGCGTGGGCTGTGTGTACACACCAACACAACTGGCGGGGCGGAACAAGGCAGCGAGGCGACTTTAGAATCCAATCACGATACTTCCTTCCATAATACGAACAACAGAACTTAACCGTTTGAGGCTTGAAATATAGTTCAGATGCCTGAGAGAAAGTTATCTATGTTGTTATGAAGCTGTAATTACAATTATTTATTGCTGTAAATTTAGCAACAGCGCTGACTCTCTCCACGAGCCAAGTTGGGGCAGCGTTCAGGCTTACCAGCACGTTGCATCCACTTTAAATATATGGAAAATAAACTTTCGTTGACTCAGTGGACTCAGTGCAGTTAATCATATTTTAAAAAAGTGTAATGTATAAATAACCCTGATTTAATTTTTTAAATCCATTGCAATTTATTTTCCAAATCTTGAAATATATTTTTAAGTGACTGTGATCGATAGTTACCTACTAATGCCCCTCATCATAAAAACAATCCTTCTCCGCGTCAGTTTCAAAACTAATTAGTCGCAGGTAGTCCAGGTAAGCCTTACCATACAGGTGGTCCCCTCACCTGTACACGTATGGTTAATGAGTTGAGTTGAGGCCACAGCACCCTGCACTCCAGTGGTCATGCTTTACCAACACATTACCAAACCTTCATGTCACCACACACAACCCAACACACGACACCATATCAATCATCACCACCATCAACACCACATCCACTACTACAATCGATCAAAAACTCCTAGTCGCTGCTACCACCACTGCCATCAACATACCTACCACAACCACTACTACCACCACCGCCACCACCATCACCACCACCACCACCACCGTCACTACCTTCCAGCTACTCTCTCTCCACACATCCCGATCTCACCCCTCCATTAATCTAAGGTCTCCCTCACTCTATCCATCCATCTTCCCCCATTTCTCTGCCCTGGATCCATGTCTCCCTTCCTCCCTCCTTCCCTCCCTACCCCGTTTCCCTTATTCCCTCCCTCCCTCCCTCCCTCCCTTCTGCTACCTAGATGCACTCCTCCTCACCGTCTCTCCTTCCCTCAACGTGTCCAAGATGCCTCATTAATCCTTGTTCAGCTCTCTCTCTCTCTCTCTCTCTCTCTCTCTCTCTCTCTCTCTCTCTCTCTCTCTCTCTCTCTCTCTCTCTCTCTCTCTCTCTCTCTCTCTCTCTCTCTCTCTCTCTCTCTCTCTCTCTCTCTCTCTCTCTCTCTCTCTC
>JAPQNM010000044.1:5860566-5863066 GCA_029783475.1 Metacarcinus magister
TCAATTCCACAGCAACAAAATCCCAAAGAAAAGTATTATTATTTACGAAGAGAGAGAGAGAGAGAGAGAGAGAGAGAGAGAGAGAGAGAGAGAGAGAGAGAGAGAGAGAGAGAGAGAGAGAGAGAGAGAGAGAGAGAGAGAGAGAGAGAGAGAGAGAGAGAGAGAGAGAGAGAGAGAGAGAGAGAGAGAGAGAGTTACATTCATACCTTTTCCCCCTTTACCTGTCCTCCGTAATTAGAAGGGACACAAACACGACCTAAAAAAGTCCAGGTACTGACGCAGAAGAAGAGAAAAGTGAAAGCAAACGAAGCGAGAAAATGATATTCCCTTTCCTCCTCTTCCTCCTCCTCCTCCTCCTCCTCCTCCTCCTCCTCCTGAACCTCTAGGGAAATTTAAGGCTTGCGCTCCGCCACCGCCATATACAATTTAAATACCAGGAGCCTCGAGCTGAATATTAATAAGAGGAAATAGTTCAAAGAGGAAGAAATTGGAGGAAATAATACAATAAGTGACTCTTAGTAATGGTGGTGAGAGAGAGAGAGAGAGAGAGAGAGAGAGAGAGAGAGAGAGAGAGAGAGAGAGAGAGAGAGAGAGAGAGAGAGAGAGAGATAGTTGTTGTTGGTATTAGTATTGGTGGTGGTGGTGGCGGCGAGTTCACAGAAAACGACAGTGAAAACCTAATTATGTATATGATCCACACATCTCACTCACTCACTCACCTCTACACCTTCTCCACCCATATCTACCTCGCCCAAAACAAAACACGTCCTTCCACACCACTACCTCCCTTTACCCCTTCACCTCCACCTCCACCTCCACCTCCACCCCATGTTCTATACCCTTCACCTCACCACCATCACTCTGCTCCAGTTCCTAACCTAACCTACCCATGTCCCTTCTACTACTACTACTACTACTACTACTACTACTACTACTACTACTACTACTACTATTTGTGTTAGACTTAGGCCTATTCTCTGGTCGTAATAACTTGATGAAATATATTAAAAAGGCTATTATTTTATACAGGAATATGTACGAGTCCTAAGTATTAAAATTTTCTATTAACATAATTACACTTACATTATTTATTTTATTTTATTTTATTTTATTTCTCTCTCTCTCTCTCTCTCTCTCTCTCTCTCTCTCTCTCTCTCTCTCTCTCTCTCTCTCTCTCTCTCTCTCTCTCTCTCTCTCTCTCTCAATACAACCACAATCATTCACCACATTATTCAGAATACAAATGTTTCATACAGGTATATACAGTCATATGAACCGGAATGCAATTACTTTCGATTTTAGTACTAATAATCCGAATACGAATACAAATTGAAAGGCATTCGATTACAAAGACTTAATAGTATGAACACTCTGATACACACACACACACACACACACACACACACACACACACACCACACACACCACACACACACACACACACGCACGCGCACACACACACAGGAACAAAAACAAAAATGTACAAAGCAAGCACAACTTCACTACTAAATTCGAAGAGAGAGAGAAAGGAAGGAAGGGAGGGAGGGAGGGAAGGAGAGAGGGAAGAAGGGAGAGAGAGAGGGGGGAATGGAGGGATAGAGAGAGAGAAATGACCAGGAAACGAAAACAACAACAACAACAACAACAACAACAGTAACAACAAAAATAAACTAAAAAAAAAGGGAGTGGGTATGGGACGGGGAGAGAGGGGGAGATAGGGGGGGAGGGAGCACCACGTTCTCTCCATTGTCCCTCCACACTAAACTGTCTCCCTCTCCTCACTCCCTTTATTCTCCACTCTCCCTCCCTCTCTCTCTCTCTCTACTCCCTCCCTTCCCCTCCTCTCTCCCTTCCTATACATCCTCCTCTCTACTTTAACCATTTCCACACTCGCTCCTTTTTCCTCCTATTCCCTCGTGTCATTCCCCCTTCCTCTCCCCCCCCCACCCCTATCCCTCCTTCCTTCTTCCTTCCTCTCTCTATTTTTCTCTCTCTCTTCTTAACCATCTCGGTCCACGCGAAACTAACTGGTCCTAGAAGAGAGACCGCGGTTGGTGAATTCGGCTTTTTTCCGTCCATTTCGGTTCCAGATGGCCGTGAAAGCTTATGATGGATGTTCTGTGGCTCGTTAACTCTCTCTCTCTCTCTCTCTCTCTCTCTCTCTCTCTCTCTCTCTCTCTCTCTCTCTCTCTCTCTCTCTCTCTCTCTCTCTCTCTCTCTCTCTTTTTTAAGGCCAGCCAACCAATATTCGATAAATTAACACAACACAATATTCACTTCACGCCAACGTGCACTAATCAGATTACAGATGCCATTCACATAACTATTTGAGCGGGAAAATGTGGAAGCTGATGGGCGTGTGTGTGTGTGTGTGTGTGTGTGTGTGTGTGTGTGTGTGTGTGTGTGTGTGTGTGTGTGTGTGTGTGTGTGTGTTGCCCGTCATTTAACAAACATACATACTCATACACACTCTTTTGTTTCGCATCCTCGCACTCCTCCA
>JAPQNM010000044.1:5868066-5883066 GCA_029783475.1 Metacarcinus magister
GAGGGGAAAAGGGGAGGGAGGGGAGACAGGGGAGTAAGGGAAGGGAGGGAGGGAAAGAGGAAGACAAAACCTCTACTTACCAAACTAAACATTTCATAATACATAGTCTATTCATCATAAAGTCTATTGTTTCATTAAGCTGCAATCTTTTATTTTTTATTTTTTTATTTTTTATTTTTTCATCGATATCCGTAAAGGGAAAAAACACACACACACACACACATGAATATAAATAATCCTTCGTATCAATTAATTTTATGTATGTGAGAAAAATACAGTACAAGCCTTTTTTTTTTTGTGTGTGTATCTTTAACAAAATATGTGTAATCCCTTTCACAATATGATTAATTACTCTTGGCGTCTAGCAATATACAACACTCATTCTCTCTCTCTCTCTCTCTCTCTCTCTCTCTCTCTCTCTCTCTCTCTCTCTCTCTCTCTCTCTCTCTCTCTCTCTCTCTCGCTAAGCAAACCTGTACAAACAATCGCCCGTCTATTAACCCACTCAGTTCTTGCGGCACACCGTATGTGCCAGCAGCGTCTCCCTCTCCTGTGTTTGCGGCACGACGTCTGTGTCAAGATCTTTATATCATTCCCATGCATATACATATGATGTATAGGCCAGTGTAACAACTTTTATCATTATTTACCAATTTCTATTGTCTTATGTATCAGAATTACCGTTCTTATGAGTATTTATGTGATATTCAAAAGATAATTTTACGGTACGATAACTGCGGTTTGGCAACACCACCGGCACCAATATATAACCGTCGCTCCGTCGGCCGTCAGCGAGGGGCTCTTCTAGCTAGCATTAGATATTGGATATTGAAAATATTGGAAATATTGGAAATATCATAGCAGCATCTGATACACCTAATTAAACTGTACAACTGTCATTATGAATATTTGTTTTATGACTAATAATTACGCAGTAAAATGAAACTTAATATTTATTTAAAAACATGATTTTCCTCCTCATTTTCCCGAAAGCTATTAGAGATATTGGAAATATCATTGCAGCATCTGATAGACCTAATTAAACTGTACAACTGTCATTATGAATATTTGTTCTATGACTAATAATTACGCAGTAAAATGAAACTTAATATATATATATATATAAACATGACTTTCAGCCTCATTTTCCCGAAAGCTATTAGAGATATTGGAAATATTTTTGCAACATCTGATACACCTAATTAAACTGTAAAACTGATACTATGAATATTTGTTCTATGACTAATAATTACGCAGTAAAATGAAACTTAATATTTATTTAAAAACATGACTTTCCTCCTCATTTTCTCGAAAGCTATTAGAGATATTGGAAATATCATTGCAGCATCTGATACATCTAATTAGATTGTACAACTCTCATTATGAATATTTGTTCTATGACTAATAATTACGCAGTAAAATGAAACTTAATATTTATTTAAAAAAATGACTTTCCTCCTCATTTTCTCGAAAGCTATTAGAGATATTGGAAATATCATTGCAGCATCTGATATACCTAATTAAACTGTACAACTGATATTATGAATATTTGTTCTATGGCTAATAATTACGCAGTAAAATGAAACTTAATATTTATATAAAAACATGAATTTCCTCCTCATTTTCTCGAAAGCTATTAGAGATATTGGAAATATCATTGCAGCATCTAATAATCCTAATTAAACTGTACAACTGTCATTATGAATATTTGTTAATGACTAATAATTACGCAGTAAAATGAAACTTAATTTTTATATAAAAACATGACTTTCCCCCTCATTTTCTCGAAAGCTATTAGAGATATTGGAAATATCATTGCAGCATCTGATACATCTAATTAGATTGTACAACTCTCATTATGAATATTTGTTCTATGACTAATAATTAGGCAGTAAAATGAAAATTAATATTTATATAAAAACATAACTTTCCTCCTCATTTTCTCGCAAAGCTATTAGAGATATTGGAAATATCATTGCAGCATCTGATACAGCTAATTAAACTGTACAACTCTCATTATGAATATTTTTTCTATGACTAATAATTACACAGTAAAATGAAACTTAATATTTATATAAAAACATGATTTTCCTCCTCATTTTCTCGAAAGCTATTAGAGATATTGGATATATCACTGCAGCATCTAATAGACATAATTAAACTGTAAAAAACTGACATTATGAATATTTGTTCTATGACTAATAATCACGCAGTAAAATGAAACTATATATTTATATAAAAACATGACATTCCTCCTCATTTTCTCGAAAGCTATTAGAGATATTGGAAATATCATTGCAGCATCTGATAGACCTGATTAAAATCTACTACTGTCATTATGAATATTTTCACTGGTACTAATAAATACTGAATTTTACTTTTTTTAAAATTATTTTCTTCCTCGTTTTCTCGAAAGCTATTAGAGATATTGGAAATATCATTGCATCATCTGATACACCTAATTCAACTGTACAACTGATATTATGAATATTTGTTCTATGACTAATAATTACGCATTAAAATAAAACCGTATTTTTATATAAAAACATGATTTTCCTCGTCATTTTCTCGAAAGCTATTAGAGATATTGGAAATATAATTGCAGCATATAATAGACCTAATTAAACTGTACAACTGATATTATGAATATTTGTTCTATGACTAATAATTACGCAGTAAAATGAAACTTAATATTTATTTAAAAACATGACTTTCCTCCTCATTTTCTCGAAAGCTATTAGAGATATTGGAAATATCATTGCAGCATCTGATATACCTAATTAAACTGTACAACTGATATTATGAATATTTGTTCTATGGCTAGTAATTACGCAGTAAAATGAAACTTAATATTTATATAAAAACATGACTTTCCTCCTCATTTTCTCGAAAGCTATTAGAGATATTGGAAATATCATTGCAGCATCTAATAATCCTAATTAAACTGTACAACTGTCATTATGAATATTTGTTCTATGACTAATAATTACGCAGTAAAATGAAACTTAATTTTTATATAAAAACATGACTTTCCCCCTCATTTTCTCGAAAGCTATTAGAGATATTGGAAATATCATTGCAGCATCTGATACATCTAATTAGATTGTACAACTCTCATTATGAATATTTGTTCTATGGCTAATAATTACGCAGTAAAATGAAACTTAATATTTATATAAAAACATGACTTTCCCCCTCATTTTCTCGAAAGCTATTAGAGATATTGGAAATATCATTGCAGCATCTGATACATCTAATTAGATTGTACAACTCTCATTATGAATATTTGTTCTATGGCTAATAATTACACAGTAAAATGAAACTTAATATTTATATAAAAACATGATTTTCCTCCTCATTTTCTCGAAAGCTATTAGAGATATTGGAAATATCACTGCAGCATCTGATAGACATAATTAAACTGTAAAACTGACATTATGAATATTTGTTCTATGACTAATAATTACGCAGTAAAATGAAACTTAATATTTATATAAAAACATGACATTCCTCCTCATTTTCTCGAAAGGTATTAGAGATATTGGAAATATCATTGCAGCATCTGATACATCTAATTAGATTGTACAACTCTCATTATGAATATTTGTTCTATGACTAATAATTACGCAGTAAAATGAAACTTAATATTTATTTAAAAAAATGACTTTCCTCCTCATTTTCTCGAAAGCTATTAGAGATATTGGAAATATCATTGCAGCATCTGATATACCTAATTAAACTGTACAACTGATATTATGAATATTTGTTCTATGGCTAATAATTACGCAGTAAAATGAAACTTAATATTTATATAAAAACATGACTTTCCTCCTCATTTTCTCGAAAGCTATTAGAGATATTGGAAATATCATTGCAGCATCTAATAATCCTAATTAAACTGTACAACTGTCATTATGAATATTTGTTCCATGACTAATAATTACGCAGTAAAATGAAACTTAATTTTTATATAAAAACATGAATTTCCCCCTCATTTTCTCGAAAGCTATTAGAGATATTGGAAATATCATTGCAGCATCTGATACATCTAATTAGATTGTACAACTCTCATTATGAATATTTGTTCTATGACTAATAATTAGGCAGTAAAATGAAACTTAATATTTATATAAAAACATGACTTTCCTCCTCATTTTCTCGAAAGCTATTAGAGATATTGGAAATATCATTGCAGCATCTGATACACCTAATTAAACTGTACAACTCTCATTATGAATATTTGTTCTATGACTAATAATTACACAGTAAAATGAAACTTAATATTTATATAAAAACATGATTTTCCTCCTCATTTTCTCGAAAGCTATTAGAGATATTGGATATATCACTGCAGCATCTTATAGACATAATTAAACTGTAAAACTGACATTATGAATATTTGTCCTATGACTAATAATTACGCAGTAAAATGAAACTATATATTTATATAAAAACATGACATTCCTCCTCATTTTCTCGAAAGCTATTAGAGATATTGGAAATATCATTGCAGCATCTGATAGACCTGATTAAAATCTACTACTGTCATTATGAATATTTTCACTGGTACTAATAAATACTGAATTTTACTTTTTTTAAAATTATTTTCTTCCTCGTTTTCTCGAAAGCTATTAGAGATATTGGAAATATCATTGCATCATCTGATACACCTAATTCAACTGTACAACTGATATTATGAATATTTGTTCTATGACTAATAATTACGCATTAAAATAAAACCGTATTTTTATATAAAAACATGATTTTCCTCGTCATTTTCTCGAAAGCTATTAGAGATATTGGAAATATAATTGCAGCATATAATAGACCTAATTAAACTGTACAACTGATATTATGAATATTTGTTCTATGACTAATAATTACGCAGTAAAATGAAACTTAATATTTATATAAAAACATGACTTTCCTCCTCATTTTCTCGAAAGCTATTAGAGATATTGGAAATATCATTGCAGCATCTGATACACCTAATTAAACTGTACAACTGATATTATGAATATTTGTTCTATGGCTAGTAATTACGCAGTAAAATGAAACTTAATATTTATATAAAAACATGACTTTCCTCCTCATTTTCTCGAAAGCTATTAGAGATATTGGAAATATCATTGCAGCATCTAATAATCCTAATTAAACTGTACAACTGTCATTATGAATATTTGTTCTATGACTAATAATTACGCAGTAAAATGAAACTTAATTTTTATATAAAAACATGACTTTCCCCCTCATTTTCTCGCAAGCTATTAGAGATATTGGAAATATCATTGCAGCATCTGATACATCTAATTAGATTGTACAACTCTCATTATGAATATTTGTTCTATGGCTAATAATTACGCAGTAAAATGAAACTTAATATTTATATAAAAACATGACTTTCCCCCTCATTTTCTCGAAAGCTATTAGAGATATTGGAAATATCATTGCAGCATCTGATACATCTAATTAGATTGTACAACTCTCATTATGAATATTTGTTCTATGGCTAATAATTACACAGTAAAATGAAACTTAATATTTATATAAAAACATGATTTTCCTCCTCATTTTCTCGAAAGCTATTAGAGATATTGGAAATATCACTGCAGCATCTGATAGACATAATTAAACTGTAAAACTGACATTATGAATATTTGTTCTATGACTAATAATTACGCAGTAAAATGAAACTTAATATTTATATAAAAACATGACTTTCCTCCTCATTTTCTCGAAAGCTATTAGAGATATTGGAAATATCATTGCAGCATCTGATACATCTAATTAATTGTACAACTCTCATTATGAATATTTGTTCTATGACTAATAATTACGCAGTAAAATGAAACTTAATATTTATTTAAAAAAATGACTTTCCTCCTCATTTTCTCGAAAGCTATTAGAGATATTGGAAATATCATTGCAGCATCTGATATACCTAATTAAACTGTACAACTGATATTATGAATATTTGTTCTATGGCTAATAATTACGCAGTAAAATGAAACTTAATATTTATATAAAAACATGACTTTCCTCCTCATTTTCTCGAAAGCTATTAGAGATATTGGAAATATCATTGCAGCATCTGATAATCCTAATTAAACTGTACAACTGTCATTATGAATATTTGTTCTATGACTAATAATTACGCAGTAAAATGAAACTTAATTTTTATATAAAAACATGACTTTCCCCCTCATTTTCTCGAAAGCTATTAGAGATATTGGAAATATCATTGCAGCATCTGATACATCTAATTAGATTGTACAACTCTCATTATGAATATTTGTTCTATGACTAATAATTAGGCAGTAAAATGAAACTTAATATTTATATAAAAACATGAATTTCCTCCTCATTTTCTCGAAAGCTATTAGAGATATTGGAAATATCATTGCAGCATCTGATACACCTAATTAAACTGTACAACTCTCATTATGAATATTTGTTCTATGACTAATAATTACACAGTAAAATGAAACTTAATATTTATATAAAAACATGATTTTCCTCCTCATTTTCTCGAAAGCTATTAGAGATATTGGAAATATCACTGCAGCATCTGATAGACATAATTAAACTGTAAAACTGACATTATGAATATTTGTTCTATGACTAATAATCACGCAGTAAAATGAAACTATATATTTATATAAAAACATGACATTCCTCCTCATTTTCTCGAAAGCTATTAGAGATATTGGAAATATCATTGCAGCATCTGATAGACCTGATTAAAATCTACTACTGTCATTATGAATATTTTCACTGGTACTAATAAATACTGAATTTTAATTTTTTAAAATTAATTTCTTCCTCGTTTTCTCGAAAGCTATTAGAGATATTGGAAATATCATTGCATCATCTGATACACCTAATTCAACTGTACAACTGATATTATGAATATTTGTTCTATGACTAATAATTACGCATTAAAATAAAACCGTATTTTTATATAAAAACATGATTTTCCTCGTCATTTTCTCGAAAGCTATTAGAGATATTGGAAATATAATTGCAGCATATAATAGACCTAATTAAACTGTACAACTGATATTATGAATATTTGTTCTATGACTAATAATTACGCAGTAAAATGAAACTTAATATTTATTTAAAAACATGACTTTCCTCCTCATTTTCTCGAAAGCTATTAGAGATATTGGAAATATCATTGCAGCATCTGATATACCTAATTAAACTGTACAACTGATATTATGAATATTTGTTCTATGGCTAATAATTACGCAGTAAAATGAAACTTAATATTTATATAAAAACATGACTTTCCTCCTCATTTTCTCGAAAGCTATTAGAGATATTGGAAATATCATTGCAGCATCTAATAATCCTAATTAAACTGTACAACTGTCATTATGAATATTTGTTCTATGACTAATAATTACGCAGTAAAATGAAACTTAATTTTTATATAAAAACATGATTTTCCTCCTCATTTTCTCGAAAGCTATTAGAGATATTGGAAATATCATTGCAGCATCTGATACATCTAATTAGATTGTACAACTCTCATTATGAATATTTGTTCTATGACTAATAATTACGCAGTAAAATGAAACTTAATATTTATATAAAAACATGACTTTCCTCCTCATTTTCTCGAAAGCTATTAGAGATATTGGAAATATCATTGCAGCATCTGATACACCTAATTAAATGTACAACTGTCATTATGAATATTTGTTCTATGGCTAATAATTACCAATAAATGAAACTTAATTTTATATAAAAATATGATTTTCCTCCTCATTTTCTCGAAAGCTATTAGAGATATTGGAAATATCATTGCAGCATCTGATAGACCTAATTAAACTGTACAACTGACATTATGAATATTTGTTCTATGACTAATAATTACGCAGTAAAATGAAACTTAATATTTATATAAAAACATGACTTTTCCTCCTCATTTTCTCGAAAGCTATTAGAGATATTGGAAATATCATTGCAGCATCTGATACACCTAATTAAACTGTACAACTGATATTATGAATATTTGTTCTATGACTAATAATTACGCAGTAAAATGAAACTTAATATTTATATAAAAACATGACTTTCCTCCTCATTTTCTCGAAAGCTATTAGAGATATTGGAAATATCATTGCAGCATCTAATAATCCTAATTAAACTGTACAACTGTCATTATGAATATTTGTTCCATGACTAATAATTACGCAGTAAAATGAAACTTAATTTTTATATAAAAACATGACTTTCCCCCTCATTTTCTCGAAAGCTATTAGAGATATTGGAAATATCATTGCAGCATCTGATACATCTAATTAGATTGTACAACTCTCATTATGAATATTTGTTCTATGACTAATAATTAGGCAGTAAAATGAAACTTAATATTTATATAAAAACATGACTTTCCTCCTCATTTTCTCGAAAGCTATTAGAGATATTGGAAATATCATTGCAGCATCTGATACACCTAATTAAACTGTACAACTCTCATTATGAATATTTGTTCTATGACTAATAATTACACAGTAAAATGAAACTTAATATTTATATAAAAACATGATTTTCCTCCTCATTTTCTCGAAAGCTATTAGAGATATTGGAAATATCACTGCAGCATCTGATAGACATAATTAAACTGTAAAACTGACATTATGAATATTTGTTCTATGACTAATAATCACGCAGTAAAATGAAACTATATATTTATATAAAAACATGACATTCCTCCTCATTTTCTCGAAAGCTATTAGAGATATTGGAAATATCATTGCAGCATCTGATAGACCTGATTAAAATCTACTACTGTCATTATGAATATTTTCACTGGTACTAATAAATACTGAATTTTACTTTTTTTTAAAATTATTTTCTTCCTCGTTTTCTCGAAAGCTATTAGAGATATTGGAAATATCATTGCATCATCTGATACACCTAATTCAACTGTACAACTGATATTATGAATATTTGTTCTATGACTAATAATTACGCATTAAAATAAAACCGTATTTTTATATAAAAACATGATTTTCCTCGTCATTTTCTCGAAAGCTATTAGAGATATTGGAAATATAATTGCAGCATATAATAGACCTAATTAAACTGTACAACTGATATTATGAATATTTGTTCTATGACTAATAATTACATAGTAAAATGAAACTTAATATTTATTTAAAAACATGACTTTCCTCCTCATTTTCTCGAAAGCTATTAGAGATATTGGAAATATCATTGCAGCATCTGATATACCTAATTAAACTGTACAACTGATATTATGAATATTTGTTCTATGGCTAGTAATTACGCAGTAAAATGAAACTTAATATTTATATAAAAACATGACTTTCCTCCTCATTTTCTCGAAAGCTATTAGAGATATTGGAAATATCATTGCAGCATCTAATAATCCTAATTAAACTGTACAACTGTCATTATGAATATTTGTTCTATGACTAATAATTACGCAGTAAAATGAAACTTAATTTTTATATAAAAACATGACTTTCCCCCTCATTTTCTCGCAAGCTATTAGAGATATTGGAAATATCATTGCAGCATCTGATACATCTAATTAGATTGTACAACTCTCATTATGAATATTTGTTCTATGGCTAATAATTACACAGTAAAATGAAACTTAATATTTATATAAAAACATGATTTTCCTCCTCATTTTCTCGAAAGCTATTAGAGATATTGGAAATATCACTGCAGCATCTGATAGACATAATTAAACTGTAAAACTGACATTATGAATATTTGTTCTATGACTAATAATTACGCAGTAAAATGAAACTTAATATTTATATAAAAACATGACATTCCTCCTCATTTTCTCGAAAGGTATTAGAGATATTGGAAATATCATTGCAGCATCTGATAGACCTGATTAAAATCTACTACTGTCATTATGAATATTTTCACTGGTACTAATAAATACTGAATTTTACTTTTTTTAAAATTATTTTCTTCCTCGTTTTCTCGAAAGCTATTAGAGATATTGGAAATATTATTGCATCATCTTATACACCTAATTCAACTGTACAACTGATATTATGAATATTTGTTTTATGTCTAATAATTACGCATTAAAATAAAACCGTATTTTTATATAAAAACATGATTTTCCTCGTCATTTTCTCGAAAGCTATTAGAGATATTGGAAATATAATTGCAGCATATAATAGACCTAATTAAACTGTACAACTGATATTATGAATATTTGTTCTATGACTAATAATTACGCAGTAAAATGAAACTTAATATTTATTTAAAAACATGACTTTCCTCTTCATTTTCTCGAAAGCTATTAGAGATATTGGAAATATAATTGCAGCATATAATAGACCTAATTAAACTGTACAACTGTATTATGAATATTTGTTCTATGACTAATAATTACGCAGTAAAATGAAACTTAATATTTATATAAAAACATGACTTTCCTCCTCATTTTCTCGAAAGCTATTAGAGATATTGGAAATATCATTGCAGCATCTAATAATCCTAATTAAACTGTACAACTGTCATTATGAATATTTGTTCTATGACTAATAATTACGCAGTAAAATGAAACTTAATTTTTATATAAAAACATGACTTTCCCCCTCATTTTCTCGAAAGCTATTAGAGATATTGGAAATATCATTGCAGCATCTGATACATCTAATTAGATTGTACAAACTCTCATTATGAATATTTGTTCTATGGCTAATAATTACGCAGTAAAATGAAACTTAATATTTATATAAAAACATGACTTTCCTCCTCATTTTCTCGAAAGCTATTAGAGATTTTGGAAATATCATTGCAGCATCTGATACACCTAATTAAACTGTACAACTCTCATTATGGATATTTGTTCTATGACTAATAATTACACAGTAAAATGAAACTTAATATTTATATAAAAACATGATTTTCCTCCTCATTTTCTCGAAAGCTATTAGAGATATTGGAAATATCACTGCAGCATCTGATAGACATAATTAAACTGTAAAACTGACATTATGAATATTTGTTCTATGACTAATAATTACGCAGTAAAATGAAACTATATATTTATATAAAAACATGACATTCCTCCTCATTTTCTCGCAAGCTATTAGAGATATTGGAAATATCATTGCAGCATCTGATAGACCTGATTAAAATCTACTACTGTCATTATGAATATTTTCACTGGTACTAATAAATACTGAATTTTACTTTTTTTAAAATTATTTTCTTCCTCGTTTTCTCAAAAGCTATTAGAGATATTGGAAATATCATTGTATCATCTGATACACCTAATTCAACTGTACAACTGATATTATAAATATTTGTTCTATGACTAATAATTACGCATTAAAAAAAACCGTATTTTTATATAAAAACATGATTTTCCTCGTCATTTTCTCGAAAGCTATTAGAGATATTGGAAATATAATTCCAGCATATAATAGACCTAATTAAACCGTAACACTGATATTATGAATATTTGTTCTATGACTAATAATTACGCAGTAAAATGAAACTTAATATTTATTTCAAAACATGACTTTCCTCCTCATTTTCTCGAAAGCTATTAGAGATATTGGAAATATCATTGCAGCATCTGATATACCTAATTAAACTGTACAACTGATATTATGAATATTTGTTCTATGACTAATAATTACGCAGTAAAATGAAACTTAATATTTATTTAAAAACATGACTTTCCTCTTCATTTTCTCGAAAGCTATTAGAGATATTGGAAATATAATTGCAGCATATAATAGACCTAATTAAACTGTACAACTGTTATTATGAATATTAGTTCTATGACTAATAATTACGCAGTAAAATGAAACTTAATATTTATATAAAAACATGACTTTCCTCCTCATTTTCTCGAAAGCTATTAGATATATTGGAAATATCATTGCAGCATCTAATAATCCTAATTAAACTGTACAACTGTCATTATGAATATTTGTTCTATGACTAATAATTACGCAGTAAAATGAAACTTAATATTTATATAAAAACATGACTTTCCCCCTCATATTTTCGAAAGCTATTAGAGATATTGGAAATATCATTGCAGCATCTGATACATCTAATTAGATTGTAAAACTCTCATTATGAATATTTGTTCTATGGCTAATAACTACGCAGTAAAATGAAACTTAATGTTTATATAAAAACATGACTTTCCTCCTCATTTTCTCGAAAGCTATTAGAGATTTTGGAAATATCATTGCAGCATCTGATACACCTAATGAAACTGTACAACTCTCATTATGGATATTTGTTCTATGACTAATAATTACACAGTAAAATGAAACTTAATATTTATATAAAAACATGATTTTCCTCCTCATTTTCTCGAAAGCTATTAGAGATATTGGAAATATCACTGCAGCATCTGATAGACATAATTAAACTGTAAAACTGACATTATGAATATTTGTTCTATGACTAATAATTACGCAGTAAAATGAAACTATATATTTATATAAAAACATGACATTCCTCCTCATTTTCTCGAAAGCTATTAGAGATATTGGAAATATCATTGCAGCATCTGATAGACCGGATTAAAATCTACTACTGTCATTATGAATATTTTCACTGGTACTAATAAATACTGAATTTTACTTTTTTTAAAATTATTTTCTTCCTCGTTTTCTCAAAAGCTATTAGAGATATTGGAAATATCATTGCATCATCTGATACACCTAATTCAACTGTACAACTGATATTATAAATATTTGTTCTATGACTAATAATTACGCATTAAAAAAAACCGTATTTTTATATAAAAACATGATTTTCCTCGTCATTTTCTCGAAAGCTATTAGAGATATTGGAAATATAATTCCAGCATATAATAGACCTAATTAAACCGTAACACTGATATTATGAATATTTGTTCTATGACTAATAATTACGCAGTAAAATGAAACTTAATATTTATTTCAAAACATGACTTTCCTCCTCATTTTCTCGAAAGCTATTAGAGATATTGGAAATATCATTGCAGCATCTGATATACCTAATTAAACTGTACAACTGATATTATGAATATTTGTTCTATGGCTAATAATTACGCAGTAAAATGAAACTTAATATTTATATAAAAACATGACTTTCCTCCTCATTTTCTCGAAAGCTATTAGAGATATTGGAAATATCATTGCAGCATCTAATAATCCTAATTAAACTGTACAACTGTCATTATGAATATTTGTTCTATGACTAATAATTACGCAGTAAAATGAAACTTAATTTTTATATAAAAACATGACTTTCCCCCTCATTTTCTCGAAAGCTATTAGAGATATTTGAAATATCATTGCAGCATCTGACACATTTAATTAGATTGTACAACTCTCATTATGAATATTTGTTCTATGGCTAATAATTACGCAGTAAAATGAAACTTAATATTTATATAAAAACATGACTTTCCTCCTCATTTTCTCGAAAGCTATTAGAGATATTGGAAATATCATTTCAGCATCTGATACACCTAATTAAACTGTACAACTCTCATTATGAATATTTGGTTCTATGACTAATAATTGCGCAGGAAAATGAAACTTAATATTTATATAAAAACATGATTTTCCTCCTCATTTTCTCGGAAGCTATTAGAGATATTGGAAATATCACTGCAGCATCTGATAGACCTAATTAAACTGTAAAACTGACATTATGAATATTTGTTCTATGACTAATAATTACGCAGTAAAATTAAACTTTATATTTATATAAAAACATGACTTTCCTCCTCATTTTCTCGAAAGCTATTAGAGATATTGGAAATATCATTGCAGCATCTGATATACCTAATTAAACTGTACAAATGTCATTATGTATATTTGTTCTATGACTAATAATTACTCAGTAAAATGAAACTTAATATTTTATATAAACATAACTTTCTTCCTCATTTCCTCGAAAGCTATTAGAGATATTGGAAATATTATTGCAGCATCTGATACACCTAATTATACTGTACAACTGTCATTATGTATATTTGTTCTATGACTAATAATTAGGCAGTAAAATGATACTTAATATTTATATAAAAACATGAATTTCCTCGTCATTTTCTCGAAAGCTATTAGAGATATTGGAAATATCATATATATATATATATATATATATATATATATATATATATTTATATATATATATACACACAAATGTCCTTTTGCTTTCTGTTTATACACACACACACACACACACACACACACACACACACACACACACACACACACACACACACACATACACACACACGTTTGGTGAACGCGCGCGCGCGGTTGTGTGTGTGTGTGTGTGTGTGTGTGTGTGTGTGTGTGTGTGTGTGTGTGTGTGTGTGTGTGTGTGTGTGTGTGTGTGTGTGTGTGTGTAAACAAAATAACAAGCTGCTATGGGGGTGGTGAGGTGGGTGGTGTATCATACGTCTGGCAACGCGCTTCCCTCGTATCATGGCTTTGAAATCGTTTTGTATTCAACTTCAATGTTGTATAACTTATGTAACTTAAGACTAAACGATGTGTTGATGCTACTGTTCAAATCGGATAAACCAGGAGAAATTTACTATCCTAAGCATATTATTCAATGTATAAATTGAAAAATCATAAATTATTAGATCACAGGCGATACAAGAAACTTTTTTCATTATCACGGTGAATGGGTTAACTGTTCAAAATTATTCAACAATTATTCCAACTACGGAGATAGGAAGGGAAGAGAGAAGAGAGGAGGAAAAGAAAACAAAGAAGGAAGAGAGGGAGGGGAATAAAGAGGGGAGTGGAAGGGGGGCGTGGAAGGGGCGTGGGCCATCTGCCTGCCATGGGTTATCAGTCTAAATTGCAGTTCAGTCAAATGAGAGCAAAGAATTATATGTGTTATCAGGGTAAAGGGTAAATGTATCAGCTTTGGTGGGGGAGGAAGGGGGAGGAAGGGGGAGGAAGGGGGAGGGAGGGGGAGGAAGGGGAGGAAGGGGAGTAAGGGGAGAAG
>JAPQNM010000044.1:5888066-5900566 GCA_029783475.1 Metacarcinus magister
CCTGTTTACGAGCTGCGGAGAAGTGGCTGTGGGTGTCAAGAGGCTGGTTATCTCTCAGGCGTAATCTGTGACTCCTTCCCCTTCTCCCTACTCACTGGCCCTCCTACGCCCGTCCGTCCGTCTGTCCGTCACCTTGCCTAACACCTTGCTTCACCCTGCCTGACTCACACACACACATTCTCTCTCTCTCTCTCTCTTCTTTTCCTCCTCCTCCCTCACTCTTTTATTCATCTCCCATTCTCCTTTTCTTCCCTCCGTCTCTCCACCTCTCCTTTCCTCATCCACTTCCTCCTCCTTCAAATTACATCACTTTGAACTTATACTCTGATAAACAAACAACTTTTATTTACTCTTTTATGCAAATTGGCTGCAGTAACTAGATTTATGTTGTTTTTTTCAGGTTAATTCTACATCTAAGAGAAGAAAAGCCAGTCTAGCTGATTTGCCCAAGACCACAAGGGAAGGCAATTTAGAACTATCAGAAGATGAAATTAAATTATTGAAAAGAAAGCTAAATTAAACGAACATTGTTGGTCCTTTCTGAACACTCAAAATACCCAACACGTTTTTACTCTTTGTGGTTTATTGTATTGTGTGTGTTTTATTTTGCCTCATAAACTTAAACGACTCGTCTTCTGCATCCCTTCTACAGTTACACACTCTCCACTCTCAGCCCTTCCCTTCATCCTGACGCTAACCTAACCTAACCTAACCTAACCTAACCTAACCTAACCTAACCTAACCTAACCCTTCACCCTGACGCTAACCTAACCTAACCTAACCTTATCTAACCTAACCTAACTTACCCATCCTCATCCTTACCCCACACCCACACTCCTTGTCATCACCCTTACTCAATCTAGTCACCCTTTTTTCACCCACACTCCCTGTCATCACCCTGAGTCAGTCTACAGTCACCCTTTTTTACTCAGTCTTATAATATCCTTCAGCGTCATCACCCTCTTTATATATCCAGTTTGCCTTTGGTCTCTATTCTTCACTTCTCCATACTCTATCTATCCCATCACTCCTTCATCTCTTCAAGGCTCTCACCCCTCCTTCACCACCACAAATATTAACCACAAACTCATTTCCCTCCACCCCTCCAGCAAAGACCTCTCACTTACTTACCATCATCACCCCTTCCTCCCTCCTTCCCTCCTACATCCCTATTCCTCTCTATCTCCTCTTACCCTAGCCGTCACTTGTGTAATTCTTTTGTTTTCTAGTGTAATTGTGAGTAATAGGACAAGTTCTCCTAAATCGCGTGCGTGCTCAGTAACACAACACGCGGTTACCCGACTAGTAATCTTCTCTCAGAGGGGCAGCAGGAGTGCCAACCAACAGCCTCCAGGGGGGTCTGTCAGGGCTACCAACAGTCCCACGTGTGAGGAGTGTGTGTGGTGGTGGAGGAGGGGTGTGAGGAGGGAGGTGTGGAAGCGAAGATGAAAAAAAGAAAGTGGAGGAGCAGAAGAAGGATGAGGAGAGTATGGTGAGAACAGAGAGAGAGAGAGAGAGAGGGACATGAGAGAAGAGGAGAAAAAAGCGTGTGGGAATAAAGAAAGGAGAGAAGGAGGAGGCATGAGAATGGAGGCATATGGATGAGGGAGAAAAGGAAGAAGGAAAGACTCAGAAGGAAGAGAACAAACAAGGAAATGAATGAAGCAAAGAGAGGATGGGTTGGAGGGAGAGAGTATGGAGGGGAGTGTCATGGGGTGTTGGGGGGGCGGGGGGGCGGGCGTTGGCATGGAGTGGGAGAGATAAGAGTGGAGGTAATGACGCTGACATCTCCAGCGTCTCATTCCCTCTCGCCGGCGCCTCTACTCCTCCTCCTCCTCTACTCCCTCCCCTCCTCCTACTCCGCGTGAGGCGCCGTCGCCCAGAAATGATAATTAACTTTATTAAGCCGGAGGGGCTCCTCTTACCACCCTGGGGAACACCAGTCATAGCCCCTCCCCACCACGCCTCCTACGCCACAAATGCACCCTGTCCTAATATTCATCTCCCCCTCACACCACGCCCCCCACACGCACACCTCTCACCTCCACATTTCCCCTCGCGTCACCCTGCCACGCCCCACTCCACTTACCTATCTCACGTTTCCTCCTTCCTCCCCCCTCCCTTGCCACACACTGTCACCTTCTCTCTCCTCTCTCCTTATCCTCATCTCATTCCTCTTTGCCTTTACTCCCCTCAAGCACCTCCCATTCAGTGCCTCCTATTAACATTATCATTATTATCTTTAACATTATAATTACTTTTTCACTCAACAGAATTACTCTCTGTACTAACGTTGCCTGTTTGTATTGCCTTCGGGTGAAACAAAATTATTATTATTATTATTATTATTATTATTATTATGTAACTCCATCCTGGCACACTGTCTTACTCCGTCTTAACCTTATTAAAAATTTACTGAAAACCTGTATTTCAAACCATTAAATAAGATATAGAAGAAAACTCAGAGGACCTTTATTTTTTATCTTAATCTGCTACCTTCCACCCTTCCTACACAATCATCCTGTTTACTCGTGTCTTATACATCTCACACTTCATTGCTTTTCCTTCTCTCTATTCCTCACACTATTAATCAGCTTCCTTCTTTACCCTATTACATCCTTATTCCTCTCCCTCACTCATCTCTACTACGTTTTCTATCTATCTGTTTAACCCTTCCCTGTTTCGCTCTCTTCCCCGTCCCGTCTCACCCCTTCTCCCTACACTCTCACCCCGTCCTTTCCATCCCAGCTTCTCCCCGTCCGCGACAAGCCATCACGCAGACACTTTCAGGCTACAAGCATTTAAGATTACAAGCTTAGATGAATACAGACGATGGCAAAGAAGGAGGTCCAGAAAGAATGCTGGAGATGGTAGATAAATTATATGAGAGAAAGAATGAGAGAATATAAGGAAAGAGTTTAAGAAGGAAGGTTAAACTGGAAATTCATATAAAGGGAAAAAGAATGAGGAAGCTGGAAGAGGAGGGAGAAAGGAAGAAAGAAGGAGGAGGAGGATAAAGAGATGTGGACATATACAAAAAATATTACCAAATTGAATGTAAGTGTAAGAGAAAAACTTGAGAAATAGAAATAATAGAAATAAAGGAAAAACGAAAGGATGTAATGTACTAGGAAAGTGATGGAAAAATAGACACAGGAAAACAAGTAAAAAAAAAGAAAAATAGAAATAGTAAGATATATAGAAACAAAATGAAGAAAAAGAGGAAGAAGAAAAGAACACGAACAAAGAAAAACAAAAAACAAGAAATAAGACAAAACACAAAAAATCAGACGCAATCCGAGGAAGCTGATGAGAAAAAGAAGAACCAAAAATGATGAGAGAAAAATTAAAGGAAGGTACGTAGGAGTCTAGAGGCAGAAGCAAAACGATGACCTATTACGAAAGGAAGCACGAGAGAAGCAACTAATCAGGCACCTGGGAGCTCCCTTGGCTTTCAATTAGCACGCAGGTGAGGTCATCCCTACAGGTGGTGGGCGCCAGGCAGGGTCACACACACACACACACACACACACACACACACACCCACACACAGCAACTTTTAAGCATTCCATCTCCTCACATTTTCCAGATTTCCTACAAACAACCTTAGAAGTTTTAGTATATTTTCTTTACCTTTTGTCCACGTCTTCGCTTTTTATTTTATTTTATTTTATTTTATTTTATTTATTTATTTATTTATTTATTTTTTTTTTTTGTTTTCGATTTCCACAATGAATTTGATCTAACCAGTGATTTCTTCTGCAATTTTATGGTTTCCTGCTATGCTATTTTTTTTCACCTGTTATTCATTCACTCACCTATAATTTATTTTCTATACCACATTACCTGACATCCTTACAAGGTGACATTAGCTATTCTTTCTTTTTATCATTATCATTCGTTCTTATATTACTCCTTCGAACCGCCGTGCGTGGACCACCTCAATAAACACCAACATTTATACCTATCTAATCATGCGAAAATAAAAAGGCATTTGACCCTCTCACCTTTCCCTCTACACCACCTATACCCTACGTGTCTTCCCCATACTACCACTACCACCACTACTATCACCACCACCACTACTACCACTACTACCTCAGCCGCCTCCAGCACCACACGTATATTCTAGAAATTCCCGAGCCTTCCCACCACCCATCTGCCTCCCCATCTTAAGAGCTCCCTCGGCCTTGCCTCATAACATATGCTGAAAATACCTCACCCGCTCCCCACCACTATCTATCAGGCCCTCAGAACACCGGCTAATCTATCTTTATCTACCGAGACGG
This sequence comes from Metacarcinus magister, assembly GCA_029783475.1. Taxonomy (NCBI): domain Eukaryota; kingdom Metazoa; phylum Arthropoda; class Malacostraca; order Decapoda; family Cancridae; genus Metacarcinus; species Metacarcinus magister. Next base: position 5,892,356 of record JAPQNM010000044.1, read on the forward strand.
GGAATGGGCCACATACCAAGAAAAAAAGAAAAAAAAAACCACTGACCCTTAAGAGAAAACATGTCCCCTGTGGCAGCCGAGGAGGAGGAAGAAGAGGAGGAAGAGGAGGAGGAGGAGGAGGAGAAAAGATGGAAGAAAATGCAAAATGTAGGAGGCGGTCGGTGGTGGTGGAAAAGAAAGAAGAAACGGAAGACTGGAAGGAAGCTTGGGAGGCAAAGTTTGAGTAGAATGGAGCAACAAGGCAAGGGGAGGGAGGGAGGGAGGGAGGGAGGGAGGGAAGGAGGGGTGGTGTGGGTGGGGGGAGGAGCAACGAGGAGGAGGTTCAGGAGAGGATGAGGAAGAGGAAGAAAAAGTCAGGAGGGGAGACTGAGGAGGAAGAACACTAGACAGGGAATGAGACGGAGGAGGAAGGAAGAAAAGTCAGGAATGAGAGGAAGAAAGGAGAGAGAGAGAGAGAGAGAGAGAGAGAGAGAGAGAGAGAGAGAGAGAGAGAGAGAGAGAGAGAGAGAGAGAGAGAGAGAGAGAGAGAGGAAGAAGAGGTGAAAAAAACAGCCAAGTAGTATCATGACAACCACAAATTACACCACAATAACAATAAGAACAAAAACAAGTAAATGAATAAACACACTTGAACACTACACATCAAATCATATAACACACACACACACACACACACACACACACACACACACACACACACACACACACACACACACACACACACACACACACACACACACACACATATTCAAATGCACAAACAGATGATGAAAAAAAAAATGAAGATAACAACTTTAATGAGATTACAACCTGCAGGCATATATCCCCCCTTCCTCCCTCTCCTCCTCCTCCTCCTCCTCCTCCTCCTTACAATCATTGCCTCTCCCCGCCCCGCCTCACCCCTTTCCCTCTCCCACACTGACTTGCTTCACATTCCCACGCTTATTCTGTGCATCTCCCTAAACACGAGAGTTGTTACCCCGCACTCCTCTTTCCTTCATCGTCCTTCACATCATACATGGTAAACTATGATATATGACGAGGGTTTTCCTATTCATTCTTCTTCTTGACATACATGCATAATAATAATAATAGTAATAGTAACAATAATAATAATAATAATAATCTTAGATGCTTTCAAGAGTGGAATTTCAAGTTCAATCTCTCTCTCTCTCTCATGAATTTTTGGCAGTATGTAATTTTTAAAAAGTATATATTACATGATATAAATTTATTTTACAACACGATGAATAACTGATATTTTTGAACAGTGCTTACGTGGGAATGAAAACAAGAATAGAAAAGAGCAAATCAAACACAAAAATCACTATGACAAAATATATAAACAAAAAAAATAAATAAATAAATAAAAAAAACAAGTAGAAACATTAAAAAAACCAAAAAGCATCACCAATATGAGGGAAAAAAAAACGGAAAAGAACAAAGGAAAGAAAATGAACATGAAAGAAAGAGAAAAGAGACATAACGGAGACTAGAACAGGTAAGAAGGACCTGATTTGGAGGGCACAGGTGAGGCCCTCTCGACGACCTTGGTTACCTGCAGCAGGTGTGACAGGTGAGTGATGGCTGCTGGGGAGGGAGGAAGGGAAGGAGGGGAAAGAACAGGTGGAGGGAACGTGGAGGTAGGCTGGTGAGACGAGGGAGAGGTGGATTGTAGGTGGGAAAGGAGGAATTCAGGGAGACGGAGTAAAGGAGTGATAGAGGGAGGGAGGGAGGGAGGGAGGGAGGGAGAGGGAGGGAGGGAAGGAAGGGAGGGAGGGAGGTAAATGCTGGGTAGAAGAAACGAAAGAAAAGGCAGAACGAAGGAAGGTTAGTTGAGGGCAGAGAGAGAGAGAGAGAGAGAGAGAGAGAGAGAGAGAGAGAGAGAGAGAGAGAGAGAGAGAGAGAGAGAGAGAGAGAGAGAGAGAGAGAGAGAGAGAGAGAGAGAGAGAGAGAGAGAGAGAGAGAGAGAGAGAGAGAGAGAGAGAGAGAGAGAGAGAGAGAGAGAGAGAGAGAGAGAGAGAATTATGCATGTACCCACAAGGCTCCACAAGATATATATGCATTACCAACGTCGTACCAACAAATCCAAGAGAGAGGGAACACTAATTTCTTTTCTTACGGAACAGATATTTTCTTTTCTCTTCTCCTTCACTAGAACTGACACCAGGCATGCGGCAAAACGACAGGAGAGAGAGAGAGAGAGAGAGAGAGAGAGAGAGAGAGAGAGAGAGAGAGAGAGAGAGAGAGAGAGAGAGAGAGAGAGAGAGAGAGAGAGAGAGAGAATATGTATATAGCCCACATCAACGCTATGGACCCAGGGAGTTGATTCGCCCCAAATTCTACCCTGTCAGAAAGAGCACAATACAAGTTAGGAAAAATACCTGTACTGGACAGGTAAAGATCGAGATGCCAAGGTAAATCATGAATGTGTTAATTAATTACATCACGGTCAACGATAAGAAAGAGAGAGAGAGAGAGAGAGAGAGAGAGAGAGAGAGATTTTTGACAAAGAAACACGAATATTAAGCAGACTTTTACGAGGGAATGTTTCCTTTCTTATTTCCCGCTGGAGTTGAAGGGACCACTTTCACCAGGCAGGGGCAACGGGCAGGGGCGGCGGGCAGGGCAAACGTAACGACAGGGGGGGCGGCAGGGGGAGAAGGAGAGAGAAAGAGAGAGAGGGAGAGAGGGAAGGACAATCTGCAAGGTAACAAGGAGAGGAAGAACAAGGAGAAGGAAAAGGACAAGGAGGAGGAGGAGGAAGAGGATAAAAATGTTTCCTTTAAGAATTGTATCCAAGAGAAGTGACCTGGCAAAGCAAAGGTCAAAGAAGTAAGGTCAATGTAGGGTCAATAGATGTGGAGTGCGGAGGTCAAGAGTGCGTTGTGTTGAGGGGCATACAGGTCACAACAACTGAGGCTTGGCCAAGGGGGGGTGGTAAGGGGGGGAGGGGTCAGAGGGTTGGGGTCTGAAGGAAGGAAAAAAAGAAGAGACACAGATTTGGGTAGTGCGTTTAGAGTTTATCGGTGGCTATGATCAGGACACACACACACACACACACACACACACACACACACACACACACACACACACACACACACACACAGATGGGCAAACAGACATGACCAGTGTGCTACATACTTTTCCAGCATCACTCGAGAGGATCTGCACATGACAACACACCCAACACAAACAACAACAACAACAACACAACACAAAATAAACACAACACAAGCACAAGATACACAAGCAACACAACACAACACACACAACAAAAAAAAAAACACAAACAAAAAAACAAAAACACAACACAACACAACACAACACACAAGCAAACACAACACAAAGTAACACAATGCAACATGGACAAAACTTTCCTCCCCTCTCCCTCTTCCTCTCCCCTCACCTCACCTCACCTCACCTGCCACCATGACCTGAGGGTTGAAAGGTGACCCAGCAGGCTACACAGTGCAGGTCACACGCCATTACCCAGTTTGGAGAGGGGAGGGAGCAAAGGGGAGAGAGAGAGAGGGAGAGAGAGAGAGGGGAATACAGCACAGGAGGGAAGGGATGGGGAGTGGAGTTAGGGAGGGAGTAAGAGGGGAGTAGGGAAGGTAAAAGAGGCAGTCTAACACGGAAATAAAATGGGAAACACGTATTTATCATTTCTAGAAAAGAGAGGGGAAAAAAAAAGAATGAGGGGAGAGGGAAAAAAAGAAGAGGGAAGGGCGAAGGCAATATACGTATGGAGAGAAGAAAAAAAATGAAAGAAAAGAAGAAAACAAATCAGGGGCAATGGAAGAGAAATAAGGAATAGTAGTGGAGATAGAAGTAGAAGAAGAGGAGGAGGAGGAGGAGGAGGAGGAGGAGGAGGAGGAGGAGGAGGAGGAGGAGGAGGAGGAGGAGGAATAGTAATAGTAGAAACAGCAGCACCACCAATCCTTCTGTTTGCATTCCCCTTAGAGACATTTAGGAGATGGATAGGACGAGGGGAGATGAGGGGAGGGGAAGGGAAGGGAAGGGGTGCAACGGGAATGACAGGAGGAGTGCGAGGAGGGGAATGACAAGGAAGATGGAGTACCTGGGTGAGGGGAGAGTGAGGGGAGGGTGAGGGGAGAGTGAGGGGAAGAGTGAGGGGAAGAGGGAGGGGAGGGAGGTTCTCTTTCCCTCGTTGTGTTTGGGTTGGAAAGTTGATGGCGTGTTAGGGGTTTCTGTATCCCCTCATTTATCAATCTATTCTCGTCTCTCTCTCTCTCTCTCTCTCTCTCTCTCTCTCTCTCTCTCTCTCTCTCTCTCTCTCTCTCTCTCTTTCTCTCTTCTTTAACTGCTTCTACTTCCTATCATCATCTTCCTAATCATTGTCTTCCCTTCTTTGCAATTCTCTTTCTCTCTTTTGTCTCTGTCCGTCTCACCGTCTGTCTGCCTTTATTACTCTCTGTTTCCTCTTTCTAAGCAACGTCGTTAATCTTGCACTTATACCCTTCCTTCTCCCTCTTCTTCTCTTCCTTGACACTCAACGCTCAGGTGTAGAGAGCGAGGCAAGACACTAAACAAATTCTTTAGACAGTTAAGTATTTTAAGTAAAGTCTTCTTCTCTGGTCTATCTTTTTTTTTAGTTTACTTATCTCTCCACTTTATTATTTGAGGTAAAGAAAATAGAAGAATCAGATTTTTTTTTATGACAACCAAGCTAAGTTCACGTTAAAAAAAAAAGAAAAGAAAGAAAGAAAACGAGATGTGTATAACAGTAAGTACATCATAACAGCCTTGAATTAACCTGCTTCATTTATATAATTTTCTGCTATAATATCAATCATCACCACCCATTACAACTGTAGGTAGCAGCATCACCCGCCTGCAGTGATGGGGGAGGCTGACGTGGGAGTAAAAAGGTGACGTTTGGGTGACGTAAGTGAAGAGAGCGTTGAAAGGACTATTACGTATATCAATTGGGTCATTTATATTATTCCTAAACATACCAAAACAAGACAAAACAATAAAAAAAGATGTAAGAGAGAGAGAGAGAGAGAGAGAGAGAGAGAGAGAGAGAGAGAGAGAGAGAGAGAGAGAGAGAGAGAGAGAGAGAAACGGTACAGGTGATCATGAAGCGGTCAGGGATCACATCAAGATAAACATCAGCAATAACAAGTCAGCCGATACAGTGATCCTTTGGGACGCTGCAGACACACACACACACACACACACACACACACACACACACACACACACACACACACACACACACACACACACACACACACACACACACAGACAGACAGACAGACACACACACTCCTGCGGGGGAAGGCAAACGTAATGATAAACAAATCTACAGCGAAACAAACCTTAGTAACCTGATCAGTCTGTAGGAAGGAAGGAAGAGGAGGAGGAGGAGGAGGAGGAGGAGGAGGAGGAGGAGGAGGAGGAGGAGGAGGAGGAGGAGGAGGAAGAAGGGTTTACATCATCCACTGTTTTCTCACGAGTACTTTGACCAGCGAGAGAGCGACATTCTCTCTCTCTCTCTCTCTCTCTCTCTCTCTCTCTCTCTCTCTCTCTCTCCTTCCATTCTATAAATAAGGGGAAGCGGAACAAAACAATGAACATCTTCCGTTATCAATCCTGTCACTTCCCCTTCCCATACACACACACACACACACACACACACACACACACACACACACACACACACACACCATCACGCCGTAGACCTTATCACTACCCGCCCAAAACAATCGCAAATCGGCATCATTACAACGCTCACGTACTCTTCCTGGGATCATCTGAGGCTGTCAAAGCGGGGGCGGTGCGCTCTCCTCCTCCTCCTCCTCCTCCTCCTCTTCTTCCTTCCTTCAATCTTCCCACCATCCCTTCCTTGCCCCGACCACACTCTCCCTTCCTTCCTCCTCCTCCTATATTTGTTCCCCTTCTACTATCTCCTTTCTTCCTTTCTCCCCTTTGCCTCTCCTCCCCTGCCTACCACACCCTCCTCTCACCACACAGTCATCATCTTACCTCCCCATCACTCCCTTCCTCCCTTCGTTCCCACCGTCCCCTCACTGCACTCCCCTTCCCTAAACCCATTCCTCCCTAGATTTTTCCCCTTTAACTGCATACATTCACTTCCTTCCCCCTTCCCCTTCCTGCCCACTACTCTATATTACCCTACCTTACCACCTCCCTCTGTCCCCCCTTTCCTCCCCTACCGCCAAGAAGGGGAAGGGGAAGAGGAAGGGGAGGGAGGAGCGCTTTTCAAACCAGTGATTACGAAGGAAATGATTTGGACGTAACGAATCATTTCTTCCAATTCTTTGATCATCTATAAATTGACGAGGGAAGGAAGTGAACTGATAATGGCACCGCTGACGTGATCTGGGGAGGCATTCATTCCCTTTATTCTCTCTCTCTCTCTCTCTCTCTCTCTCTCTCTCTCTCTCTCTCTCTCTCTCTCTCTCTCTCTTTCTCATTAGGATCAGCTGGCAAGAAGAGGAGAGGCAGGCAAAAGGTAGGAGGAAGAAAAGGTAGAAGAGGAGGAGGAGGAGAAGAGGAGAGGCAGGCAGGAGGCAAGAGTAAGTAAGAAGAAGTGGATGAGGGCTGAATCGTAGTCGTCATTCTGCATGAAGGAGCCTCCAGCCCTCTGATCTCGGGTCGTTCAGTGGGCGGGAAGGGAGGTAAAGAGGCTAATGTTACGGTCGTCTGACTCGCGAGACTGAAGCAACGGCACAGCGGAATGAGTGTTGGAGGGAGGGAGGAAGGAAGGAAGGAAGGAAGGAAGGAAGGATTGTGAAGTGGATAGAAAGGTGGAATGAATGAATGAAGGAAGGAAAGAAGGAAGGAAGGTAAGAAGGAAGGATGATTGTGGAATGTAGAAGACTGAAGGAATAGGAGAGAAAGGAGTCCAAGCAATTGTGAAGGAGAGAGTGTATGAAGAAAGAGAAAGAGAAAGAGAGAGAGGAATAAATGATGATAGAAGAGCAGATAAGACGGAAGAGCGAGGATGCATGGGAGAGGAAAGAGGTAAGAAGGGAATAAGGTAGAAAGGGAGATACTGAATAAGAAAATAGCAAGGGAGAGGGAGAGGAAGAAGAGACGGGATGTGGATGTGACGGAGGGTGGTGAGAGGAGGAGGAGGAGGAAGAATAAGGAGGAGGAGGAGTGAAGTAAGAAGTGAAGGAGGAGGAAAGGAGGGGGAAGATAGCGGGAGAGAGAAAAACTAGACCATGCTTGAAGGAAGAAGAATAAGGAGGAGGAGGAGGAGGAGGAAGGAGGGGAATGAAGACAAGGAAAGAGAGGGGACGAAGACAAAGAAGATGGGATAAAAAATATAAAGACGAATAAGAGGATAAAGAAAACAAATGATTATCTTGGACGAGGAGGAAGAAGAACTGGAATAAACGATAACAAGGAGAGATGAGGAGGAAGAAAATAGGCAAGTAATACGATTGAGAGGCATTAAGAGAGAGAGAGAGAGAGAGAGAGAGAGAGAGAGAGAGAGAGAGAGAGAGAGAGAGAGAGAGAGAGAGAGAGAGAGAGAGAGCATTAGCCCCTTGTAATAATCCACATATCTCAACTTTTTTTCTCCATCACACACACACACACACACACACACACACACACACACACACACACACACACACACACACACACACAGGTATAACCAAACAAACATACAAACAAAAACAAAAGTCAATTATACATCCACTGAACAAACAAATAACAACAAACAACAAACAACAACAACAACAACAACAATTAGAGGCAATTTGATGAGGTAATGCAGGCACAGATTCTCTCTCTCTCTCTCTCTCTCTCTCTCTCTCTCTCTCTCTCTCTCTCTCTCTCTCTCTCTCTCTCTCTCTCTCTCTCTCAACCGATAACAGCTAAGCCCACACCGATAACCACACACACACACACACACACACACACACACACTGTCATACCCGATAACCACACCAACCTCCACTCCTCCTCTTCTTCTTCCACCTCCTCCTCCACCACCATCTCCTCTTCCTCCTCTTCTCTATTATATTACCCCAAAGTTTCATCATTATCCTCCTCCTCCTCCTCCTCTTCCTCCTCCTCCCCCTCCTCCTCCTCCTGTGCTTGTCAAGGTTATTTCAAGTATTCGGGGGCGTGACGCAACAAGGTGATTAGAGGCAAGAGGGTAATTAGCCAACCTTGCTGAGAGAAAATAGTATCATCAAGACAATT
>JAPQNM010000044.1:5903066-5913066 GCA_029783475.1 Metacarcinus magister
TTACAAAAAAGACTCTTATTATATAGGAAGTCTCTATCTAGCCGATCCAAGTTGGTGAAGAAAATAATAAAAAAAGAAAAAAATAGTGTAGCAGGGAGTAAAAAAATAAATATGTAGCAATAAAAAAAAAAATAGCAAAATTCTCTCATTGAAGCTCGATTTCTAGTCCTTTGCTGCTCTTTGTTGCTCAGTTTGTGTGTGCTCCAGACCGAACGCCGCCCGCCTTCCGCCTCCCCCCCCCCACACCAGCCACCCTCAACCACAGTTACCATCACCATACCAAGTAAATGCTGACCCTCCTTCCTCCTTTTATCCACCTGCCGTACCTCCAACCTCACAATCTCTCCACCGACACACACACTTTCCCTCCATCACACCTTTATAAACATTTCCTTGTCTTTATCCTTAGCGCTATTCCGTGTTTTCCCCTCTCCTCTACACCCTCACTCACCCCAAACACACACACACACACCTACACATATACACATACACACACACACAAAAATCTTTCATCCCTCCTACGTACACCTTTCCAACCTCGTGTTTTCCCCCATTTCGCACACTTTCCTTCCCTCCTTCCCTTTTATCATACACCTCTCTACCCCCCCTCACGTCCCCCACCCCCGCCCCCCACCCCCGCCCCAACTCCGCTGAGACGAGAGGTAATACACTTGCTTGCGAGAAACAATTTTCGACAATGGAACATCCGATATTGGTTTTCTATCCTCTTCACTCTCCTCCTCCTCCTCCTCCTCCCTTCCCTTCCCTTCCCTCTTTCACAGTCTTCCTCAGGGGCCTCGTCAACACTTCTAGATGGTCAGCTCACAAAATTCCGGGTGCCCTCAGAGGACCATCCTTTCACCTGACGCAAACACGGGCTGGGAGGGACAACAGGACCCCAGAGAACGTAATCGCAGCGCTCTTTGACTTTTACAATACCGTGAAATACGTTCGCTATCTCCTGCCGGATTTCTGCGAGTGTACGGATGAGCGTCTATCTACTGAAGGGCTGAGGGACGGTTGCCGGTTCCCTGACGTGTGGGGGAAGGCGACGACGAGGGACGAGGGCTAAAAGCAAAGGGGGAAGGATAAGATGCACAGCAGCCATCACATCACTAACATGTATCCATTGACTTACATGGAACGAGGGAGGGAGCATCAGTGTGTGTGTGTGTGTGTGTGTGTGTGTGTGTGTGTGTGTGTGTGTGTGTGTGTGTGTGTGTGTGTGTGACCTAGACGACTGGGAATTTAAGAGGCAATCAGTTGAAAGGAAGAGGAGGAGAGGAGGAGAAGGAGGAGAAGGAGGAGGAGGAGGAGGAGGAGGAGGAGGAGGAGGAGGAGGAGGAAGAAGTAGAAAGAAAGAATGAGTGGCAAAACTAATAAAATAGGGGAAACATATGACAGAGCAGGAGGAGGAAAAGCACAAAATTAAGAAGAGGAGGAGGAGGAGGACGAAGAAAAAGAAAAGGAGGAGCAAGAGAGGAAGGATCACTCACCTAACCCACAATGCCCTCCTGAACCTCATATACACTACCCACTCCTCAACGTCTTCAGATCCTACACTCAAGGCTGTCCCCTGACAAGCTTGACTGTCCTTGAAAATTACTAGTATCGGTAAATTTTCACTCGATCTACCAGAGAGCGCCGTATACTTTTGCCTTCCTCTTGTTTTTTTCCTTTCAGTTTCATCGACTTTCGCAAATGACAGAAAGATTCCCTGATCTCTATGGGTCGTGTATGGAGTGGAGGAGGAGTAGTTAGGTTCATTCCCTCAGGCAAGTATGGGCGGCAGCACTTTCCTCACTCTCTCGGAAGAAGTGATGTGTTCCGTTTTTTTTCTTCTTTTCTTTTTCCCGCGTTTTTTTTTATATTTTAGGGGATACTTCTATAGGTGAGAAATGCGTTGCGGAATCTATAGTAGTAATGTTTGCTTGGTTGTGGTGATGGTAATGATGAAAGTGATGATATTATCTAGCTTAATATGAGCGAGAGAGAGAGAGAGAATGCTAAAATGTGCAAGGAGGTGGCAAACAATCTATTCTCACACCCCGAACACCACCACCACCACCATCACTAACAAGAAAGCGAGCCAGACGTCACTGCAGTAGAGATGAAGGAAAGGAAGAGGAGTCAAGTGATAAGGACAGTAATGGGTAATAACTCGAGGCTCCACCTTACTGAGCATGGTTATGAGGAACCATGAGGGGCGTGGAGAGGTCAACGGGTGAGTGGCGCTGGTGGAGGAAGCTCTGGGTGGAGATTGTAAAACATGTGGATGCTGCAGCCTAGGAAGGAAGGAAGGAAGGAGGGAAGGAGGGATAAGAAGGATGGTGTGAAGGTGAGTCGTTGGTAAGGTTAATGGTAAGGTAAAGCAAGAGGGAAAGAAGGACAAAGTAAACAGTAGATGATTGTAATTGAAGGGAGAGCAACGCTAAGTGGACATTTTGATAAAAGATGCATTGACCGGAGGAAAAAGACAAAAAATATCGTACGTGTGTGTGTGTGTGTGTGTGTGTGTGTGTGTGTGTGTGTGTGTGTGTGTGTGTGTGTGTGTGTGTGTGTGGATCTGCAATGTAAAACTAAAATAAAAAATAAAATAAACTGCTACCCAGACTGTGATAAAATTCAATGAGGTACAAAATTCCAGGGAAGAAATTGAATAATAAAAAAAATAAATAACCACGACCATCTTCAAAGGGCGCCAATCACAGGCCTTCAAGCGGACGGGCGGGCGGGCGGACGGGCGGACGTACGGCACCGTGCTAACCATTTTCCACACATTTTCGTTTTCTTCTCAGCCCACCTCGACCCAAATCCCGTAATGAGGGGTGACTTAACAAAAATCTGCCAGGTTAACCAGAGAATTGACACTAATGACAGGTAGGGTGGGGGAGGGGCAGGTCAGGGAGGGACGGAGGGAAGGAGGGAGGAGAAGGAAGAGAGGGAGGGAAGAAGAGGCAAAGAGGAGGAGGAGGAGGAGAGGGTGAGAAGGTTAGGGAAGAAAGTGAAGGATGGACAGATGAGGAATGGAGAAGAAAAATTATGGCTTAGGATGAAAAGCAAAGTGATAGTAAGAGAAAATTTGAGGATTTCACAGAAGCAAATTAGACAGGAGGAGAGAGAGAGAGAGAGAGAGAGAGAGAGAGAGAGAGAGAGAGAGAGAGAGAGAGAGAGAGAGAGAGAGAGAGAGAGAGAGAGAAGAGAGAGGCTGGTTGGAAGGAGCTGTGGAGAAAGAATGAGAGGAGAATGCAACGGAATGAATAAAAAAGTGAATTTGATAGATAAGTGAGAGTGGTCGCTTGAAAAATAAAAGAGAGAGATAGAAAAAAAAAAAAATGAACGTGCAGGAAATACAATTAAATAAGAGAGGAAAAAGGGACTGCAATACACACACACACACACAAAAAAAAATAATGAAAGACGCAACGAAAAGGAAAAGGAAGCCGAGAAAGTGGAAGGAAGACATAGAGAAAAATTAATGAAGGACGAAATAAGAAATAGAACGGAGGAGAAAAATTACGGAATGGCGTACCGTAATAAAAGTCAGAGAAAGAGAACGAGAGAGCGAGAGAGAGAGAGAGAGAGAGAGAGAGAGAGAGAGAGAGAGAGAGAGAGAGAGAGAGAGAGAGAGAGAGAGAGAGAGAGAGAGAGAGAGAGAGAAAGCAACCAATCAAAAGTGTGGAATCAACAGAGTACCTAGCAGTGAGTACCCACAACCACACCAATTACCACCATAACCAATCACTCACAGCAGGAAAGGGGGGGCGATGGGGGGGTGGGGGCGGAAGTTACCTAAGATGGAGGATGGAGAGACTGAGAGAGAAAGTTACAAGGAGGTTACACACTGCGTTAGGGGTGAGAGAGAGTGTGAGAGAAAAGAGAAAGAGAGAAAGAAAGGTGGTGACTTGGGGAGAAAGTACGGGTTATGGAAGAGGTGTGAGAGAAGTGTATTATTATTACATGGGTACGCAAGACTTAAGGGGGGGGGAGGAGGAGGTGACAGCTGCAGTAAAGGGGAGATGGGGGAAATTAGGGAAATAAACAAGTGGGTATAAAATGATAGATAGAGTAAAGGAAAGTTTGTGAAAATACCTCTCCGTTTAAATATACAATAATGTGGGTTTCAAGACAATGAGATTCAAAGTAGATTCCTTGGTCACGGAAATATTCCATTAAATTAGAATATTCAAAGGAAATACATATTCATTAATCAAATTTCAGTTATACTTTTTTTTGTTTTTTTTGAGTTATGTAAAAGAAACGATCAAAAACATTTCTCTCTTCCTCCTCTTCCTCCTTCTCCTCCTCCTCCTCCTCCTGATGCCGAGTGGTGACCTCTAGTTGTTTTCGTGGCTATGCGGACAACCAACGGTACAATAACAGGTGATGAGAGTTTGAGATAAATGCTGGAAAATGTTGGGAAACAGATTCTGATCAATATTGCCTCTGATTCCTCCTTTCTTTTGTTTTTTTTACATTCGTTGGTTACAATTTTCAAACACTTCGAGTAAGTAATGGAGGCTGTTTGGAGGTTCGTTTTATGTTACTATTTCACACACTATATGTTTTTTCAGTTTATAAAAGAATTCCATTAAAAAATTGTAGCGCAAAAATAATATATATACTTGGATTATACAGAAACAACATTTATTATTTTTAACGCTTCAGGAAAATCTCGATTCACTCTGTTGTTGGGTTTTTTTTCAGGTGTTACCGACCAAAAATATTAGAGGTTAAAACTTTTGATAACTCCCGATGGCATCAATAACTGTTGCTTTGACCGAGACACCAAGCGAGGGAGGAACTATTTTGAGGTTTAGATAATGCCATCACTCAAAACTCTGAATTCCGAAAATATAAAATAAATCAAAGAGAAGAAAGATGTCATGAATTTAAGAATGTAAGAAATTTTGAACAATGTGACGAGTAGCCAGAAGAACAATTGATTTAGAGAAGTATATTTTTCTTTTCGGTGAAGACGCTGCATAAAACAAGAAGAAAATACTCTCATCTCACTAAACTAGCTTAAAAAAAACACAACTGTAAGGTGGAAAAACAGAAACAGGCAGATTGTTCCCAAGTTTGCCAGAAAAGGTAGAAAGGTTAATTCCTGCATTCGTAATAAGGGAAGAATAGAGATGAGAATGAATAGCAAGTCTTGTGCAGTGGAGGAATGAGAGGAAGGATTCACGTACAAAGTTACAAAGTTCATGAGCAATAACCATGAAAAGTAGAGAGATAAGAGATAGCAAGTGAAGGAACACAGCAGAGAATGTAATGCAATAACTCAAAAAGGAAGGAAAATAGTGGGACGAAAACATTGTGAAACTCATGAATTTCAAACAGTAAGATAGAAAAAATCTTTGCCTAAAAAGACGGCGAAATTTTTATCTAGAAAGGGATCTAAAATTAGGTTGTGAAGCTCTGACTTAACTAATTTTCATTTAATATAGTTACCCATTATGTACTAGAGCTTGAGGAAATTCGTGTTAAATCTACAAGCCTGACATTACGTATATGTGTGAGAGGGGCTGGAATGGGAACTGTGAGGATAATGTAATTGTTATGAGAGGCTGTAGGGATTAATGAGGGTGTGTGTAATGTGTACTGAGAAGAGATATGATGCGTCAGGTTGTTATGGGACAGGTTAGAGGAGGTGGTGATGGAGAGATATTATCATGACAGATTATTATTAGGCTATAGCGGTAGAATTGAGTATTAAGGACTGTGTGAGGATCGTTTAGGAGCAGGAGGCAAAATTTTGGATTAATCTCAGCACTTTTATAAATTCGTCACCCTCCTCCCGTGTCTCGATGCAGTATTACTCTGACCTCCGCTATCTTTTCCCCGATAGATTTAACTTAGCCTAACAGCGTACAATACTAGGGCGATGCAGTAGAGTACACGCATCACATTTGAGTGGAGGCAAACACCGCACGACTAAGGCAAACAAACAAAAGAAGGGAGACACCGACTCTGACCCTCGGTGCGCCCTTCACCCCATCCCTGCCGCCTCCCCCTCCTCCTAGCAGCGTCATGCAGGGCGGAGTAGCGCATGGTTATAAATCACTTCACTTCCCGTAACCACTGACTCATAACACCCTCACCCCTTCGAGTACAGCACACTGCCACCTAGCGACTGACAATCCAATCTCTCCTCAACTTCCTCCTACAGCAATCAAAACCATTAAGAATTACGTATGTGAAATTATAACCAAATGACACTACTTAGCTGGTTTGATTGTTCATTAATTAAGGCGCAGGAGGATTAGGGTGATGCAAGATGGGAGGAAGAAAGGGCAGGGTGGAGGGCAAGGCAGGGTGATGGGGGCATGACGGACAGGACACACGAGTGGGCGGAGGGCGAGAGGGTGCAGCAGCTCGTGTATTTTTCAAAGGTAACACTTTGCTTGGGTGACAGGTGAGGCTCCCCCCGTCCCTCCCTCCCTCCCCCCCCTCCCTTCCACACGCGAGCAGGTGGAAACAAACAAAAGTGCTGCGTCAGTTGCTATGTGAGGAAATTCTTTTACTGAAACGGAACAAAACATATAAGATAAACCTCAATTTCCTTAACATTTCTTGATTATCCATTTCACATCAGCAATATCGGAAAAGTCATGAATACAGTAATAAGGGATAATTGGCGCCTATTCACTAGCAGCAGCAGCAACTTCCTAATGACACGAGGACCAGCAGTCTTCATCATCAACGTGGATAGCCTCGCCGTCCCACCCTGCTAACTGCCACTACATCACCTTGAATGGTCCACCTCCCTCACTCACTGCTCCGCTTATCGATTCACTAAATGACAACAAAACGTCGTAAATCTCTCAAATCGATAACCACGCGACTCCTTCCTGCATAAAAAATCTGCCAAGGACCCTAACTATTATTTTTTTTCGTTCATTCTTTCTTTAAACTCCATCCAGTGAGTGAGTGAGTGAGTGAGTGAGTCGCCTGTGTTCCTCGCCTTACATCGTTATACAAAGCTGATTACCATGAAGTGCGTGCGTGTTATTGTTGTCTTATTATGTCTCCTTCCATGCAGCCGTGTGTTGACAGCCGTAACAGGTTCAAGTCTCCCCTGTTAGGTGGTTTAAGTGACGCGGGCTAATCCTACCCCTCCCGCCTCCCTCCTCCCTCCTCCCTCCTTCCACTGCTCCGCTGCTCCGCTCGTAAGTGGAGCTTCGCCCAGCATGAGTCTTATCCTGATGCTGACATTCAAGGACCATCAAAGCTGCTCACCTGATGCTTCTCTCTACAATATCGTCAATTAATTCAGGCATTAGTTCGTTTGTGAAGTATAACTGTTCGTAATCTTGCAACTAATAATCTTCCATGTTCATTTAGTCCGTGTCCGTGTTTCTATAACGTCCTTTCATGCGGCTGAATATTATGAGCGACAACTCTCAATACTATAAAAGACTTCCTGCCAACTGACGAGTATCAAGAAGACGAGGATGAACCCAGACCAGCGACACTAACAACATAATTAAGCTTCACAGCGAGGCTTCGAACCTTTCAAACCTCAGCGAAGTTTTTTTTTATAGTACGATGCATTATGAAATCTACCGAACCATTTCACATTCTAACAACACCTTTGATGAATTATAAAGTACAACACAAGACCATCATTAAAGTAATACACAAGTAGAGGTATTAATGTGTCGCAGTGAACAACCAGGCGACGGGCGGACAGGTGGCGACTTGTTGGCAGGACTGGTGGTGTGACGTCATCCAGGCCCGCCGCTACCACCACCTCCACGCACGGCCCTGCCTCTCTGACCATCACCACCGCCGCCCGCCCGCCCGCCGTCACCCACTGCCTCTCTGACGCCCACCGCCGTCCACTGCCTCCCTTACACCCCACCCATCACCACGTTAATCCTTTAAATCTGGAATGCAAATGACTCATTCTCTAAGGGCACGAATCTGATCACGGGATATGAAATCGCTGCCCATCAATCACAAGTAAACAATCCCACCAGGCCGTCACACACCGCCCCGGCCCCGTCCCGTCATCTCACCATCACTTATCAACACTTACCGTCACAACAGGGCGTGGTGCAGGTACAATCACCCAGGATTACACCAATACACGCCGATAAAAAGAAAATTCACTCCGCGCAACACATTTACACAAACACTCCGCCCATCGCAGCGCCCGCACTGCCGCCTGGTCACTCATTCACTCAATCAATCGAGTTTTCCTTCTCTCCAACGGAATAACAAATCTGTTTGTCGGGGAAGTGGGGAAAAATGTATTTATTTGCGGATTTATACACGAGGCATATTCGAGATCAGAATATAAAACTACAATTTTACAATAAAATAGATAAAGAACACAATTGTGAGGGTGGAAGAGCTTGTTAGGAGTAGTGGTGGTGGTGGTGGTGGTGGTGGTGTAAGGGAGGCGTTAACCCATAACTGTACAAATTTGTTTAGGTTTGTTGAAAACTATTATTACTAATTTTCTCTTTGTGTAGATGTTCTAATAGTTTATAGTGAGTTTAAGATATAGTAAAAAAAAAAAAAATAGCCTATGAATTTGTACAGTTAGGCATGAAATTTAGTTTGATTTGATACATTTATTGCACTAAAGCACCAGACAATAAGTATACATTGCAGCAGGACATTGGGCATGAGAGAAGCTACCTTAAGGACATAGTGATGCGTCAGGCTCAAATAAAATGTGCAAAACCACGTCTGTAATTGTATTTTTCTTATAAATTACAAGTCTGCCTTATAAACACGAGTAAATACTTTTAAAACTCAAGTAGAAAAATATCTTGGAAGCATTTATAATAATCATCACAAATTACAAAAATATTCCAACAGAAAATTTTTTATTTCATCCAGTAAAAATATTTATGGCAATTTCATTTACATATAGAATCTATAATTTATTTCTTGCCACCTCTGAAGCCCTTAAGAAGCCCTAACTGGGTACACCAATGCAGCCTGACATTTGGAGAGATTACCAGGGCGAGAGTTGGAGAGGAGAGGATGTGTGGAAGGACGAAAGAAGCAAGGAAAGAGGATGGGAAGGGAGGATGGGAAGGGAGGAGAGGAGAGGAGAGGAGAGGCAGCTTTAACTATTTACCTGTAGCTGGTGATGAGTAGGAAGGGGCGTGTGTACCTGGCTGACCAAGGGTGCTTACCTGCAACCATCCACACAAGTCCAGGCAGCACTCACTCACTCTCTCTCTCTCTCTCTCTCTCTCTCTCTCTCTCTCTCTCTCTCTCTCTCTCTCTCTCTCTCTCTCTCTCTCTCTCTCTCTCTCTCTCTCTCTCTCTTTCTCTCTCATACACACAAAGGGAGAAAAAATATATCTCTCACTCTCCCCTTACCTTTCTCTCTTTCACATAATGCACTGGCACGCTACGATCAGGGAAATCCCAACTAGTGTAAGTAATATCCACTTTATCGATCCCCTACACACGGGTCAAGTTACTATGCACCCCTTCTCCCCCTTCCTCCTCCTCCTCCTCCTCCTCCTCTTCCTCACCCCTCCGTGCATGGCGTGGGTGGGAGCAGCGGTGATGAGGAGCAGGTGAAATGAGAGACCAGCTATGTGAGACTCGTTAGTGTGTTCTGAGCCAGTTGGTGATAAGGGGGTATGCTCTTGTGAGGGACGGGGTGTATGTGTGTGTATGTGTGTGTGTGTGTGTGTGTGTGTGTGTGTGTGTGTGTGTGTGTGTGTGTTAATAGAGAGTGAGGCCATATAAAAGCAGAGATTGGGTGAGTGTATGGTAGGGAGAAATGAGGATAAGATAAGAGCATATGAGGGAGATGAGTAGATGGTGTCGTACAGTTATGAGTATATGGAAAGGTTACGCAAGGAAAGGGAATGAGGCAAGTGAGGGAAATGTAGGGTTGGTGTGAGGGGAGGCAGTACGTAGTAGAAGGGAAGGAAAATACAGGGAGTTGTGTAACACTCTAGTATACATGGAAAAGGACTTAGGCAAAGGTTGATGAAAGGTATGGATAAAGGTAGGG
>JAPQNM010000044.1:5918066-5928066 GCA_029783475.1 Metacarcinus magister
CAACAATAATATGTACCACTAACCTTAATAAAATGGCAAGTTTGGTGGAGTTAAAAAAAAAAAAAAACTTAAAGACCAATTCAATAATCAAGAACTTAAGGAAAATATCTACAAACTCCCTAAAGTTATGACCCCCTAATATTCTTTTAAATACTACAAAAAACTCAAACATTTCCCACTGTAAATCAACTCAATACTTAGTCATACATAATACAAAGGAGTCAAGTATAAGTCAAGTATTACCATTGCCTCTCCTCTCCTCACTGTATCCGTAAACCTCATACTCACAGCAGACACCCTCGAGGGCCAGCGAGGGTCATGGTAGCGGGCTGGCGGCAGATGGTTGTAGCGGCCTGGGATGTTATCGTTCACACAGACACAAAGGCTTAATGGCAGGCACGCAGTGATGGACGGCACACACACACACACACACACACACACACACACACACACACACACCAGTCGGTCTTCCCAAGCAACTGTGTTAAGGGGATCAGATTGCCTACAGTGTTCGAAATGCAGTCACAATGTATACTAATCTTCATCCCTTCAGCCACATGATGCACCTCGCTTCCCCGCGTTACTGGTGTTCTTACTTGCAGCGAAGTCAATATCGTTCTGGCACTGAGGCTTTCTTTCCTTTAATATATATACGTATGTAAGTTGCACACGTCTCTTTGATAATATTATGAATGGGATACGTTACTGATTGATAGGTGTTGATGAGGCATTGCGCCCTTTCCTTCTTTCTTTCTCTCTCTTTCTTTCTTTCTTTCTCCACAGCTGGCCTATTCAGAAAACTATTAAAAGTCCACTATCAGGCTGGACAGATGTTGTGTTCATACTGGTTATCCCGTGTGTGTGTGGGGGGAGGGGGGGGGAGGAGGAGGTGGATCTGCTGCTGCCGTATATATTCTGACACCAAACCACACACTATCCGATACAGTGTTATAGAGTGTGGTGGAGATCCGATAACACCCATGATGTAAGGGGTACAGGGAAGACAAAGCAGACCACACATCACCACACATCACCACACATCACCACCACACACCCCACCACACCACCACCCTAGCTATAACACCTCCCACGCCATTACCCTCATCTATAACACCTCATCCCCAGCACGACGCCTCCACGCCCTAGATCGCAGCAGGGACACGCCCATCACCGCCGCCAAGCACCACAGGGGACCGTCTGCATCAGCGGTGTGGCTTCCAAAGGCGTCAGTGTGGTGAATGGTGGTGGTGCGTGGTGGTTAGTGGGCGTTGGGAGTGGTAGGTGGTAGGTGGTAATAGCGGTGGGCGTGCAGTAAGTGGTGATAGGTGGCAGTAGATGGGTGGCATTCTACCTTATATGGAAGTTACTTTAGGCTGAATAGTACCAGTAAAGAGAGCAATAAGTGTGCCTCTCTCTCTCTCTTTCTATCCCCTTTTTCTCTCTCTCTCTCTCTCTCTCTCTCTCTCTCTCTCTCTCTCTCTCTCTCTCTCTCTCTCTCTCTCTCTCTCTCTCTCTCTCTCTCTCTCTCTCTCACGCACACACACTCACACACACGCCTCGACCAGGAGTTTAATTGGTGTCTTGGGATCGGCATCAGAGGCACCGTCACCCAGGTCAGAATCCAAATATAATATTCTTCAATCTTATCCTCTTCTTACTCTTCCTCCTCCTCCTCCTCCCACACACGCCCTACATTCCTTTAATTCCCCATTCCACCACGCCTTTTACACCTCCTCCGAATCACTCATCACCGCCCCATGTCCCTTGCCTTAACCATTCCTCCTACCCACCCACCACCAACCTTCCCTAACCTATGCTTCTCACCCTGCAACCCCTTCACTCATCAGCCAGGTCATTTATTATGGTTCTATTTCCCCATCTCCCCCAACCACCAGTGATCATGAGAGGATGAGAAGGGAAGGGAGGATTCTGGGCTGGCACTCTATAATTCCCATCCCATCATTGTACGAAGGTCACGTAAATGCCAGAATTAGTAAGTTTGGGAAGAAAAAGTGTGTTCAGAAGAAAAGAAAAAAAAAACTTGTACAAAAAGGTGAGTTGTAAAGAAAAATTCATAGTTTTTTTTGGTCAAACTTTCGGTCAACATTTAGAATTCAAATATATGCAATACATTCTTTATGAGGAATATGTGGAATGCATCTTTTTTTTATATACACATAGATGGAGTTTTGATACAACTAACAATTGTGTTATTCCATAAACTTAATTGGATTTTCAGTTATACGAATAAAATGACCTAAACTCATGAATGCTGACATGAAAAAAAAAAAATAAATAAATAAAAAGGTTTGGGAAAAGTGGATGGGACACGTGTGGACTCTGACAATACATTCTTTTCCCTTTTTATTATTAACAGAAGAATTATTATAAAGAAAAGAACACGTAAACCTTAAACTTGAGACCTAACATTGATCAATAGTTTCACGTTGCATCAAACACGGTCACTGACACTTGCTGGAAGAAACTCGTCCCACCATCGACGCAGTACAGAAACATCATCATTTTTGACTCCTTAGCTACACATTGGAATAGAAAAATGATGAAGCAGATAAGCAACTTGTTAATAAATAAAAATAAAAGAACTACCATAAGGATAACTAGATTAAATAATAAAGTTACCTAGACACATACTGATGGGCATACAAAACGAATCGACAGAAATATAGAAAGATTACGAAAAAATACAATCACCACCACCATCACCACCACAACCACTACCACCACCAACAACCGAAGCATTAAGTAAGGGGTAATTAAACACTCCTTTCCTGCCCATACTGACAAACGAACTAACGGGATCCTAACCACCATAACAAAGACTCAAACGGGTCATTAACAGAAAACACACAAGACCACTAACACCCAACACGCCAGCCTCTCCCTCCTCATAACTTTCCTTTACTACTTACATCCTTCCCTCATTATTATATCTATCCTCATTCCCCCTTTCCTCTTCCCACTTTCTGACCGCTTCCTGCCTCCCTCCTATTCTTCCTCCTCACCCCACGCTCCCCCATACAAGTTGTGAACCCTCAATGTGTGTTTAATGAAGCGGCTACGAGACTTAGTTGCCGCCCATTGAGTCTCGTGAGCCAGCTGGCACGAGATCGAACCCTACATGGTGACCTCTAGTGACGCTCCACCACACCTCACCTCTACTGCCTCACATCCATCCAGGTGATTCTGATGGCTGTAGGGAATGTGTTTATAGTGTGATGAACAAAAGAAAGAGAGAAAGAAAGAGATAGATAGATATAGAAAAAAATAGTTATATATATATATATATATATATATATATATATATTATATATATATATATATATATATATAGAGAGAGAGAGAGAGAGAGAGAGAGAGAGAGTTTTAACTATATTGGAATTGGACCCGTTACTGCTGTCCTTTCCACCCCTGCCAGTGACCCACCCTACCCACCCCTGCCAGTGAACCATCCCTACCCACCCCTGCCAGTGACCTACCCTCCCCACCCATGCCAGTGACCCACCCTACCCACCCATGCCAGTGACCCACCCTCCCCACCCTTGCCAGTGACCTACCCTACCCACCCCTACCTGTGACCCATCCCTCCCCACCCCTGCCAGTAACCCTCCTCTGTCCTCCCTCCTGTTCTTCCCCCACCAGTTCCTTCTCTTCCCCTCAGTATTAGGTCAGACTTATGGGTCCCTGTTTACAGACACAAAAATCAACGGCACCATAAAGAAGGCAAACATGGCTGGTCTTAACGGGGGTCTGGATCGTCCACTGTGGCGTGAGAAATGACCTCAATTCAAGTAATGAGTGAGGAAGATTCTGTGATTACAATATAATTACACGGTGGAAGCAATTTGTGGGAAGGGAGACAGGAAAGGAATAGGGTGAGGAAGGGAAATAGAGGGAGGGAACACGAGTACAGGAGGGACAATAGGGGAGGGTAACGGTGGAGGGAAGCTATATATACAGGCTCAAAGGAGGTAGTGTAGGGACAGTGATGATGGTTATGGGAGGATATGTAGGGTGAAGGAGGAAAGGTGAGGTATAAAGGTGAGGTGGGGAGGGGGGGAGTGTACCTGGATTAGTAAACTCGGTGGTGATGTAAGAAGGGGGACTGAAGCAGGATTAGAGGGAGAGAAAAAGGATGATTAAGCTCGATAAAATATGATGTAGAAAGTGTATTATAAGTATGTTGTGTCATATAATAGTAGATGAGTTATTTAAAAAAGTTTGTATGCAATACATACACACACGCAAACAAACACATACACATACACACACACACACACACACACACACACACACACACACACACACACACACACACACACACACACACACACTCTGGGTACACAGGTGCGAGACGGAGTACACCACCACCATCACCACCAAGAAGCTGCCCACTCAACCAAGAAAAATAAAGTTGCAACGTAAAGAAAGCTGATGAGGAAACAAGTGCACCGAGAAAATATATGGAAAGAACGTCAAGGAAATATGTTCTTGTATATTGTACTCTCTCTCTCTCTCTCTCTCTCTCTCTCTCTCTCTCTCTCTCTCTCTCTCTCTCTCTCTCTCTCTCTCTCTCTCTCACTACAACGGACCCACATCACCTTTTTCTTTCCTTCACAGTGCTCGCCTGACCTCCAGACCCAGGCACAGCAGGGAGCGCCGACCCCTCCCTTCACTCCTTTATAATTTCTTGGTTAAAATTAAAAGGAAACATTATCAGTCTTCCCAGAAATTAAAATATGTTGTTACGGTAAAGAAGGAAATTTTCAGTTGCTTCTTTAGTTGTGTTAGAAAGAAAAAAGTTACTACCTTCTAATCGTTTTCTATTTTAATAAGAGTGACTTTCCTTTTTCCATTATCACGTGGGGGAAAGAAAAAAATATATATATACATAGTCAAAACTTAATTGACTATAGAAGAAAAAAAAAATCACATTGCTATATATATATACGAAAAATTTCAATACTTCAGTGTCAAAATGATAATAATAATGAAAGTCACATCCTTTCGGCAGGTCTTCTTGACACACTAGTGATGTGACGAGCCATTCTTCCCCTCAACGTATACACACCTTCCCTAGGTTTTTATATATGCATAAGGCCGCCTCATTTCAGCCCCATAAAAGCTCCATTAATTCTGCCTTTATGGAAAACGCCAAGGAGACACAATGAAAAGGAGATGACACGCTCTTCCCTTTGATGCTCTTTTTTTTTATACAGTCATAGGGGCGTAATATTATATACGTGATAAGTAGGTTAAGGTAGATGGGAAAGGTGAGGAGATGAGAGGAGATGAGAGGAGAGGAACGCGAGGTAAGAGGAGAAAGGATGGTGATGATGATGATGATTAGTGTGTGATCTCTCTCTCTCTCTCTCTCTCTCTCTCTCTCTCTCTCTCTCTCTCTCTCTCTCTCTCTCTCTCTCTCTCTCTCTCTCTCTAATCTCCTTTGTATCTCGTTTAACATTTCTTCTTCACAATGCATTCTCCTTCATCCTGTTTCTCATTCCCACGCTTCTTTCTCCCTTGCAATCATCTTCGCGTTTCAAAAAATATTCCATCTTTTCATGTGTTGTCTATTTCCAAACACAATCTTGCAGTTCATCGGCACTGCCTTGCTTTTCTCTCTCTCTCTCTCTCTTTCTTTCTTTCTCTATTTTGGGTTATCATCGTCAATAATTTATTTCCTCACTGCTATTCTTGTCTTTTTTTTTCTTTTCTCTCTCTCTCTCTCTCTCTCTCTCTCTCTCTCTCTCTCTCTCTCTCTCTCTCTCTCTCTCTCTCTCTCTCTCTCTCTCTCTCTCTCTCTCTCTCTCTCTCATTATCGTCATCTTGAACTACGTAAGTTAAACAACCCAATCTTATAATCTTAATTCATCTTCTCTCTATACATATTCTCCTTTTTTTTCCCTCCTTATCCTCTAAGTATTTATAAAGATCAATTTTCTTCTCCATACTTCTTTTTACACTACTTGTCGTCTTCCTACTCTTTGCTGTCCTCTTTCTCCACCTCCTCCTCCTCCTCCTCCTCCTCCTCCTCCTCCTCCTCCTCCTCCTCGGCTTCCACTGCACACTATTAACTCGGTAAGTCTCGCTTCCTTGGAGGTCGTAATGCTCTTTGTAACTGGACTTGACGTGACGTAACCAAATAAAACGTGACAGCATTCGGACACCTGCACGATGGGGTCGAAAATAACATAACATTAGACAACATAACTCTGCTGAACGAGGACGTGTGGAAATCAATTTGGGTCGTACTTTCTTCTTCTTCTTCTTCTTCTTCTTCTTTTGAGAGAGAGAGAGAGAGAGACTAAATAGTATGGACATGATTATAGCTTTATCTTAATATTTATGCACACGTTACGCATAGTCTCACACACACACACAGACACACACACACACACACACACACACACACACACACACACACACACACACACACCTGGCAGCGGCTATTCAACGCCTCTGAACACCATGAAAGGGGATGGCATAATAGACGCTAAATAAAAAAATAAATAAAAAAAAAGCAGAATAATTTCAAACCAATAGAAATATATTAAAAAAAAAGAAGAAATAATATAAGAAAAAAAAATACAAATCCAGTTAGGGCAGAAAATGCATAAAAAAAAGAAGTATATTACGCGAGAGAGAGAGAGAGAGAGAGAGAGAGAGAGAGAGAGAGAGAGAGAGAGAGAGAGAGAGAGAGAGAGAGAGAGAGAGAGAGAGAGAGAGAGAGAGAGAGAGAGAGAGAGAGTCATGATAAAGGACTTAAAGAAGGGTCAGTCAGGGTGTATAAAGGGGCCACGATGGTTCTCACGACTCTCACTGCTAATTACCCTCCACCTGATACCGCAATGGTGGTGGTGGTGGTGGTGGTGGTGGTGGTGGTGGTGGTGGTGGAGGACCATCTGTCTCCACTATTATAAGTAACCAACCCATCCCTCTCCACGT
This sequence comes from Metacarcinus magister, assembly GCA_029783475.1. Classification (NCBI taxonomy): domain Eukaryota; kingdom Metazoa; phylum Arthropoda; class Malacostraca; order Decapoda; family Cancridae; genus Metacarcinus; species Metacarcinus magister. Next base: position 5,925,033 of record JAPQNM010000044.1, read on the forward strand.
TTAAGTGATGTATACCTCTCTTGCATCCTCCTCCTTCTCCTCCTCCTCCTCCTCCTGCTACTTTAACTTCTCGTCCTATTCCTATTCCTCCTTCCTCCTCCGTCTTTCTGAATGGGTCCTCTCTTCCTGTTCTCCCTTTCTGTCTCCTCCTCCTCTTCCTCTTCTCCAAGTAATAATAATAATAAAGAAAGGCTTAAACCAGGTAAGAAAGTAAGTCTCAAGTTACCTACGATTCCCATAGTCCTTCTCTCTTCCTTTTCTTCTATATCCTAATCTTTGTCCTCATCCTCTTTCAGACTCCTCCTCTTAGTCCTTCACCTTGTCCTTATCGTCCTCGTCCTTCCTACTCCCTTCCTCCTTCTCCTCCTCCTCCTCCTCCTCCTCTTCCTCCTCACAAGTTTCCCCTGCAAGGCAAAATCTTCCACCATCCATCTCCCTCGACGCCCGTCCCCCGAGACTCATCCCACCTCAATCCCCCCAATCATTGCTCCTGAATGCCTGCCGCCGCGCCTCCACCAATCTCCGTCCATCCTCACACCCATTTTACCTCCACACTATTTCTAAGATGAATGACATACCCCCCTCACCGTCCCTTCCCTCCCCTTCTCTCCCCTTCCCTTTCCTTTCCTTGCCTCCTTCCCTCCTTGCCACCACCCCATGTTCGCTTCCTGCCTTGCCTTGCCGCCCTTCATTCCTGTTAGCCAAGAAAGTATTTGATCAACTTGTGGAACCCTTGTAGACTTGTGCTGCTGTTATTGTTGTTATTGTTGTTATTTTAGTTGTTGTTATTGGTGGTGGTGGTGGTGGTGGTGGTGGTGGTGGTGAGGGATGAGAGAAAAGGAATAACTGCGAGAGAAAAAAATGTAGCAATTTGAAGAAAAGTTGATGTGAAAGTAAAGTAGAGCAAATTATTAAAGGAGAAATAGTTGATGGGCGTGGGGGGAAGGAAGGAAGGAAGGAAGGAAGGAAGGAAGGAAGGGAGGGAGGAAGGAAAGGAAACGAAAGGAGAAACAATAGTAGTAGTAAAAGTGGAAGAGGAAGAATGAAGAAAGGCTAAGAAGGTACAGGGAGCAAATACAACCAGAGAGAAAGAGAGAGGGAGAAAGAGAGAGAGAGATAAAAAAGTGAGAGCGAGAGACGGGGGAAGGGGAACACACACCCTCGATTCACATTTGCGTGCGGCTCCTCCCTCTCACAAGTCATACACGCGCGCGAGCACTGGCACACCAATAATGGGACTCAAACCTATGTCATTAGAGTATATTTTCACTGCGATATGTGGGCTTCTGGCGGGTCCGTCCACTCAGCCCAGATCTAACAGTATAGCGGCGAGACATGACACTCTCCTCCCCCACACCCCACCACCACACCACCCCTCTGCTCCCTGGCCTTATGGTGTAAAGTGCCGTGCCAAGGGGTGAGGGGTGGCCGGGGTGGAAGGACGACCAAGCAACGCCAGGGAGGGAAATACCGAGTGAGGGGAATGGGTGTGCTGAGGTATTCTCGTTGGTGGGTGGATATTAAATTCTTCTTGCTATGTATATAATATCCAAGAGTGACCGCTGCCCCATGCTCTTCAACGCTACCAATGTTCAGTCACTGTATAAGGCGACTGAAGGGGATGAAATAAATATATACATGCTTACATACATACATATATATACATAGATAGCAATAGGTGCAGAAAACAGTGAGACAGAAATAAAAGGCTGATGTAGATATATACACTGACTGACTAATTGATAAAAAAGACAGACAGAGAGACAGAGGAAGAGAAGCACACAAGTAAACACACCCACACACACACACACACACACACACACACACACACACACACACACACACACACACACACACACACTGCAGCCATGTACACATTACTTAGCCAAATAATGTGAGAGGAACAAGGGGTTGACAAGCACTGAAGTAAAGAAGGAAAGCACCAAGAGAGAGCAAGAAAATGGGAGGAGAAGGAAGGGAGACAAGAAGGAGAAAAGGGAGAGGCAGAAGGGAAGAAGACACTAAAACTGCACCGCTAGTTTTCCTGCGGCGAAAACTAATTAAGTGTAGAGGCGATGGCGGGGCAGTGACTTGTGTAAGACTGAGACCAATTTGTCGCTGATAACAGGGAAGGCGAACCGAAGGCGACAAAAAGACAATCAGAGGGGCAGTATTTTTCGTGGATTCAGGGTTCCAGACAGACTGAGGCACCCGGGGCTGTAAGGAGGTAGGTCAGGGGGATGGGTGGGTCGTAGGAGGGGGAAGAAGAGAAGGAAAGGAGAGGGAAGGGGTGTATGAGGATGAAATTACAAGGGAGAGAGAGAGAATATATAAGGCGACACAAAATAAAAATAAAGGGATGAGGAGGCTGCCAACAAGATTCTTAGTAAATTACAGGAATATTGGTGTTTTGTCAAAGAGTCGAGGGTTAAATTACTGAAAAAGGTTCAAACTACAATTAAAAACTACAACATAAAGATACTTATAAACAAAAATAATCACCCAAAATATAGCCTGACAGCTGACCGTTCGTAGAATATAGAAAAAAAAAGCTATAGGTCAGGGAAGCGTGGAGGTGTGGGCGAGGGGATGTGGCGTGGGAACAGGGTGAGGGGCAAGGCGTGGGTGGCGGGTGGGAGGGGTGGGTTGCGGGGGTGACGGGCTAATGAGTGACGTCCGGGGGTGCAGTGGGTGTTTTGTGGGTGTAAAGTAGGCCTAAGTGTGTGTGTGTGTGTGTGTGTGTGTGTGTGTGTGTGTGTGTGTGTGTGTGTGTGTGTGTGTGTGTGTGTGTGTGTGTGTGTGTGTGTGGTAAAGAGGCAAGCTGGGTGTAGGCGGGGGATGCGTGTTGTGAATGTATAATGAAAACAAGAACGACTAAGAAAAGTTACAGCGGTGAAGACTTCTTAAGTTAGACGCGCGGTGAATATACAGACAGAAACAGGAGATGCAATGGTGTCTGTACGTGCGTAACAAGAGAAAAAAAAGGCGTATAGATGTTAACGCATTTAATAAAGTACGTGTCATTATATATGTA
>JAPQNM010000044.1:5933066-5935566 GCA_029783475.1 Metacarcinus magister
GAAAAGAGAGAAAGAGAGAGAGCAATTATCTTAAAATGCACATCACAAACATTCACACGAGGTGGTCTATCGCTGACACTAAGTACACTAATGACTTTCAAGATTATAATGCAGCACAAAAAAAAAAAGAGAGAGAGAGGAAAAAAGAAGCCAGCGTGGTACAAATAGGAGTCGAAGTGACGTTTAGAAAAAAAAAGAAAAAAAAACATCTCATTACACACCTGAGAAAAGAAAAAAAAAATTTCACCACCAAACGAGTAAAAAGAAAACAAATAAACATAAAACACGTACCAAAAAAAACAAAAAAAAAACCACAAAACCCACATGCAAGACAAAAGATGAAGAAAAAGAGAAAGTAAAAATGCAAGTGATACAAAAGAGAGGAAGACAAACAGGGAAGGCAGAAGAAGAGGCTAGAATGGAGGAGTGCATGGCGAGAATTTCAACGAGTCTTCAGTAATGATCTCTCGGCCCTGTTATGGAAGCCTTAGAGAGACACACGCCGTGGCTGCTGACTCCTCCCGCCTCCCTCCCTCTAATGTGCTAGTTACGCTCAACCTTGTAAACTCGCCCTCAGAATTACACCTCCTTTACTCCTGCCATTAACCTCTCAAACTCCATTGCGTGCGTCGTAAACTGTGAAGAAAGGTCTTTGTAACGCGGGAAGAAAAATCATTTGCTTCATCACTTCTTACATTGTGTTCGTATTATTATTATTATTATGCTTTTAACTGTTCTGGGTTTTGTGTTGTGATGATGATGATGATGAGGAGGATGATGATGATGATGATGATGGTGATGGTGATGATGTGACTTAGGCATTTTTAAATATTCTTTCATAAATGTCATGGGAGAGAAATGGGAAACAAAAATAATTATAATGATGATGAGGAAGAGGAGGAAGAAGAGGAATGGGAACAAGAGGTAGACGAAAGAGAACCAACGGAAAGAAAGAAGAAAGAAGAAGAAGAAGAAGAAGAAGAAGAAGAAGAAGAAGAAGAAGAAGAAGAAGAAGAAGAAGAAGAAGAAGAAGAAATAAGCAAATGAGGAAGAGAAAGGGAATAATTTTTTCGTACACACGTATGTATATGTATGTGTGTGTGTGTGTGTGTGTGTGTGTGTGTGTGTGTGTGTGTGTGTGTGTGTGTGTGTGTGTGTGTGTGTGTGTGTGTGTGTGTGTGTGTGAAATAGAGAGAGAGAGAGAGAGAGAGAGAGAGAGAGAGAGAGAGAGAGAGAGAGAGAGAGAGAGAGAGAGAGAGAGAGAGAGAGAGAGAGAGAGAGTATACACAACCAAGACAACGACACACTACAAAAACACACCTTGTGAAAATATTATCATCAAGGTTCAAACAAACAAACAAACAAACAACCAAGAAAAAAAATAATAAGATAACCATGAGAACGCAATTCCAGTTGACGATGAAGACGACAAAGACGAAGACGAAATAATAACAATAATAATAACAATAACAAAACAATAGAGGCAGAGAAAAATGGAGCAAATATAGCCAATCAGCAACATTAGGCAACCACAACTGTGTCTTCTCGTCGAGGGACACAACACACCTGACTATCATTAACTTACCCAATTACAGGTAACACACCGGTCCACACGAATTTTTACCTCACTTCAATTACTTCCCGAAATTTTGTCTCCTATTAAAGTTCCATAAATTTTCTACTTTTTCGTTTTCTCTCCAAGCGGATTTCAGGTTGGTTAGGCAAGTTTTCATTATGTATTACCTTCTGTCACTTGAGCGATCATAAAAGTGGTATTCAAGGTGGGATGGACCTTTTTTATGGTGTGTGTGTGTGTGTGTGTGTGTGTGTGTGTGTGTGTATGGTTACCTATTTTCTTAGACATTTTATTAGTATTTCTCCTCCTCCCTTTCCTCCTCCTCTTCCTCCTCCTCCTCCTCCTTCTCCTCCTCCTCCTCCTCCTCCTCCTCTTCGTATTCCTTTCCCGCTGTACTCCCCGCCGGCGTCATCATCACCATCATAATCATCAGCCAGGTGGGGGACCAAACCCTATATAGCACCTTATCCTCTTTCATAACCTCGCCTAACAACCCTCTTCCCATCACCCCTTCCCCCTTAACTCCCATTCCTGCCCTTTACCATCCTCGTCCCTTTCCCTCTTCCCTCTCCCCTCCCACCCGCCCGGCGACCCCTACCCATCGCGGTCCCTTCTAGCCACTAAATTATCCTAACATTAAATATCTCTTATCTGTGGTCCGGGTCTTCCCTCTCGGTATCAAGATGTTCCACGCGCCATACGGGGCATAATGAGGCTGAGGCGAAGGATGTTGGTCGCCATTAGTCGCCACGAAGCCTATAAACAACGTGGTGTGGTGGTGGTGGTGGTGGTGGTGTTAGGGGAGGAGACATAGGTGGCGGTGTAGGCGTGTCTCTGTATGTATGGTTAGAGGAAGACAAGTAGAAGGAAGGAGGAAAGTTAAAAAAAAAAAGGAAGAGGATAGGAATATAGGAATACCAGATA
>JAPQNM010000044.1:5943066-5945566 GCA_029783475.1 Metacarcinus magister
TCTCTCTCTCTTGTTTGCCTCCTCCTTGACCATCCCTTCTTATTCCCTTTCTTCTTTGTTTATATCTGTCTCCTCCTTCTCCCCTTTTGCCTCTGAGCAGTGATACCTCCCTCCGTTTCTTTCATTCCCTCCCTCCCTTCCTCCCTCCCTCTTCACCTTCCTCCATCCCCTCCTCTCTCTCTCTCTTCTGTCTGAGTGCCTCCAAAAGGAAACCATGGCCACTCCCTCCATTTCTCCCTCCCTCCCTCCCCCCTTCCCTCCCTCCCTTCTCTCTTTACCTCCCTCCCTCCCTCTCTTCCTCCATTCAATCGCCTGCACCTTCCTCTTCTTCATATCATTTACCTCCTCCTCTTGGTCGTCTCTTCTTTCTCTTTTATCCTCATTATATATATATTCTCTTTTTTTTTCTCTCTCTCTCGTTATATTCGTTCATTTATTACTAATTATATTTTATCTATATACTTTTTTTCTATTATTATTTTCCAACGTCAGGTTCATCTATTTGTTATAATCAATTCATTTATATAACATTCTCTCTCTCTCTCTCTCTCTCTCTCTCTCTCTCTCTCTCTCTCTCTCTCTCTCTCTCTCTCTCTCTCTCTCTCTCTCTCTCTCTCTCTCTCTCTCCACCAGGCCACGACTTACCCACTCCACCACTCCACCACTCCACCTCCTCACCCACTCACTCAGCCTTGGAGAGACGCCTGACCTCTCCTTCCACCCTTATCTCACCTGACCTCCAGGTAAACACAGGAAAACATGATACCTGCATATCTCTCTCTCTCTCTCTCTCTCTCTCTCTCTCTCTCTCTCTCTCTCTCTCTCTCTCTCTCTCTCTCTCTCTCTCTCTCTCTCTCTCTCTCTCTCTCTCTCTCTCAAATATACACACACATAATGATGAGAAGGTGAAGGAGAACAAGGAAAAATATGAAAAGAAGAAGACGAAGAAAAAGAAGAAGAAGAAGAAGAAAGAAGAAAAGAGAAGAGAAGAAGAAGAAGAAGAAGAAGAAGAAGTCTAAGAAGGGACTTTCCCGCCAAAATTCAATACACACACTCACATATTTGTATTGAGTTCAGTGATCTGTTCTTGGAGATTGACTGAGAGAGAAAATCAATACTCAGAAGAATATTCACATTCGCTATAAATCGGAAAAGAAAAGAGTCAAGTTTTAAATCATCGTCTTTCCTCATCAGAATATAAAAGAAAATAGAAAAAATAGATAGATAAATAAACTGAAATAATGAGGAGAGCACAACCAAAGATTAATATATATAACACAGGAATTATTAAACGAGTAAAATACAAGGTAATAAAAAATAAACAAATGAATCTTGCAATAAAATTATAAAAAAAACAATGTAATTTTTTCTTTTACTTACTTATCATGAAAAAAAGAAAGAAAAAAGACCTGAATCTAAACGTTAAATAAATACACATCAACAAATATTACGGAAAAAAAACACACAGACACACACACACACACACAAAAGAGAATAAAATAAAATAAATTCAAATAAAAAAAAAGTAAAGGAAAACAAAATGCAGGAGGAATATACAGATGCATGTTGTCGTGTTGAGTTGTGTGCAAAAATACACTGCAAATTAAGGGCGTGAACGAATGGAGTGGCAATTAATACTTTTAGGAATTGATTTAAAAACTGTTTCCCGGCCACAAAAGTCTTCTATGCATGGTGAATGTATCTTTTTTTTTTTTTTAAACACTCCAAATGATTAATGCTACAGATGTATTCATAGCATTTCTCTCTCTCTCTCTCTCTCTCTCTCTCTCTCTTCTCTCTCTCTCTCTCTCTCTCTCTCTCTCTCTCTCTCTCTCTCTCTCTCTCTCTCTCTCTCTCTCTCTCTCTCTCTCTCTCTCTCTCTCTCTCTGTTGTTTGTTTGTCAAAAAGTTTACTACCTGATGAGTGTCACTGCAATAACAACAACAATAATAACAACAACAAAAATAATAACGAAATAAACAACAACAATAATAATACGTCATTATCCTAATAACTCTAACAACAACGATGATGTCAACAACAACAACAACAACAACACTGTAAATGAACACTATATGCTATAAACAAATAAAAAAAAAACATTGTAAATAATAACAAAAATAACAACTACTAGTACTATGCTATTATTACTATTCTTCTTCTTCTTCTTCCTCCTCCTCCTCCTCCTCCTCCTCCTCCTCCTTGACTTCCTCCTCCAAAGGCAGATGATGAAGGGCCGTTGCTTGACTGTAAACAAACCAACAAACAATAAAATAGTGTGTGTACTTTATAACCAAGGCAGTTCCCACAATTTTTCAATCTCACTCTTTTTTTCCTTTTCTAAAATAAATAAATAAAAAAAAAACACAATTCTGACTCCACCTATACATAATATTTCTCAATAATACTTGGGCCAGTCGGTTCCTCGCACGGGTGGTGATGGAGGGGCGTTGGTGGTGATGGAGGGGTGATGAGGAGTGACGATAGGTAGGGGAGGATG
>JAPQNM010000044.1:5950566-5963066 GCA_029783475.1 Metacarcinus magister
TCCTCTGTGTCTTCCTTCTTAAATAGTCTTAAGTGGACCAATTAGCGCCAATATTTATTTTTATCATTAATATTTATTTTTATCATTAATATTTATTTTTATCATTAATATTTATTTTTATCATTAATATATATTTTTATCATTAATATTTATTTTTATCATTAATATATATTTTTATCATTAATATTTATTTTTATCATTAATATTTATTTTTATCATTAATATTTATTTTTATCATTAATATATATTTTTATCATTAATATTTATTTTTATCATTAATATTTATTTTTATCATTAATATATATTTTTATCATTAATATATATTTTTATCATTAATATTTATTTTTATCATTAATATATATTTTTATCATTAATATTTATTTTTATCATTAATATTTATTTTTATCATTAATATATATTTTTATCATTAATATTTATTTTTATCATTAATAATTATTTTTATCATTAATATTTATTTTTATCATTAATATATATTTTTATCATTAATATTTATTTTTATCATTAATATTTATTTTTATCATTAATATATATTTTTATCATTAATATATATTTTTATCATTAATATTTATTTTTATCATTAATATTTATTTTTATCATTAATATTTATTTTTATCATTAATATATATTTTTATCATTAATATATATTTTTATCATTAATATATATTTTTATCATTAATATATATTTTTATCATTAATATATATTTTATCATTAATATATATTTTTATCATTAATATATATTTTTATCATTAATATATATTTTTATCATTAATATTTATTTTTATCATTAATATATATTTTTATCATTAATATTTATTTTTATCATTAATATATATTTTTATCATTAATATATATTTTTATCATTAATATTTATTTTTATCATTAATATATATTTTTATCATTAATATTTATTTTTATCATTAATATTTATTTTTATCATTAATATATATTTTTATCATTAATATATATTTTTATCATTAATATTTATTTTTATCATTAATATATATTTTTATCATTAATATATATTTTTATCATTAATATTTATTTTTATCATTAATATATATTTTTATCATTAATATTTATTTTTATCATTAATATTTATTTTTATCATTAATATATATTTTTATCATTAATATATATTTTTATCATTAATATTTATTTTTATCATTAATATTATTTTTATCATTAATATTTATTTTTATCATTAATATATATTTTTATCATTAATATATATTTTTATCATTAATATATATTTTTATCATTAATATATTATTTTATCATTAATATATATTTTTATCATTAATATTTATTTTTATCATTAATATTTATTTTTATCATTAATATTTATTTTTATCATTAATATGTATTTTTATCATTAATATATATTTTTATCATTAATATTTATTTTTATCATTAATATTTATTTTTATCATTAATATATATTTTTATCATTAATATTATTTTTATCATTAATATTTATTTTTATCATTAATATTTATTTTTATCATTAATATATATTTTTATCATTAATATATATTTTTATCATTAATATATATTTTTATCATTAATATTTATTTTTATCATTAATATATATTTTTATCATTAATATTTATTTTTATCATTAATATTTATTTTTTATCATTAATATATATTTTTATCATTAATATATATTTTTATCATTAATATTTATTTTTATCATTAATATATATTTTTATCATTAATATATATTTTTATCATTAATATATATTTTTATCATTAATATATATTTTTATCATTATATTTATTTTTATCATTAATATATATTTTTATCATTAATATTTATTTTTATCATTAATATTTATTTTTATCATTAATATATATTTTTATCATTAATATATATTTTTATCATTAATATATATTTTTATCATTAATATATATTTTTATCATTAATATTATTTTTATCATTATATATATTTTTATCATTAATATATATTTTTATCATTAATATATATTTTTATCATTAATATTTATTTTTATCATTAATATATATTTTTATCATTAATATATATTTTTATCATTAATATTTATTTTTATCATTAATATATATTTTTATCATTAATATTTATTTTTATCATTAATATATATTTTTATCATTAATATTTATTTTTATCATTAATATATATTTTTATCATTAATATATATTTTATCATTAATATATATTTTTATCATTAATATATATTTTTATCATTAATATATATTTTTATCATTAATATATATTTTTATCATTAATATTTATTTTTATCATTAATATTTATTTTTATCATTAATATATATTTTTATCATTAATATATATTTTTATCATTAATATTTATTTTTATCATTAATATATATTTTTATCATTAATATATATTTTTATCATTAATATTTATTTTTATCATTAATATTTATTTTTATCATTAATATATATTTTTATCATTAATATATATTTTTATCATTAATATATATTTTTATCATTAATATTTATTTTTATCATTAATATTTATTTTTTATCATTAATATATATTTTTATCATTAATATATATTTTTATCATTAATATTTATTTTTATCATTAATATTTATTTTTATCATTAATATTTATTTTTATCATTAATATATATTTTTATCATTAATATATATTTTTATCATTAATATATATTTTTATCATTAATATTTATTTTTATCATTAATATATATTTTTATTATTAATATATATTTTTATCATTAATATATATTTTTATCATTAATATATATTTTTATCATTAATATTTATTTTTATCATTAATATATATTTTTATCATTAATATTTATTTTTATCATTAATATTTATTTTTATCATTAATATATATTTTTATCATTAATATATATTTTTATCATTAATAAATATTTTTATCATTAATATTTATTTTTATCATTAATATATATTTTTATCATTAATATATATTTTTATCATTAATATATATTTTTATCATTAATATTTATTTTCATCATTATTATATATTTTTATCATTAATATTTATTTTTATCATTAATATTTATTTTTATCATTAATATTTATTTTTATCATTAATATTTATTTTTATCATTAATATTTATTTTTATCATTAATATTTATTTTTATCATTAATATTTATTTTTATCATTAATATTTATTTTTATCATTAATATTATTTTTATCATTAATATTATTTTTATCATTAATATTTATTTTTATCATTAATATTTATTTTTATCATTAATATTATTTTTATCATTAATATTTATTTTTATCATTAATATTTATTTTTTATCATTAATATTTATTTTTATCATTATTATTTATTTTATCATTAATATTTATTTTTATCATTAATATTTATTTTTATCATTAATATTTATTTTTATCATTAATATTTATTTTTATCATTCATATTTATTTTTATCATTAATATTTATTTTTATCATTAATATATTATTTTTATCATTAATATTTATTTTTATCATTACTATTTATTTTTATCATTAATATTTATTTTTATCATTAATATTTATTTTTATCATTATTATTTATTTTTATCATTAATATTTATTTTTATCATTAATATTTATTTTTATCATTAATAAGAAAAATTTGAATAAAATCATAATTTTTTTAAAAATCTCTAAATCGAACACTTAGAAAAGACCTCGGCAGTGTAAGGGTTAATACTGGCAATAAGTTATGTTTAACCTGCCATTACCACCGAAACGAAGGATGCGAGGGGATTTCATTGAAATGTTCAAGATAATCAAAGATTCGATAATATCAATACAGAAGATTACATTACTTTTGATTGATCAAATATAACAAGAAGACATCATTCTTTTAAGATTACTGGTAAAAGATTCACATCAAACAAAGCCAAGCACTTCTTTTTCAATCGGATCGTTAACGTTTGGAACTCCCTGCCCGCCAATGTCGTCGACAGTAAAACAATTACTACGTTCAAAAATAGACTTGACAAATATTTAGAAGCCAATCCACAACTAAAATACTATCCGTTAACGTAGCAAACTTTGAGTAAGTTCATCCTGATGTACCTAACTTACGAAATGTCGATTCAAAAGACGTCGCTAGTGGCCTGACATCGCTTGCCAGGAAGTAGTGGTAGCAGTAGTGGTAGTGACAGTAGTGACAGTCTGGTCTTGGTTGGCCTTCCTTTCCCTGCCAGCCATGGCTGGGGAGAGAAGCCTTCACCCTTACTATCCTGTATCCTTCACTCTAGACTAGATAGTGTACTCACAAACAGCCTCGTAAGGGCCAGCAGGCCTGTTGCTGTTTGTTCTTCCTATGTGTTCCTATGTGTTCCTCTTCCTCCTCCTCCTCCTCCTCCTTCTCCTCCCATGTATTGATAACAACGATGTAAATTGTTTCCATTCGACACGCCTACAATGTCCTCTTTAGATTTTATTCCTTGCCTCCACCACACTGACACTGTTTATTCCCCTTTCTGTCGCACTATTCTTCACAATTTACTTACCTGTTCTCCCACACTTTACAGCCACACCACCACCACAATCACCACTACCACCACTACCTATCCCTCCTCCTCCTCCTCCTCCTCCTTCTCCTCCTAGCTTAGTGGCAAGGTCAACTTCTCTAGTTATTGCAGGTAAGCGTCAGCGAAGATGAGAGTACCCCCTCCTCCTCCTCCTCCTCCTCCTCCTCCTCCTCCTCCTCCTCCTCCTCCAACAGCTGTTCTCCTGACGGGCGTAAAAATAAACCTTTCAAGTAGTGTTAAGTCCGGAAAAGTAGGAACAGCCTCCTCCCTTTAGAAACTGTCCTCGTACCTCCTTCAGCCACGTCAACACTAACGACGACGACGACGAAGGCGACGACTACGCGATGGTGTTAGGGGCGCGCCGTAACCCCCTGGAGGCTGTAAGGTCGTTTGGGTGTGTGTTCCTGACTGGATTTTCGACTAAAGTGAAGTGTAGAGTGTGGCCTTGTGTTCCCTCTCTTTGATGTCTCCTCAGCCTCGTAAAGTTAGTCAGCGGCGATTCTGAGTGTGTGTGTGTGTGTGCGTGTGTGTGTGATCTTATACTCTTCCTTTACTCGCTCATTCTACCTTCCTCCTCTTTCCCTCCCTTCCCCCTCATTCCTACTTTCATTTCTTTTCCTTTATTCCTCCTTCCGTCCAACGAAGACTTGAAATACAACACTCACAGCTTTGCGTCTTGAAGGGGAAACACATCGATGAGGAAGAGGACAATACTCCTCTTCCTCCTCCTCCTCCTCTTCCTCCTCCTCCTCTTCCTCCTTCTGCCAGGTGTCTAACAAAGCATCCATCCATGTCATTATTGGAAGACTGCAAACAAGTGAACCAAATCTCCTCCTTCCTATTTCCTTTCGTCTCCCTCCTCCTTCCTTCCTTCTATCTTCCATCTGCTTCTTTCCTCACTTTTTTCTCCTATCTATGTACGCTACCAGTTCTTATTTACATTTTCATTATTTTTTTGTCCTTATCTTTTCATCTTTTTGTTATCTGTTCTACTGTTACTTTTTCGAGATTTTCAAAACTTTCTTTCTCTCTTATTATCTTCTTATTTTTTTTTTATTTTTTTTATTTTCCCATTCACATTATCCTACGTCTCTCTTTCCTCTTTGTTGCAATGTAATGTGTGTGTGTGTGTGTGTGTGTGTGTGTGTGTGTGTGTGTGTGTGTGTGTGTGTGTGTGTGTGTGTGCGTGCGTGCGTGTGATCTTGGACTTCATTCGACACCCAGTCAGTTTATTTTTCAACCTTTATATGTCTTTTTTACGTCCCTGCTTGTCTCTGTTCCTCTCATCTTCTCCTTTGTCCGTGTTTCCCCCTTCAGTTTACCCCTCACCTCCCCCCCCTCCCCCTTTACCTTCCCCTCACCTTACTCTCGCGTTAGACTGCTCATGACTTTTGGTTTCCTCATGCAAGCTTTTTTTTTCCCCTCACCAAACACACTTGATCGATACTCAACTCGTTACCTTCCCCTTACTCCCCTCCTTCCCTCCCCCACCACACCCCTTTCACCCCTTCACTATACACACCCCTTTTACCACCCTACATACACCCCAGTATACCCCTGTCTGCACCCCTCTTCTGTGTGTGTGTGTGTGTGTGTGTGTGTGTGTGTGTGTGTAATTGATGGGTCAGTGTGTATGGATAAATCGGAGTTGTTATCAATACGACTAAAAGAAAACATTGACCAAAGAAATAGAGAGAAAAAAAAACAAAAAAAAACAGCAAGACAAGAATAAACTTAATGTAATCAATTATACATTTTATGGGAACACTAACTTGAAGACAACAACAACAACAACAACAACAACAACACACACACACACACACACACACACACACACACCAGTACATAAAGAAGGAGGAGGAGCAGGGATAAAATGAAGAAAACGAAAATGAAAATGATGATGATGATGATGATGATAATGATAATGACCATAACGTAAACAATAAAGATAAAGAAAACAAAAGAAAAAAAGAAAAATATCAAGAGAGACGGATTCGGAGAAAAAGGAGAAGGACGACAAGGAAGAAAAGAGAAGAAAAGAGAAGGAGGAGGAGAAGAAGGAGGAGAGGCGAGAAGACTTTTGTTTACCTGTGGTGTGGGCACGACCCCAATAAGGTACCGGGTTTAATTACCGATGCCCAGGCGAGGTGAAGGGGCAGGTGAGAAGGGAGGGGTAAGGGGAATAGAGGAGAGGGAGAGAAAGAGAGGAGAGAGAGACAGAGACAGGGGGGATAAAGGAGGAAGGGGAATAGCAAGGGTTGACATGGAGTGGGTGAAAGGAGGACGAGGTGAGGGAGGAAAACTACAGTGCACTACAGTCAGGTAGGTAAAAGGAGGTGGAGGAAGTAGAGAAAGTATACATAGAGATAAAAGGAAGGATGTATACATACGACACAGTATAACTAACATGACTTAACAGAGAGGGAGGGAGAGAGAGAGAGAGGAGAGAAAGAGCGACCGAGGGGAATGAATTAGAGGAGTAGCATATAGGGCAAAGGGGTAAGTTTACATAGGGAAGGGGGAAGGGGGGAAGGGGGAAGGGATAGAAGGGAAGGGAAGGGAAGGGGGAGGCTACGTAAGATCCTAAGTGGCCTTCCTTATCTCAGAAACAGTTTGATGGGGTTAAGTGTAAGGGTGAGGGAAAGGTTTGTTTTGGTGGAGGTGTGTGTGTGTGTGTGTGAGAGAGAAAGAGAAAGAAAGAGAGAGAGAGAGAGAGAGAGAGTAATGGGGGAGGGGGGGCGTGATGATGGTGTGGTAGAAATCTATGGGAAATAAAAGGAGGATTATGGGAAAAGGAAAAGTTGTAGGTGGGTGGGATCTGTTTCTTGATTGAGATTTGACGTGACTAGAGAAGATTGGGTTGTGTGTGTGTGTGTGTGTGTGTGTGTGTGTGTGTGTGTGTGTGTGTGTGTGTGTGTGTGTGTGTGTGTGTGTGTGTGTGTGTGTGTGTGTGTGTTTTAGTGGGATTAAGACGACAACCACGAACACACACATAAACAAGAAAGTGGTGATGGTGGTGGTGATGGTGGCGAAGTGGTTACGACCCTGATCTGGTATTCTAAGAGCCATGGTTCGAGCCTCACCACATACTGAATAATAATAATAATAAAAAACAACAACGACATGACACACGGACGTTTTAACAAGATTCTCCCATGTAATATCAGCACTATTAGCACATTACAACCACTAACAATGAACCTTATGTATCAGCAGCACCGCTAGACACACCACAAGGATAGAAAACATCGATTACGGATAACTTTTGTGTGATTTCCGGGAGCAGGTGGTGGAGGAGACTTACGACGACCGTGTGCAAGGAATCAGTAGTAGTCAGTGCCAGCGGTCAAAAGTATAGGAAGCACGGGACGGTATAGTGATAAAACAATACACAATGGATTTCTCTCGTTATTTTCAGCTTAATAATTTTTTCGATACTCACCTTCATTTTGCTCTCTCTCCCTTGCAGCAACATTCCTCCCCTTCCTCCCTCACCGACATATTTCACCCTTTCCTTCCCTTTACTTAACTAGTCCCTCTTGTCTGTCTGTCTGTTTGTTCCCTCTCCTCATTCCTCTACATGGTTACTACTCTCCCTCTCTGCTTCCCTCTCCCTCTCTGCTTCCCTCTCCCTCTCTCCCTCTTTCAATAGCCACCTACCCTCTTTTTCTCTTAACCCACCATTACTCTCTTCATTTCCCTCGCTTCCCCCCATCTCAGAGGGGAACCATTGACTCCCTGTGGTGATGTTGATATCGTAGGTCAAGGGGGAAGAGCACCCCTCCTCCCCTCTCTCCCCCTAAGACCCGCTGACCGTGACCCTCTGACCCCCTACCTTGTTTATATCTTCATTAACCTGGCTAAGTCACGTGCTCCAGGTGAGTGAGGTTGGAAAGAGGCTCAGCGGGACCTAAAATGTGTTCTGTTGGACGTGTGTTTGAAATAATGAGAGGAACGTCGTTATAGTTAGTATTATAATTTTTTCAAAGGGAAGTTGTTTATTTTTTTGAAGGGCTTAAGGGTAATTCTTTTTTTTTATTTATTCATCTCTCTCTCTCTCTCTCTCTCTCTCTCTCTCTCTCTCTCTCTCTCTCTCTCTCTCTCTCTCTCTCTCTCTCTCTCTCTCTCTCTCTCTCTCATACACATATTCACACACACCAGATCCAAATGGCATTTCCTCGTGTTTTTTCCCCGTCCAGTACATGGGTTAACGCACTTCCTCTACATACTGACACTACCCCTTGAAGGCACCACCACCACCACCACCACCATCACCACCACCACCACCACCACCACCACCACCATCACCACCACCACCACCATCACCATAACATTTTAGCACAGCGTCGCAGCCTCAAAGCGTAACAGTATAAACTCATAACAAGTCTCTCCTGCCGTTCAGTATTTTAAGGGAAGTGAAATATTTACGGTTTAACTTGCTGTTTATACGAGGCCATGTAGTGTGTGTTGCTTTCATGTAGTGTAAAGGGAAGCAAACACGGGTACACCGGCGCTTGAATGTTTATCGTGTTTTGCATACATAAAGGGAGTGTGTGACAGACAAATGAAGGAAGTTTCCCCCCTGAGTACACACACACACACACACACACACACACAACTTGATACAAACGCGACATGTCTTGGAGAGGAAAAAAAAAGGGAATGAAGGAAAATGAAGATTGCATAATGTAAGAAAGATAATTTACAAAAGGGTGAATAAAAAGAGATGTTAGAGTGTTTTTTTCCTACTAGGTTTATGTGGATTTATATCAGCAACAACAACAAGATAATTAACACCACTACCGATCATTATCATTACCTTTTTCACACAAGAAAGTATAACCCCACACTGCTGACACACCCACACACACACACACACCACACACACACACACACACTGTCTGCACCACTACACCTCCACTACAGGTAAGTGCACAACACAATCTGCCCCCAAAAACACCTTCACCGCAGACACATCGCAGCACAAAAGAATCATCACACTCGTGCACATGCCAACAGACGGACACAAGGACTCAACACACGTAACACTGCTCCTCCTCCTTCTCCTCCTCCTCCTCCTCCTCGTACCACTGTCCCTTCGCAAGCCATTTTCTCCCACACAAGTTAATTTCACAGCAATGTAATGGTGAATGGAGCCCCAACACGCTCCGAGGCACAAAGACAACCCCTTCAGTATTCTTCCTGTAATCGATTTAAGGTGAATCCCTTTTGTGATTCTTCGTTTTTTTTTTCTTTAATTTTTTTTTACTTAGCAGAAAAAAGGAAACTATTTTTTTTTTCAACACTGAAATAAAATAAAATATACAAGAGGAAACTAATGGAAGTAAAAGAAGAGAGTGAATGGAAAAAAATGAATAAAGAGGATAAAGTTAGCAGCGAGTGAAGGAAAACTCAAGAAACATCAATAAATCAATTTAAAAATAAATGCATTGATAAATAATTGAACGATTATCGACATTGCTCCTTCCCTCACCACCTTTTCCTCTTCCTCTTTCACCTTCCATCTTTTTACACCGAGTACCAACTTTCCATCCACTCCAACCCTCTCCTTTCCCTTCCACCTTTCCCATCCTCCTCAGTCCTCACCATCACCAACTAATCTTCCACAAAACTCCTTTTCCCACCCTTCACGCCTCCCGTTGCCATTCCAGCACTTCTCTCCCACACTCCCATCCACTGCACCCACTCCCCCCCTCCATCTAAACACGCTCCCACCCACTTGGACACGCATGCGCGGAACCAACACTCGCCTCCTACTTGGATGTGGCGGCCGCGGTCCATTTTCTACGATTCACGCTCCGTTAAGGAAGGAAAACGGGGAGAGGCGAGGCCGAGGGGCGCGTTGGACCTGTGGTGTGGCTTAATTTTGTTTGTTCAGGTTTGCTTTTTTAAATATTGAGGTTTTCTGTTTGTATGTGTTTGTTTTACATGTGTGTGTGTGTGTGTGTGTGTGTGTGTGTGTGTGTGTGTGTGTGTGTGTGTGTGTGTGTGTGTGTGTGTGTGTGTGTGTGTGTGTCACCTCATTCATAACAGTATATCGCAATATCAAATTATATCTAAAAAAAAAAAACAATAATGTGAAAAAGGAAAAGAAAATGCAGTAAAGTTAGAGTGAAAATGCTTTGTACAAACATTGTATTCATAGTCGTTCCACTTGGGTGTATGCAAAAAAAAAAACTTTCTCTCTCTTCTCTTTTCCTCCTCTTCCTCCCCTTTACTTCCCCTTCCCATGTCACCTTCACTCCCACATAGACCACCGTTGGGGTTACATGGGTCGTGAGGGAATGAGGGGTGGTGGTGGTGGTGGTGGTGGTGGTGGTGGTGGTGTGGTGGTGGTGGTGTGGTGGTGGTGGTGGTGGTGGTGGTGGATGAACAGTAAGCAGGAGGGGAGGGGTGAACAGTGAGGGATGGGGGAGGGAGACAGTACAAGCAGGTGAGTCAGGTGGGGGGCAGGTGGGGGGCAGGTAAGGGGCAGTGTGGGGCAGGTGAGGAGGGATGGGGGGGGAAGGGAGAAAGTTTGGGGATAAGGTTATAAGATAAAACAAAAAACTCATTCAAAACCCATAATTTCCCATTTTATCGGACAACAGTTAAACCTTTAGCACCTCATAGAGAAAAAAAAACAACATAATTACTGAGGAAAAATTCAAAAAGCATCGTTATGATACAAACTAATTTTCTCTGAACCGTTAAACTTTACGAGAGAAGAGGAAAAAAAAAAAAGTTGCATTATATCACACAGTATTTTCGCATCAGTCGCCACAACCGTGACGTCATGAACCATAAACAAAACAAATGCCTCACGCGATGCCTTCCATTAGGCGCCTCGATCCTCTTCCTGAGACGCTGGTAACAAATGACTGTCTGCTAGTGAAGCCTTATCATCATCTGTACGTGGAATTTCACATTTACGTCAGCCCTTTTTTCTTCCTGTCTCCCATTTCATTTACTTTCATAAACTTAGACTTGGCGCGAGGTAACTCCTTTTCAGACGTACAGTAAGCTTCTTTTTTACTTTATTCATATATTACTCCCTCGTTAAGTTTATTCCCTTGCTTTGATACATGGTTAAGCTTAATTGATTCTTTCTTATACCTTTTATATTTTCCTACAAGCAAATACATTATGATACAAAAAAGTAGCATACAAAGCAGATACCAATGACTTCTGCAATAAAATGAGAACTTTACGAGACCAACGGAGCAATACATAGTGAAAGGAGGATGGAATGGTAGCCGCGTGGCGTGGGAGGAAAAAAAAAAGACGAAGAAGAAGAAAAAAAAGAGAAAGTCAGGCAGCTTGATGAATAAAAATAACTGGACTACAAGGAAAAGAACCGATAAATTTGCTAAAAGCTGACTCTAAAACAACCTTGCAAAATTCATCCTCATTCCCGCATTAGGAAAGAGTGCGTACGAGGGAGAACATAACCCAGCATGAGACTTAACATATATCTCTCCGCCTTGCCAAGTAGTGAGTGTCCCGTCTTGGCTATAATGGCACCACAGTTCACAATGCAACGAGACGGTACGTACCTCTTAGCCGATTAGGAATGGCGAATTAGTAATAAGTTAATGAATAATACCTGTGTTACGGCGACGTGAGGTTAATTTTACGGTAGGACCAAGCCAAATATATACACTTACCTGGGCTATACTGGGAGGACAATATCGTCATCTTGATTTTCCTCGCCCCTTGAACCGTCAGGAAAACAAACATAAACAAACACACACAACAGCCATACCTGAAATAAATAGAAATGGGAGTTAGTAATACATGGTAAACACACTGTGGATTAAAAAAAAAAAGAAAAAAGAAAAGGAAACATAAACGTAAACAACAACATTAAACGACAGTCATTTGTCACAATAATTCAACCACCTCACTTCACTTAACTTTCTTTCGCACACGCACACGCACACAC
>JAPQNM010000044.1:5968066-5973066 GCA_029783475.1 Metacarcinus magister
TGTCTTCATTTACATCACTAATACGTTAATACAGCAATCACCAACATCACTTCTTACAATTGGATGCTAAAAAAATCTCCCTCCACCACATCTCCACCACATAAACGTGTACCTTCCCACTAACACTACCACTACCACTACTACTACCACTACCACCACTAACTCGTTTACACTTTCCCCTCTAACAACCTCTGCTGGACCTTAAACCACTTCTTCCTAACACCAACACCACCACCACCACCACCACCACCACCACCACCACCACCATAGCAACACGTAGAATAGGAATCACTTCAATAAAACTCAATATTACCGACAGAGGGAAACAAAGTTGCATAAAGGAGTACTTCAAGACGTCTTTTTTTTCTCTCATTCCCTCTCACACTCACACTCACACACACACACACACACACACACACACACACACACACACACACACACACCTGCTACTCCCCTCCCGCCTCGTACTCCTGCTGGGCGCCACAGGTGACTCCCGGGGGGGCTGCACGCTGCACCCAAGTACCGCGTCACACCGGAAATGGCAGGTAAAACGGCGGCAAACAGAGGTAAACACCCGTAAACACCTCCGGCATCACGACCAAACTCAGGATGGAGGATGCTGGAGGTGCGCGGCTCAGGGAAAACAGGTGGTGGTGGTGGTGGTGCTTTTTTTTTCCTCTCTTTTTTCCTTTTTCTTTACTTTTCTTGTGTTTTCGTATCCTAGTTTTTTTTTTATTATATACATTTTTTTTTCTACCTCCAGCTCGTTTCCCTGAAGTGATTGTACTGATATGAATGTATGATGAACTACCTACACACACACCTACACCTACACCTACACCTACACACACCTACACACACACACACACACACACACACACACACACACACACACACACACACACACACACACACACACACACACACACACGGTTGCCAGGTGTTGTGATGACGCACACTTTATAAACTAGGACGTGTTATTCAGAAAAAGTTACGTAATACGAGTCAAATTTTACTGACGTTCATAAAAGTTTAATTTCAACAATTTTCCCGGTGTGGAGCGAGGTGGAGAGGGGAAGGAGAAGGGGATGGGGAAGAGGGGGGCGAGGCAACACTACTAGAGAGGGGACGGGAGGGGCAGGGAGGCAGGTAAGGGTGAGTTATGAGCAAAAATATATATATGTATGTATGGATTTTCGTTTTAAATCAAATGTCCGTCAGCAGAGGTGTGTATCATAACTATAATTTAAATGTTAGCCCACTATTTTGGGGGGGTGTGGGAGTATTTTTTCAATGTGTGTGTGTGTGTGAAATGTTAATGCAGCGTTGATGGTGGTTAAGCCTATAATGATTGTGGTATTAGTTAGCATATATATGTTTTTGTACTTTGTAATTGCGATTCAGCTTTTAAAGAGAGATGTGTTTATGGTAACGTAGCAGTGGTAGTGATAGTGATGATGGAAGTCGTGATAGTGGTGAGTAGTGGTAGTGATGATACTGGTGATGATACTACACCAGAATAATGTATAACTGACGCAGAGAACACACACACACACATACACCCCCACACACACACATAGCAGCACCAACTGTTACAACAAATCTACAACCACATCATCGTAGACACTAATGCTTACAACGATGAAAAAACACAAAAAAAAACAATTACAACACTACACCTAAATCATGTCTTTTATTTCCAGCTTCAGCAACACTTATTGGTAGCAGTAAGTAACACCACAGAAGTAATACTCTTGAGTGTTGGCAATAGTTGTTGTTTTAATGGTAACTCAAGACAAACTGGAGTGACTTGGGATTGGTGTTGTGGTGTGCTGTTGGTGAGGATGCAATAAGGGTAATAGCACTGCAACAATAAAACCGTAGTGATAGTATATAGTAGTAGTAGTAATAATAATAGTAGTAGTAAGAGGAGTGATGGTGATGTAGGTATTGGTATGTGGGTAGTGATGGTGCAAGATATGGCGTGCTGAGGGTGTAAATAAAAGAATAGTGATGGAGGGACGCTAGGAAGCAGGGGAGCGAAAGAGTAAAAGGGGAGAAAGGAGAAGGAAGGGAGGAAGGGAGGAAGAGTGAGGAGCAATGACAAAGATGAGGCTTTCGTTATGAGAAAGAGAAAGAGAGAGAGAGAGAGAGAGAGAGAGAGAGAGAGAGAGAGAGAGAGAGAGAGAGAGAGAGAGAGAGAGAGAGAGAGAGAGAGAGAGAGAGAGAGAGAGAGAGAGAGAGGAGAGAGAGAGGAGAGAGAGAGAGAGAGAGAGAGAGAGAGAGAGAAAGAGAGAGAGAGAGGAATGGGTGGGAGGGTCGCTAAGGGCCAAATGAGAGCCTTTCCCCTCTGCCCCTCAAAGCCAGAACGTGACCAAGGGCTGTTCCGGACTGCGTTGTATAGTAGGGTGCCATAGGAGGGTAGATGTGCGTGGGGAGGGGGGGGGCAGGTGACGCTGTAGAGGAGCGGCTATGAGGGCGTGGGAGGTGGAGGAGGGGACGGGTAGGGAGTGATGTAGGGGAGGGTGAGTAAGGGTGGGTGGGTGGGTAGGTGTGTGTGTGTGTGTGTGTGTGTGTGTGTGTGTGTGATGCTATGGCGGGTTGGGATGGCTCTGTACGGCTTCCTGTTCATCTTTCCCCTAACAACAACGACAGAGACTGCGTAGTGGACGGACTGACTGACTCTCTCTCTCTCTCTCTCTCTCTCTCTCTCTCTCTCTCTCTCTCTCTCTCTCTCTCTCTCTCTCTCTCTCTCTCTCTCTCGCTTTTCAATGTGATTTACTACCTCATCTTACGTAAATATATTGTAATGTTTGCAATTTTCTGTTTATTATTTCACTACTGAAAAAATATATGTAATGTTTCTTTTTTTTCAAGTCATGTTTTGTGTTAATATGTATATAAAAAAAAGTTTCGGTCTGGTAAACTTACTTATTTGCTTTAATGTTTCCTCCTCCTCCTCCTCCTCCTCTTCATCCTCCTCCTCATCTTCCTCCTCCTCCTCATCTTCCTCCTAACTACGTTGCATCTAATTCTTTCCATCTTAAACTCTAAACTTTCAAGACTTTCCCATTTTCTTTCTTCCGCCATAACCTTTTATATTCTTTTCTCTTCCTTCTCTGCAATCGTTTCTCCTCATTTTTTTCTTCCTGCCTTCATTCTGCTTCTCTCTATTTCTCCCAAGCTTATATCTTCTTTTTTTTTTCTTCTCCTCTTATCCACCTTCATTCTTATCTCCTTCTCTGGTCATTCTTCCCCTTGTTTTTGTCTTCTCCATCATTCTCCTCTTTTCATTCTACTTTTTTATGATCTTTCTTCTCGGGTTTATCATCTTTCATGCTTTGTTTTTTTCTTCTTCTTTTACTAATATTCAATTTCTAGCTTTTATTCTCCTCCTTGTCGCCCTCCTCCTCATCTTTATCAGTCTTCAACTTTTAACCCTCTTCCACTCCTCTTCATCCCTCCTCCTCCTCCTCCTCCTCCTCCTCCTGACCATCCAGTAATCAGGCGGGGTCGACACACCTGGCTGCCTCAGGTGACCCGGTGCAGCAGGTAAAGGCGATCTGGTACAGCACCTTTTCATTCCTTGGAACTCGTTTTCTTCCCTTCTTTCCAAAACTCCCATTTCCAATCCTTCTTCAAAGCCCCAGTTTCTTGGTATCTGTGGTGCGGTTTTTCTCTCATTCTTTGAGTTCCATTTTCTTTCATCTCTCACATTCCATTCTCTTGGCGGGGTGACTGTCCCTCGGGTCCCAGGTAGGTCTTACACGTCATTAATTGAGAATGGAAGGAGAGGTGAGTGATCTGATCTCAATGGTGGGTAGGGAGGAAGGGAGGAAGGGAGGAAGCTGGCGGAAATAAGGAGGTAAAGATTAACCCATCCATTGTGTTTGTGTGTGTGTGTGTGTGTGTGTGAGAGAGAGAAAAAGAGAGAGAGAGAGAGAGAGAGAGAAGAGAGAGAGAGAGAGAGAGAGAGAGAGAGAGAGAGAGAGAGAGAGAGAGAGAGAGGACGACAACAATAACAGCAAAGATTTAAAGAGGGAGGTGGAAAAAGAGACGGACGATGAAGAGGAGGAGGAGGAGGAGGAGGAGGAGGAGGAGGAGGAGGAGGAACACATAGGAACACATAGGAAGAACAAACAGCAACAGGCCTGCTGGCCCTTATGAGGCTGTTTGTGAGTACACTGTCTACTCTAGAGTGAAGGATACAGGATAGTAAGGGTGAAGGCTTCTCTTAGCATAGGTGGAAATTTTGAAAACTTATTAATATTTTGAAACTTATTATTATTTTGAAAACTCGTGAAGGTTATTCTAAGTGTGTTTTTATTGTGTTTTTGTTGTGTTGATCAGGAATCTGGACTCAGTTTTATCATTACTGTCACGGAAATGCATTGTTCAATTTTGGACCGAAATTTTCCACCAGAATTGAGGTCGAAGTTATCTTTGTCATTTTACTACGAAACTATTACTCCTACAGTTTAAATGTTTATATACAAATTTATTAAGCTTGATGAGCTCTATCTAAATATCATATTAGATTTAAAATATATTGAACCCTTTAAGAAAAAAATAATGTTTTGTGTAAGTTTTGTTAAAAACACATATTTAGCATTTTCTCAATAACCAATAGTCCAATTATATTTCTGTATAGCTCATTAGAACGGGCGTCTCATGCTCAATCTTTACTAATATATACAACTTTTACGTAATCCTCATACTTTTCAAGTTATTTCAAAAAACGTAATTTCTTGAAAAAAAATCTAAGGGTGTCACCTTGGAAATTTGATGAAAAATTTTCACACCTCAGAATGTGATGAAAATTTCTACAATGATGTTTTGGGTCAAAATGAACACGAATCTGGACTTATTTTTATCATTACTAGAATATCAAACTGTATTTCACCACCTCCGAATGTGAATATTATACACTAATATACACTATCTAATCTAGAGTGAAGGATACAGGATAGTAAGGGTGAAGGCTTCTCTCCCCAGCCATG
>JAPQNM010000044.1:5978066-5988066 GCA_029783475.1 Metacarcinus magister
GGAAAATTTCTGAGCGGGAGGAAAGGAAAAAAGAAAAAAGATTGCACGCACGAAAGAAATAATGGAAGCATAAATCTTTTTGATGCACGATGCTACATCCTAGATAACGGAAAGGGAATTGATATATAATAAAAGAAAGAATATGTGTTACGGAGCACGGCCATAAATACGATAACACAAAAATAAAAGAAAGAAAATGAACCCAATGAACATAAATAAATAACACGAAAAGAATAATAATAAAAAAAAAAAAACGGGAAAGATATATAATTCACAACAACCATAAAAAAAAAAAATAAAAAAAAAATAAAAGCAACAAATAAAAAAAAAAATCTCAACGAACAGGAAATGAAGCTGACAGAAAAAAAAAAAAAAAATCCTGCAGACAAGAAGCGCAACAGAAAAAGTAAAAACAAAACACAAGAACTGCGATAACAAACGAGTCCATATCGCTTGCCACACACCTGAATCATGAGGGCAATTAATACCTCTCGGCCAGGTAATCCCCCTCCCCCTCACACCTGGCCGATACGTTATTAGCGGTGGGGATAATCACCTCATTTATAATGTTGGCTTCTGGTCGTCGCGAGAGAGAGAGAGAGAGAGAGAGAGAGAGAGAGAGAGAGAGAGAGAGAGAGAGAGAGAGAGAGAGAGATGAGGAGGTGAGATAGAGATGAAGAGCTACACTTACAGTAATCTCTATCTCTCTCTCTCTCTCTCTCTCTCTCTCTCTCTCTCTCTCTCTCTCTCTCTCTCTCTCTCTCTCTCTCTCATTTGTCCATAACACACTATAAGTAAATCCATAAATAGCGAAGGAAGAAATAAGGAAAAGGTGTGGAAGCGAAGAAGGGAAGGAGAGCAGGAGAGACAGAGAGAAAGAGGAAACGAAAACATTCATGTAGGAAGATGAATAGATAGATAGATAGATAGATAAATAGATACAGAAAAAAAACACAATGAAAAGTACAGGAGACAAAACGGGCGGCAGGCAGAGACATATTGCCGGATAATGAGAGAAACAGCGACATTGTAATTCAGATAGAGCGAGAGATAGAGATTAATTGACGTGTAGAGATAAGGCGATAGAAAAAGGCGACAGATAGATACACAACAATGTGTGGACAGAGACAAGGGACAAGTGGGGGGTGGGGGGGGAGGGGGGAAGGAGGGGGGGCGAGACAATTAGACATAAGGTGAGGTGGAGCAGCGAGGGACAGGTGGAGGAGGTGTAGACGGGAAAAAGAAAGAAAGAAAGAAAGAAAGAAAGAGAGAGAAGAGAAAAAAAAAGAGATAGATAGATACAGAAAGACATAGAGACAGACACACATAAGACAAACAAAAACAAAACGGCAAAAAAAAAAAAAAAATCTAAAATAACCTAAAAACATAAAAAACAAGACATAAGGACAGATGAGGAGAGAAAACGGACATGAACTAGAGATAAGAGAGAGAGAGAGAGAGAGAGAGAGAGAGAGAGAGAGAGAGAGAGAGAGAGAGAGAGAGAGAGAGAGAGAGAGAGAGATGGAGAGATACATCAGGCCAGGGTTGCGCGGCATTTATCATGTTGACAAAAAACGGAGTGACGGCCGCCTGATAACGTCTCGCCGAAGTAGAGCGGCGTAACGAGCCACCTTTTTGTTGCACAGCGTCTCACTTCAGCTTTGAAACGCGGTGGAAACTTTCTCAGCCTCTTTGGCCTCACCGAAACACTCCAATTTTCAGACTTTGAACTTCCTCTAACACGGATTTATGTATACTCACTGCGTTCGGGGAAATATTAATCCGATGCTGAACTTCTATTATGGAAAAAAAAAAAAACTATTACGTATTCAAATTAACTTTTTTGAAATGTATAAGTTTGGTTTTTTATTTCTGGAAGCTTGACTAAATAGACTTTAATGAAGAAATGAAGCTTTAAAAAAACTACAAGGCAAGGAAAAATAAACAAAATCTCGTAACTGAAACTTTTAAAACTTTATAGTCTATGAAAAAAACCCACATGAGCTCTAATAACTCATCCACCCATTAAACTTTTCCTTAAATAAAGTTAAAAAATAAGCATATCCACGAAATATGAATCATTAATGACAAAGGAATGAAAAAAAAAGTATTTCATATGTATACTATTTTTTGTTTCCTTTCCATGTTGCAATTTTCTCCTCCTTCCTCGTGTATTCAGCGTCCTTTACCATTTCATCACCAAGGAAAAAAATAATGGGGAAAAAATGTTACTCAAGCGCGCTCATTATCTCGGGGGGACGCAGAAGAAACGGCGCTGAGAGTAAAGATAAGAGAGAAACTGCCTCAACCACCACCACCACCACCACCACCACCACCACCACCACTATCCCCACCACTATCACCACCACCAAAAACAACAAGGACACCAAATACACTACTACTACTACTACTACTACTACTACTACTACTACTTCAACGGCCATCACCACCACTATCGCCATTATTAAGATCACAAATAACAGTCACCAACAAATAATGATACTAATAAAAATCTCAATAATAATAATAATAATAATGATAAATAACTAGAGAGAGAGAGAGAGAGAGAGAGAGAGAGAGAGAGAGAGAGAGAGAGAGAGAGAGAGAGAGAGAGAGAGAGAGAGAGAGAGAGAGAGAGAGAGAGAGAGAGAGAGAGAGAGATTATGAGCGAGAAATTGTGAGCCAGAAAGAAAGATAGAGAGAGGAAAGAAGGGGACCGTCCCGTCAGATTGCGACACGAAACCTACAGAGGACACACCTTGGACGCGCAGGTGAGAAAAAATGGACAGGTGTCAGAGTAAACAGACGGGAGGGAGGCGGCTGGAGAGAGAGAGAGAGGGGGGGAGAGAGAAAGGGGGAGGGAGGGAGGGAGAGGGATGCTGGAGGTGGGAGTAAAAATGACAGAAGGAGGGGGTAGGAGGTAGATAGGAGGGAGGGAGGGAGGGAGGGAGGGACAGAAGATAAACATTGACTTCCTCCTGTCAGTCTCTTCTTGTGCCTGTCATTCCCCATCATCCGAGGAAGGGAGGGAAGGGAGGGAAGGGAGGGAAAGAGGGAGTGGTTAGATTTGCATATACACAGGGAGAGAGGGAGAGAAGGAGTGGAGAAAAGAGAAGAGAAGAGGAGAGGGGAATATGTCAATTGGAGGGAGAGAGAGAGAGAGAGAGAGAGAGAGAGAGGAGAGAGAGAGAGAGAGAGAGAGAGAGAGAGAGAGAGAGAGAGAGAGAGAGAGAGAGAGAGAGAGAGGAGGGGGGGAATAGGATTTGCATATAATGTAGATAGATAGAAGAGGAAGGCAAGGGAGACATGCAAATACACATAAAAGGAAGAGAGGAAGTGGGAAAGACAAATTGTAAAGGATTTGGGTAGGAAGGAGAGAGAGAAAAAAGAAAAGAGAACACACACACACACACACACACACACAGACACACACACACACACACGTAAATAACAACACACACACACACACACACGCACACATCACTGGAAAAGATAAATCCATGATCGCGTGAAATATATCGTCTGAGGTGATTACAATAAAAGGAAAAACTCCCGCCACTAATTAATGACGCCCCTAAACCACGCCGGGTCCCATGAATTTATCTTGTAACCCGTGACGTCACCAAGAATTTATGGCCCCATCAAAGTGTTTTTTTTTTTCACTCTTTTTTTTCACTTTTGAATTGGTGTTCACTTTTTTATTTTTTTTTGACCTGGTTTGTTAATTGGGTAATGAAGAATAAAAAAAAATATAGTGTCAATGATGATGATGATGATGATGATGATAATATGACATAATAATGATAATGATGATGATAATGACAGTCATGACAATATAAAAATAAAAAAATAATAATAAACAATACCATTACCACCACTAAAAACAACAACAACAACAACTGTATACCATTCACAACATCACCGCAACCACCATAACTACCATTAATTAACATCATTCCAAACATCAATACAACCACACACACACACAAAACAAAAAAAAATGTCTTTGTCCAAAATACTCCCAACGGTCTTTTATCTCCCTCTATTTATTTCATCATCTTTAACTTATCTCTCTCCTCCTCTTCAATACTTAATCTCTGGGCACAAATTTTGAACCCAATCATTCCGAGACACTAAGAGGAGCTTCGAGACGCCCTAGTGAGCAGTAATGAACCGCTTCGACTCCGCTTCGAGCTAAGGGTAATGATCAGGTCCTGAGTCTCACAGTTTAACCTGAAGAGGGGGTAGTGAGGGCAGGGTGTGTGGGGGGGTGATAGTGAGGGTAGGGTGTGGTGGGGGGTTTTGTGGTATGAGGGAGTGTGGGAGGAGATGAATGAAGATGAGGATGAGGTGAAGGAGGAGGAAGAGCAGGAGGGATTACGAAGGAAGTATGAGGGAGAAAGGGAGGGAAGGTAACAAAGGAGAGAAGGAAATGTTTTTTTTAATATCCTTGTCATTAATTATTCACCATTAAATATTTTAATTATATATATTTTTGTATTTTTTTTCTAAATTACCAGATATACTTATTTTCCCTCCCTTAAATGAATGATATATCTGTTCCCTTGCAGTGACGGCTGATGGATGACAGTGAGAGAGAAGAGGACATTAAGGGGCAGCTGTGTGGATGATGATGAGATGGACAGATGCTGAGATGAAGAAAGGTGAGTTAGGTAAATTTTGAGATGCGTGAGACTGAGATAGAGAGGAAAAAGTTGCATTCTATAGAGGAGGACAATGTGGTTATGAGGAAGAGGTGGAAGAAGAGAAGAAAGGAAGAAGAGAATGAAGAGTGGTGGTGGTGGTGGTGCGCGCTGACATGGTAATGGTGGTGGTGGTGATGAGGTAATGATGTGGTGGAGCTGTAGTGATGTTGACCCTCCCCTCCACCATTAAAGTGATGGAGATTTACATAAAAACACTTATTAATTACTTTTTTCTAGCTTTGATTATTAACATTCACTTTGGTATTATGCCTCGTGGTGTATAGTTTTCATATGTCAGATTTGTTGTTCTGTTCTACTACTACTACTACTACTACTACTACTACTACTACTACTACTTGAACTATTACTACTACATATCTTCCTTTTCTTCAGTCTTCTCTTCGTAAAAATAAAACATTTTCTAACCATTCTCATTCTCTCTTCCTCCTCCTCCTCCTCTCCTCCTCTTCCTTCTCCACTTTCTATTAATTTTCTTGTTACTCGAACTGGCCATGTAGCAAGCCATCCACCTTTACATCACACACACACACACACACACACACACACACACACACACACACACACACACACACACACACACACACAGACAGACAGACACACACATACACACACACACATCATGCATGTCAACACAGAGAAAAGTCCAAAAACAGCACGTTATTGTATTTTGCACCATATTTCACCAACCTCGCGTCGCTGCCCTACAAAACAACGCTCACTACCACCGACATTTGTTTATAGTCCAAAATAATAAAAAAATAAATAAATACCATATGTGTAATTTAACTTGACGTATTATTTGTGCTGTGACGCAGACAAAGTATTTAATATATAGTGAATAGAATGTACAGATGTAGTAGTAGTAGTAGTAGTAATAGTAGTAGTAGTAGAGTTGTTGTTTGTAAGTTTAATATATATTTTTCTCATTTTTCCTTAAATAGTCATAACACCAGAAAAAAAATATAACAAATTATAAAATAAACATAAACTCTAATGCGATTATATACTCTTTTTATTTTTTTTCGATCAATGGAAAGAAAATTGAAAAAAAAAACACCACCATAACATAGTACTGTTAGACACGCACATTATACTTCACGATTGGCATATATACATACACACACACACACACACACACACGTTGACAGCGACCAAAACACACACGCGTACACATATTGCACACACGGCATTATTCACACACACACACACACACACACACACACAGCACACACACACACACACACACACACACACACACACACACACACACACACACACACACACACACACACACACACACAAGGGAAGAAACATCAACAAATGTCCAAAAACGGCAAAACACAAAAAAATAAAGAGAGAGAGAGAGAGAGAGAGAGAGAGAGAGAGAGAGAGAGAGAGAGAGAGAGAGAGAGAGAGAGAGAGAGAGAGAGAGAGAGAGAGAAAGAAACACGCACATCCACAAACACACCCACACACACACACACACACACACACACACACACACACACACACACCCACACACACACACACACACTATAACACACATCCACTGTTATACCTGTGCAAACGTCCCTCTTCGCTTCGTCCGTCTAGTGTTTGTAGTAAAAATATTCCTGGCATCGTAACCAGGACAGAAAAAATAAAAGAAGAAAGTATAAAATGAAATAACAGTACGAAATGACCGACTGTTTGGCTGGCGGGCGGGCGGGCGGGCGGGCGGGCGGGCGGGCGGGCGGACGTACAGACGGGCAGGCGGGTGGGCGGGTGGGCGAATGTAAAAATATGAGTTATATCCGTAATGAATGCCCACCAGGGGGATTGGGCCACATAGTCGTGTATCCTGGATAACGCATTACGAGTTTCTCCTAAACCAGCAATAAATTGGCAGATATTCATAGTGGTGTGGCATGGGGAGGTGAAGGGAGGGTGGGGTTAGGGTGTGGGGTGAGGTGAGGGGAAGGGAGGGGAAGGGAGAAGGCAGTGAGGGAGATGACGTGAGGTGAGTGTGGTGCGGAAGAGTGTGTTAGAGATTGCGTGTGGTGGTGCAGTAATAATATTGTGTGTGTGTGTGTGTGTGTGTGTGTGTGTGTGTGTGTGTGTGTGTGTGTGTGTGTGTGTGTTCATGTTACTGTCTCTCTGTGTATTTACTCGCGTTTGTATCTCTCTCTCTCTCTCTCTCTCTCTCTCTCTCTCTCTCTCTCTCTCTCTCTCTCTCTCTCTCTCTCTCTCTCTCTCTCTCTCTCTCTAGCTCTCTCATATTGACATTTATATGGGAAAATCGGAATGGGAGGAAACTTTTAGCATACTGTTCCCCTGTGACTAGAAAAAGCCTTTGGTGAGAGGAAGAGTGAGGCAAAGAGGGGAGGTAAGAGAGGGGAGGAGGGTGAAAAAAGGTGGGGGAAGGGTAAAAGAGAAGATGATACAGTGCTAAGGCTGAGTGAGAGGCAAAGGAGCGAGGAAGGGATGGGTGAAATAAATGAAGTGAAGGAAGGAGGAAGAAAAGTGGGAAGTTGGTAAAAAAAGAAGAAAAAAAAAGAGAGAAAAAAAAGAGAAATCCTGAGAGATATAAATGGGACAGATAAAGAGAGAGAGAGAGAGAGAGAGAGAGAGAGAGAGAGAGAGAGAGAGAGAGAGAGAGAGAGAGAGAGAGAGAGAGAGAGAGAGAGAGAGAGAGAGAGAGAGAGAGAGAGAGAGAGAAGAAAATCATTTGAGTTATATATAGACAGACAAACATAAGGCGTGTGAAAGGACAGAGGAAAAGGAAGGGAGAGAAGGGAGGTGAGGGAGAGGAGAGGGGGTGAGGGGGGGGGTGAGGAGGGGGGTGCAGGGTCAGAGAGGATCACTAAAGAGAGGAATAAAGGGCCATCCATCGTCATTATCAAGAGGGAGAACGATGGAGGAGAGGGAGAGGGAGAGGGAGAGGGAGAGGGGGGTCTTCTTCCTCCTCCTCTTCTCCCCCATCCTCTCCATCACCCTCATTCTTCCATCCTCATGAAAACTAAACTCCATGTTCACTGTATTCTGTATTTTTTGTGTGTGTGTGTTTTCTCTCTCTCTCTCTCTCTCTCTCTCTCTCTCTCTCTCTCTCTCTCTTTTATAGTAGTAGTAGTAGTAGTAGTAGTAGTAGTAGTAGTAGAAGAGGAGGAGGAGGAGGAAGAGGAGGTGAATGAGAACGCGGAAAACGAGGAAGAAGAAAACAAATGAGGTTGAAAATAAACAGCACCACACCACCACCACCACCACCACCACCACCCATCACCACCACCACCACCACCACCACCACCACCACCACCACCACCACAAATAACAATAATAATGGAAACAACACCAGAGTAATGAATAATAATGACCTGTTTTCATGTGTCTCCTTAAATGAATCGTAACTTTTCATTATTCACTACTAATACCTTTTGCTTCCCCTTCCTCACAATGAAAACTCGCCCGCCTCCCACACCTCCCTTGTCCTCCCCCGCTGCGAGCCTGACCCTGGAGCCAAGACTATGACCTCGGTGACCTGTCTTCCGTGTTGAGGTCACACTATTCATTACAATTTCAGGATTCAATTTTTTCTTGTCGTCACTGAGTCCTTAATCTTGAGAACAAACAAGGCAACAAATATTAAGTTGTACAGTAATAATAACATTTACGTACATACACACCTGTACGAAGATTCATACGTACACTGGATATACGTACAGTACAAAGGTTTACATAAGTTATCTAATGTTGTAATGTAATCTCTCTCTCTCTCTCTCTCTCTCTCTCTCTCTCTCTTCTCTCTCTCTCTCTCTCTCTCTCTCTCTCTCTCTCTCTCTCTCTCTCTCTCTCTCTCTCTCTCTCTCTCTCTCCCCTGCTAAGATGCTGTTGCTACTGTAATGAGGTTCGTTCATTAACTCATAATTGCATCTCATTATTATCATTGATTTATGAGACAAGGTTTCCTGTGATCCATCTCACTGTTAGCCTTAAATAGAATAAGTTGTTTTCCTCTACCTTCGCCTTCTGAGCCTGCAAACACTTTACTTCCTTGCTACACACACACACACACACACCCACACACACACACACACACACACACACACACACACACACACACACTTACTTCAACACCCTCATCATCACCATCATCTAAAATAAGCACCATTATCACCACCATCATCATCTTCACTAAGTTCTCACTCTTAATCTTTTAACCCTTGGTGTCATTCCCTCGCCTCTCAAGGTTATTAGCCACGGTATGCACACACTTCACTTGGCCTTTCTCCACCCTCACACTGCCCCGTTAACCACCTTGTCAAGCCGTTACCTCTAATTACCATTCTCTGTCATATCTATTATTTATTTATTTTTTTTTCTGAACGCGTGGGAATCATATCTAAAAACTCTTGACCCGCTACATCAACTTGACAACTTAGAGGAATAGACTTTTTTTCAATTTTTTTTTCTTTTGGCTGATGTTGACAAGGTTAGAACAATAAGTTATGATAAGTAAAAAGTAAGATCAAAGGGAAGCTGAGAGTGATGTATCTCCGGCTCACGTCAGTATTTTGGTCAGGTTGAGAGGAGAGTGTAAGAGGGAGAGGGAGAGAGGTAGAGAGAGAGAGGGAGAAAGAGAGTGAGTTAGCGTTGAACGGTGTCAAAGTAAAGTATATGGAAGAGTTTAATGGGTATGATAAATAATTTACCACAAGAGGTGCGTGATAAATTTCTCAAGCTGTTGAATACTCTCTCTCTCTCTCTCTCTCTCTCTCTCTCTCTCTCTCTCTCTCTCTCTCTCGTCGTGGTCTTCCATCATCTTTTTCCCCTCCTCGTAAGACCCACGCTCCTCCACACAGGCTTTCTATTTGACGTCCCTTTACCACCTTTCTCTCTCACTCTCTTGGTCAACCTGAGGGCGGTGAGGACTCAAGGATGTCAAATATTTGTCCTGTAAGTCACATGATCAAAATGAGTTTCCTATATTTTCTTCTTGTCAATGTCTCCTTTCTTCTTCTTCTTCTTTTTCGTTTTCTTCTTCTTCTTCTTCTTCTTCTTCTTCTTCTCTTCTCTTCTTCTTCTTCTTCTTCCTCCCGTCTCGGACATACATCAAGTTTCTACAATTTTTTTTTTATTTATTTATTTTTTTTATTTTTTTTTTTCCACAGGTCGGTATTTCTCCATTTTCTTCGCGTGAGCAAGTGTGGAATTCCTTTTGGTATGTGAGAAAGAAAATTAGGCTCATTTTTTTTTCTTCTTCTTTTCTTTGAAGTCTTGGTGTAATAACGACCCGAAAT
>JAPQNM010000044.1:5990566-6010566 GCA_029783475.1 Metacarcinus magister
AGTCAAGGCAGGAGGAGGAGGAGGAGAGAGGGAGGGAGGGAGAAAGGAGGAAGGACCGGTGTGGAGGTGATGGTAAGGAGGAGAGGGAAGGAAGTGGGAGAGTAGTAGGGAGAAAAAAAAAAAGGAGAGGGAGATGAAGGCAGTGAGAATGTGGTAGGCGAGAGAAATGAGGAGGAAGTTAGTAGGATATTGGATAGTGGAAGGAAGGTAGGCAGGAAGATGAGAGGAAAGAAAGGGGAAATAATAAAGGAAATGGAAGTGGGAAGGAAGGGAAAGAAAGAACAAAGGAGAAAGGAGGAGGAGAGGTGAAAGGAAAAGAAGAGAGGAAGGTAATGACAAGAAAAAATGTAAAGAAAAAAGACAGAAAGGAAAGAAGGAAGTAATAGAGTGGAAAATAAGAAAATATATGAGAATACTTAGGAAGGAAGGAAGGAAAGGAGAAGAAAAAAAAGGAGGGAAACCAAGGAGGAGAGAAGGAAAATAAGTTGCAGGAATAGATAGGAAAAACAGACACCAGAAAGCCTGAAGGGTGCAGGGTAAGAGGAAGGAAAACAGATAGTAAAGAGGAAAGAGAAAGAGAAAGAACAATAATACAAAGGCAGGAAGGGAAGAAATAAAAAAAGGAAGAAGTTAAAAGGTGATATAGAAGAAGAGGAAGAGAAGAGGAAGAAGAGGAAGCAAAGAAGAGAGACAATATATAAGAAGGGAGAGAACACAGCAATAAGGAAGTGGAGCAATATGACAAAATACTCAGAGCGGAGAGATAATAATATTGGGAAAGAAGAAAGAAAAGAGAGAGAGAGAAAAAAAAAACGTTCTTGTCTTATCTTTCACCAACTCTTTACTCCTTGATCTTTCCTTTATCCTCCTCCTCCTCCTCCTCCTTCTCCTTGTACCTCCTTGTCGCCGTTCCGTTCCACCACTAACCCAACATGGAATTAGCTGTTCGAGTGTTGTCTGGCACCAGGAACATGACCCGGGCGGAGTGCCATAAAGGAGTCCCAGTGGGCGCGGCGTGTCGACCCGCCACCCTACATGACCCCTGGGTGGCGCGGCGGGGCTTGTGGTAGGAGGAGGAGGAGGAGGAGGAGGAGGAGGAGGAGGGGAGGAGACAATAGAATAATAAAAATCAGGTTGCAGGTGATAATTAAAGCGATAAAAACAGAATAAAAGGAGGAAAAAGGGAAGAGAGAGAGAAGAGAGAGAGAGAGAGAGAGAGAGAGAGAGAGAGAGAGAGAGAGAGAGAGAGAGAGAGAGAGAGAGAGAGAGAGAGAGAGAAGAGGGATATGTAGTTCTCTATAAGGCACAGGAGAGAGAACCGAAAGAGAGAAGGGTCAAGTGAGGGCGCCGAGGGAGAGTCAGTGCCAGTTAGTTGAAGTCACTGCTTGGCATCAGACTCAGAAACCGTCCTATTTTGGCACCTCCGTCTACGTGGCACTAAAGCTTCCAGGCACTCATTGGGGGCTAGAGACAGGCAGGCACTGAGGGCAGCCCCAAGTGGTGCCATCTATCAGGAAAGACATGGATGAGGGGAGAAGAGGATGAATGAGAAGGATCGAGACAAGGGTGAGGGAAGCAAACGAAGAGAAGAAAAAAAAACCTAAGAGAAGAGGCGAGGTAAGAGGGGGGGGGGGGAGGGGGGGGGGTTTCACGAGGGTAGAGGGACAGTTAGAGGGGAAGGAGAATGTGTAGTGAAGGGCAAACGAGGGGAGCTTGAGGGCAGAGAGTAAGAGGGAGTGAGAAGGAACAGAGAGCGAGGTGAAGTGAGAGGACAAGAGAGAGAGAGCGAGGGAGGGAGGACAAGAGAGAAGGCTTACGACAAGGTGAGAGAGGCAGCAGATGAGGAGTGTAGGAGAGGGAAGAGAGGGAAGAAGAGGGAATACAGGAAGAGTGAGAGAAAAGATAAACAGGGAAGCAAAGAGGAGGAGTAAGAGGACACGAAATATGGAGAGAGTCTGAGAGAGCGAGAGAGCGAGAGAGAGAGAGAGAGAGAGAGAGAGAGAGAGAGAGAGAGAGAGAGAGAGAGAGAGAGAGAGAGAGAGAGAGAGAGAGAGAGAGAGAGAGAGAGAGAGAGAGAGATGATGGACGGCAGGGAGAGAGGGTGAAGACGAGATGTAGTGAGGGTAAGAAGGGGGGGGGGAGGGGAATGTGAGGGGACAGTGCCACCCTTATGAGGCACCAGTATACCCATCAGTGCCTTGGGGGGGGGGAGGGGGGGGCACCTGAGGACGTGACACCTTGACACATCTGTAATAAACGATAGGGTTCCTTATGTGTCCAGTGAAAACGCACACACAAACATACATACACTCAAACATACATACACGCATACATACACATGATACAAACTGATGATGATGATGATGATGATGATGAATAACCGAAGGAAGAAGGAAACAAAAAAGAATTAATAAAAACGAACAAGAACAACAGCAAAGAGAACAAATAACAAAAACAAACACACACACACACACACACACACACACACGCACACACACAAATTCAAACATCACCCAAAATATATAAAGTAACTAAAAAAAACCGAAAAAATAGAAGAAAAAAAAAACTTATCCAAGAAGACGAATTACTAAAAAAAAAGAAAACAAAAACACATACAAAAAAAAACCAGTAATAAAGAAGAGAAAAAAGTACGAGATGCCAAGAAGACGTCATAAAGAAGAGAAGTGGAGGAATGAGAGAAGAAGGGAGGGAGGGAAGGAGGGAGGGAGGGAGGGAGGAGGAATAAGGAATGTAAGAGTAGGAGAGGCAATAATTAGAAGAGAGAGAGAGAGAGAAAAAAAAAGAATAATAAAAAGAGAGAAAAAAAAGAGAGAGAGAGGAGTCACATAGAGCTAGTTCACATGTAAACAACCAAGAGGAATGCACATCAATCAGTAAACAGCCCCCAAGAGGCATGCAATCTTAACCCCAGCTGAGAGGGAATCAAAAGGAGCACAAAGGAAGAACAAACAGCAACACCCACCCTTACCTTACCTACTTACCAGACCAGACCTATATCGAGACTAATCCAAGTGAAGGAGGAATGAATACACTTGAAACACACTTACTCCACACCCAAACAAATCACTCTCTTCCAAAGCACCAAAGGCAACAGGGATAAGAGGGGAAAATAAGATAGTATAGACAAAATCAAAGACATAACACCTGCGTCAATATATCATACTCCACACCAGCTTTGAGTGCGTAATAACCGCGATAACGAAGATA
This sequence comes from Metacarcinus magister, assembly GCA_029783475.1. Lineage (NCBI taxonomy): Eukaryota > Metazoa > Arthropoda > Malacostraca > Decapoda > Cancridae > Metacarcinus > Metacarcinus magister. The sequence continues at coordinate 5,993,795 of JAPQNM010000044.1, forward strand.
AAGATACAACCCTTATCAATAGGAAAACATTACATCTGTCAGCGCCACGACGAGCTAAAAGACGAAGGGTTGCAATTTATAGCTTCGTACACTGGGCAGAGAGAGAGAGAGAGAGAGAGAGAGAGAGAGAGAGAGAGAGAGAGAGAGAGAGAGAGAGAGAGAGAGAGAGAGAGAGAGAGAGTGATAGTAGTATGGGTCAGTGGTGGTGGTCGCGTGGCACAGAGGGAGCTGCTGCGTGATCAGATAATGAGCTAAACAAACATTTCAACAAAGATGGGATATCTCTAGCCAGGGCGATGCATTACAGGCTGACTTTTGGGGGATGGTTTGCACGTCTTTTTCTTCTTTAACTTTTATCTTCTTTTTTCTTCTACTACTTCTTCTTCTTCTTTCTTTTTCTTCATCTTCTTCTTCTTCTTCTTCTTCTTCTTATCTTTTACTTGTCTTATCACCACCACCAGTATTATTATTACTATTACTACTACCTACGTAAGTATTTCAACATCAAAAATAATAATGATAATAATAATAATAATAATAATAATAATAATAATAATAATAATAATAATGATAATAATAATAATAATAATAATGATAATAATTCTTGATCATAAATACAAAAATGAGTAATGTAAACACGTACACACACGCAAGGGCGAGAGAGAGAGAGAGAGAGAGAGAGAGAGAGAGAGAGAGAGAGAGAGAGAGAGAGAGAGAGAGAGAGAGAGAGAGAGACACACACACACACACACACACACACACACGAGACGAGACGAGACCACTATTCTCTCTCTTTCCTCTCTTTCTAACAGCACCAAAAATAAACCACCAAGAATTTACAGACCCTCACGTCACGCATAAACCACCAACTCAACGCCTGATTGGCTAACAGATTCGGATTAACGTTAAGGACCAAGAAACACCCCCAAAAAACCTCCCCTTTTTCCCCCTTACCCCTCCCTTTTCCCCTCTTCCACCTCTACTTCCCCTCATTACCGCGTTCCTCATCCCAGCCCCGCGCCACGCCCCTTTCCCCTTTCCCTCTTCTCCCCCTTCACTCCCGCCATGTCGGCCCTTCAACACCTGCCTGATAAAAGGAGACTAAAGGTGAGTAATTGGCAGTAAGACCAGATGTTCAGGTGGGCAGTGGACAAATTATCAAATAGTGCTGTTATTTGTGGCATTCTTGGGCTTGGAGGAGGAGGAGGAGGAGGAGGAAGAGGAGGAAAAAGGTTTGATAATGATGATAAAAAGGCATAGAGAGCGTGAGTGGTTTGCAAAAGAGAGATGAGCGGGAATGACTTGAAAAAGGAGAAGGAGGAAGAGGTGAGGAGGAGGAGGAGGAGGAGGAGGAGGAGGAGGAGGAGGAGAAGGAGAAGGAGAAGGAGGAGGAAGAGGAGAAGGAGGAGAAAAAATACTGCTGATGTAAATGATAGTGATTATGAAAAGAAGGAAATGCTTATAAAACCTTGTCACATTTTTTTCGCTTTACATAACCAGAGAGAGAGAGAGAGAGAGAGAGAGAGAGAGAGAGAGAGAGAGAGAGAGAGAGAGAGAGAGAGAGAGAGAGAGAGAGAGAGAGAGAGAGAGAGAGAGAGAGAGAGAGATGAGAGAGAAAAAAAAACTTCTAATCCCCAGGTCTAATGCGAGTAGCGGGAGAATCCTAATCACTTTGGAGAGTTAAGAAAGGAGAGTGTGAAGGGGAGGGAAGGAGAGGGAAGAGAGAGGGAGAGGGAGAGGGAGAGGAGAGGGAGAGGGAGAGGGAGAGGGAGAGGGAGAGGAGAGGGAGAGGGAGAGAGGTAGTAAGAGAGAGAGGGAGGCAGGGCAAGACTACCTAATCGCTTTAAGTAATAATAAGAGTTTGTAAGTATTCTCATCTGTTGCAAGAGTGAAAAGTCTGCAACACGTATATGAAGATTATAAAGTTATCGTATTTTTTGTTGTTTAATTTTTTTTTTTAGCTGTAACATCACGAGACCTTAACCTAACCTAACCTAACCTAACCTAACCTAACCTAACCTAACTTAACCTAACCTAATTTAACCTAACCTAACCTTAACCTAACCTAACCTAACCTTAACCTAACCTTAACCTAACCTACTAACCTTAACCTAACCTAACCTAACCTAACCTAACCTAACCTAACCTAACCTAAACTAACTTAACCTAACCTAACACTACAAGACCTTAACTTAACCTAACCTAATCTAGTCGAACATAACCGAACATAACCTAATCTATTCCAACCTAACCTAATTTTATCATCATAGAGACACCGTGACCGGGTTATGAATACAAGGACCTTCAAGGCGTGTGGTGGAGCTTCAGAACAGAGGTGATAGGAGAGAGATGCATGAATAAGCAAATTTAATGATAGTAAAACAAAACAAAAAGTTCAGGGTAGGTTAAGAATATTTTTTGGAAACTTTTCCCCTAATTGTCATGTGGTGGAAAAAATTTACATAACGACATAGCAATTGGTGGTTATGTGGATAATATAACACAACAGATAAAAACAAAATATATAAAATAAAATAAAATAAAAAGTAAGCAAGAAAGAAAATAAGAAAGAGAAGCCTGTCTATAATAAACACACACACACACACACACACACACACACACACACACACACACACACACACACACACACACACACACACACTACCAAGCTTACATAGCATTCCTCTCCTCTTTACTTCTTAATTTACCTGCGAGTGGAATGTCGTAATAGCTTCAATTTCTACAAGCCGGCAAGGGAGTTGAATCGCTTTCATTTAACAAGTAGAAAGGAACGTGTGGAAGGCAGTACGAGGTGGTGGAGGGGTGAGGGCGCCGTTAGGAAGGAGGGTCAGTTAGGAGGAGCTAAGGTGTAAAGAAGGAGCAGTGGGAGACGAGCAGCGTTAAGTGGCAACAGCAAGAGGAGGTGGTGAAAGGGGAGGGGCATGAAGATAGTGAATGAGAGGAGAGGGGAGGAGGAAGAAGAGGAGGAGGAGGTAGGAGGAGGAGCAGGAGGAGGAGGAGCAGATAAATTGCCACAGAGAAGGAAGGAAAAGAGGAAGATACAGAAAGAGAAACGGTAAAGGCTTTGAAGGAGAGTCGAGGAAGTAAAGTTATGAAGAATCAACAGGAGGAGAGTGGAAGCAGGAAGCAACATGTGGAGGTGGAAGGGACAGACTTAGACGTGGAGGAGCAGCGGCGGGAGGAGAGTGAAGTGGAGGAGGAGGAGGAGGAGCGGCGGGAGGAGCCATACATCACGCCAGATAAGAGTAGCCTTGGTGAGTCACGGACCACCCGCCCGGCGCCCTGTGGCTTCTTATCTCACAGGCAGAAGTGAGTGAGTGAGTGAGTGAGTGAGTGAGTGACGCAGGGAGAGAGAGGCATGTGAGGCGGCAGTGAGTATGGGAGAAAGGAAGGGAAGTAAGATGGTAAAGGAGGAAGGGAAAGGGAAAGGGTGTGGTAGGGTAAGGGAATGTGAGGAAGGGAGGAATGAGGGAGGTGGCAAGGTTAGGAAATGCGTGAGGGAGTAAGGGAGAGAGTGACTAAAGTTAATGAATACTTAAAGTGAGTCATGTGTTGATTTTGAGCGCCCGTCACACACGCACGGTCACATACATAGACACACATACACACATACATACAGACACACACACACACACACACACACACACACACACACACACACACACACACACACACACACACACCAATGCTCTCAAAAAGAAATTATGTACTACGAAAGTCGGACATAAATATTCCAAGAGAGCACACACACACACACCACACACACACACACACACACACACACACACACACATACACACATGACTGTATGCACATTCATTTTATGCACGAGGAATTTCAATGTACTACACACAGACAGAAAGAGAGAGAGAGAGAGAGAGAGAGAGAGAGAGAGAGAGAGAGAGAGAGAGAGAGAGAGAGAGAGAGAGAGAGAGAGAGAGAGGTTATACATCAAAAGGGGTATATGAAGGAGGGCGTCATGATGTAAAAATAAACTAAGAAGTCCATCCACACACACACACACACACACACACACACACACACACACACACACACACACACACACACACACACACACACCTAACTCCTGCACACTTTTTTTTCTTCTTCTCTCTCTCTCTCTCTCTCTCTCTCTCTCTCTCTCTCTCTCTCTCTCTCTCTCTCTCTCACCTGGGCGCGATTCTTCTCACCTGTTGCCCGATAAGCACCTGAGATTAATAAACACACTGATACCCCTAACTGGGCCGCGCGGCAAGGTGACCACAAAGAGCGGGGAGGGAGGAGATAAGAGGTGATAGAGGGGAGATAGGAGGTAATATTGGCGGTGTTAAACAGTGTTGCCAAGAAGGAGCAGGAGGTAGAAGCCTTGAAGATTACTATAACAACGAGATACTTCACCTTGCCTACTTCATCTGATCACCTTCTGTAAACCCTTGCTTGCCGCTTTTATCACCTGCGTTGGGGCGGAAATGAGAGAGAGAGAGAGAGAGAGAGAGAGAGAGAGAGAGAGAGAGAGAGAGAGAGAGAGAGAGAGAGAGAGAGAGAGAGAGAGAGAGTAGAGAGAGTGAAATTACACCCATTCTCCTTCCTCAGCCCTCCCACGTGGAAAGGGCAGGTGTGAAAGCAATTAACTAAACCATAAACCTGAAGGAGGACTGTCTTCAACCATTCCCTTCCCCCCCTTTCCCTCCTCCTCCTCCTCCTCCTCCTCCTCCTTCCTCCTCCTTCCCTTTCCTCCCTTCCTCCACAATTCATGCCCTTACACTTCCTTACTCTCTTGGTTCCATTGTAGTCCCCCTTCCCCTTTCCCTTCCCTTCCCCTTCCCTTCCCCCTTCCATATAACCTCAAACCATTACTCCTTCCCCAACTAACACCTTCCCCCCCCCCACCACCACCACAGTCACCACAACGCCCTTTTTTTTGTCCACCTCCACCTCCCACTCCCCTGCTCAGCTTCCTTCTGCTGTCATTCATCTTTGGTTTCCTACTCTTAAGACCTCTCTCTCACTCCACCTCTCTCTCTCACTCCACCTCTCTCACTCACTCCAGCCATCCACTCCCTCATCATGACCTCTCACCATTCACACCTTAGCTAAACCACATCCAGTTTGCATTTCAATCCCTCGTTTTGAAAATCCACATTCACAACACCCTTACATAGCCACCTCCACATTACATTCATAATCTCACTATCCACTCTATTCTTCCACATCCACAAACGACACTCATACATTCATACTATTAACATCCACTTCACCCTTCTACCCACACCCACATGGCTTCCCTTTCCTCCACCCACATCCATATTTCTCATAATTATTCACCCAAACGAGTCTCCTCTCCCCCCCACCAAACTTCACACTCCCCCTTTCCACCCACAGCATTCCTTCCTCTGTAACCTCAAGTCCCTCCTCCTTCACACCTCTCCCACATTTACCTTCCCTCCTCCTCCTCCTCCTCCTCCTCCTCCTCCTCCTCCTACAGAGCCATAACACTCATATCATTATTGCCCGTATACTTCACAGCCTAGGCCTAAAGGAGAAAGGAAGGGGCCTATTCTAGCCTTAGCTTTGGTAATGTAAGGTGGTGGTGGTGGTGGTGGTGTGGTGGTGGTGGTGGTGGTGGTGGTGGTGGTGGTGAGTGTGGTGAGTGGGTGGTGAGTGAGTGGTGAGTCAGTGGATGTTGGAATGGATGGGAGCAGTGTTGGGTGGTGAATGGTAGTGCTTGTAGTGTGTGTGTGTGTGTGTGTGTGTGTGTGTGTGTGTGTGTGTGTGTGTGTGTGTGTGTGTGTGTGTGTGTGTGTGTGTGTGTGTTTATGGTATGTATATAATCTTTATAGTAGAAAGAAGGAAGAAGGCAAAGAAGATGGAGAAGAGAGAACGTGATTGAAATGGAGGAGGAGGAGGAAATGAGAGTTGAAGTAAGGAAGAGGATGATGATGATGATAATAATGATGATGATGAGGATGAGGAGGAGGAGGAGGAAGAAGAGGAGGAGGAAGGGGAAGGCAGGGAACAGGTGTGAGCGTGATAGGTGTAAGAACAGGAAGTCAACAAGACCCAGCGCGGAATTCGTTTATTACACCGATTTTTTTTTATTATTATTATTTGCTCATCGTAAAATTCCGGACGTGACCCAAAGTTTTAATTAAGTCATTAATGTTGACTTGTTCTATTACCAAGAGTATTAAAAACATCCTTTCTTTTCCTCCTCTTCCTCCTCTCTCTTATCCCCCTCTTTGCACTTCTTCATATATACTTTTACTCTGAGTTAATAAGCCATAAATATGATGATAACTATAGCCACCTAATGACTTATAACACATTTCAGCCTATCTAACTAGCCCCCAAGACATACATGGGCTAAATACATACATATATACATGAATGCATAAATTAATCACTTAATATACATATACAACACACACACAACTTCCAATTTCTATTCATCATTGTAACACACGTTTTCTTATCGCTAGGAAAACACTAAATTCTCTCTCTCTCTCTCTCTCTCTCTCTCTCTCTCTCTCTCTCTCTCTCTCTCTCTCTCTCTCTCTCTCTGACGTAGAGCCACACAAGACGCCACAGTGTAATGAGCTGCAGAGAAGTGCCTTGAAATCACTATATAGCGTGGCCGACGTTGTGAGTTACCGAGTTATATTAAGTTTCGGTGTGTGTGTGTGTGTGTGTGTGTGTGTGTGTGTGTGTGTGTGTGTGTGTGTGTGTGTGTGTGTGTGTGTGTGTGTAACTGATGGTGTGCTGATGCCCTTTGCTTCTTCCTCCTCCCCATCCTCCATTCCTTCACCTCCTCCCCATACATGTCCCCTCCCATTCCTCCTCCCCTTTCTGGTGTTGATGTCACCCAAACTTCCTCTCCCGCCCCCCCTATCCCTACGTTCCCTTTCCCTTCAGTGTACCCTTCCGCTTCCTTTCCGTTTTCTTTGGCACCGTCTTCCTTTGATCTATCTATCTATCTATCAATTAATTTATCTATCTATCTATCTATATATTTATACATCGATATATCTTTGGTTACATTTCCTTATTCAATCCGTGTATGTGTTTGTGTAGCGAATGGTGTCTGTTTGTTCGTTCGTTCACCTGTATGACTGTTAGTGGGTCTTCATACTAGCTGTCAGGCATACATACATACACACACACACACACACACAAATAGATCAATAGATAGATAGTCTATTTATGTGTCTGTCCATCTATCTGTCTCCTTTTGCAATGAGTTTATCAATCTTTATGTCAGCTAATGTCTGTTTATATCCATATCTGCTCCCCCTCCCTCCCTCTCTCTCTCTCTCTCTCTTTCTCTGCGTGTGTGGTATATTTGGGTGTGCGTGGCGTGCCCTGCCCTCCTCACGCCCCTACCTGTAACCCAAGCCTTGCCGTGCCCTTCCTACACCGTTATCTGGAAGCCCATCTAAGCCAAGGTAAACATGACTGTCTATCAGGCTCATAAATCATAGATATCAACTCTGCTTTCACTGTCTGCCTCTCATCATCCCTTCCTTTCCCTTTTCCTTTCCTTTTCCTTTTCCTCCTCCTCGTTCTTCTTCTATCTCTTTTTTTCTTCTGTTTCCTCTATCGATATTTTTTCGTTTTTGTCGCCATGTATCTTGTATTTCTTACTTATTCCCCTCTTTGTTTTTGAAATGAATGTTGTACCCTCTCTCTCTCACTCTTTTTTTTTCTCTCTATATCTCTTTATTTTTTTTCAGGTTTATGTAATTTTCTTTTCTTCTGCTCTTAACTTCTTTTCTTTTTTCTTTCGTTCAGTCGTTTCTTGATTTATTTTTCTCTTTTATAATCTCAAATCAACAAATTTTACGGTGCATATATATATATTTTTTTCATATTCTGTATTTATTACTTTCTTTCATTTTTATCTATTTTTTTATATCCTTTTATTATTCATTTATTCCTTCTTCACCTTTTTTAATTAATTACATATTTTCTCATTCCTTCTTTCCTTCCTTCACTTTTACTGTTCACTCTTTCCATGCCTTCCTTTCCTTACTTTTTATTCCTCCTTATGGCCAGCAGTTCATTATCTCCTCCTCCTCCTCCTCCTCCTCCTCCTCCTCCTCCTCCTCCTCCTCCTCCTCCAACCTCTTCCTCACTACGTGCTAATCGACGTCATCTGTTTATTATTGTGTTTATTAATATGGCCGCCTTAGTGTGGCCAGAGCCGCTCTTCCTCCACCAACAGCCGCGGATAATCACCCTCAGGAACCTCATTCTTAAGGTAGATTTTCCTTTTTTTATGAACTACACGCAGGAGCAGTCTCAAGGGGAAGGCAGGGAAACAATAACAAATACAGACTTGATTCGAGGCAGCGGTGGATTCATGCGAAGATGGCGAGTAATAGGAGGAGGAGGAGGAAAAGGAAGAAGAAGGAGGAGGAGGAAGAGACGAGAACGATGTGCATGAAAAGTGTGAGGTATGTGGTAAAGGAGATAAGAGAAGATGGTGGTGGTGGAAACGAATGAGGAGGAAACTGAGTGCAAGTGGAGATATGGGCGGAGAGAGTGGTGGTGGTGGTGGTGGTGGTGGTGGTGGTGGTGGTGGTGGTGGTGGTGGTGGTGGTGGTGGTGGTGGTGGTGGAGGGTGGAAGATGGAGGAGTAAAGGGAAAATATAATATCAGGAGGGAAATTATAGATCACTTGATGCTGCATGGATGAAAGAGGTGGATGAATGAGTAAGCGGATGTGTAGGGTGGATAAGTGGGTGTGTAAGTAGGTGCAAACGAGTAGTGAGAGGGTGATAAAGGTGGTGGTGGTGGTGGTGGTGAACTGTGGGTCCGTGAGAAGAGGTCGGGTGTGGTGGGGTGGAGTGGAGTGCAGCAAGGGTGGGGTGGGGTTGGGGTGGGTTGGGGTGGGTTGGGGTTAGGTGGGTGGAACATTGGTTTTCAATAGCACGAAGAAGCCTCACTCAGCAGTCTTCAGTATGTAAATAAACCTGGACAGGATGCAGGTAATTCACGGCGACTACACTTTCCGCGTCACGTAGGCACAACAACGACAATGATGATGATGATGATGATGATGATGATGATGATGATGATGATGATGTTAATGATGATGATGATAATGAAGACAAAAATTACTGTGATTACCCAAGGAATATGATAATGAGAGACCATAACAATAGAAAATATATAAATACATATCAAGCTTATTTGTTCTTTCCTTCTCTTCCCTATTCATCTCTTCCTTTGCTTTTTCCCCTTCAATCCCTTCCTATTTTTACCCTTACAAGCTTTCAACACATAAGATGCCCATGAACTAACCTTCCTTCTCCTCCTCCTCCTCCTCCTCCTCCTCCTTCACCCCTGCCACACCTGTCACCTCCTCCTCAGGGCTGCTCTTCCTATCCACTCGAGTGTCAGGATACCCCTTGACCTACACCTGATGAAGGGAAAGGAAGGGAAGGGAAGGGAAGGGAAGGGAAGGGAAAGGGAAGGGAAGGGAAGGGAAGGGAAGAGAAGGGAAGGGAAGGGAAGGAAAGGGAAGGGAAGGGAAGAGAAGGGAAGGGAAGGGAAGGGAAGGGAAGGGAAGGGAAGGAAAAGGAAGAGAAGGGAAGGGAAGAGAAGAAAAGGGAAGGGAATGCAAGGGAGAGGACACAAATAAACAAGGGAAGGGAAGGTACGCAAATAAAGAGGAGAGGAAAGGAGATAAAGAGAAGAATAAAACAAAGATGAGGACAAAGGAGAAGGTAAATAAACAGGGGAATGTTCTGAAAAGAGAGGAAATAAGGAAATAAAAGAGGGGAAATAAGGAAATAAAGGAGAACACAAGTGAACACAGAGAACGACTGATAATGTTGAAGGGTGGCAGGGGGAAAAAGAGAGTAAGGGGAACATAGGACTTCTGCCTCTCCCTCTTTCCCCTCTTAAGTTCCTCCCCTCACCATGTCTTCCCCTCGTCCTAGTTCTCCTCTCCCTGTCTTCCCCTCTAGCTGTCATTAATAACTCATGTGGAGGGACAACAGACCTCTGAAGAACCTCCTCCTCTTCCTCCTCCTCCTCCTCCTCTTCCTTCTCATCCTCTTCCATCACTCTATCTTCTTTCCTTCCTTCCTTCCTTCCTTCCTTCCTCCCTCGCTCGTACTCTCTCTCTCTCTCCGTTTCTCTATTCACTTGCCTTTCCATTAATCTTCAAGTGCTACCTTAGTCCCAGAGCAAAACATTCCTGACGAGACTGTAATGTTTTCTATCTTGTGAACGTCGAGAATGTCACGAACCAATGAAATCAATGTTGCAAAAGGTACCGAGGGTGAAAGAGGGAAAGAGAGGAGAAAAAAGAGAGCTATGGAAATGCAACTTTATCACTGACTGTCAGGGCTATGCAAGATTATGTGTGTGTGTGTGTGTGTGTGGGTGTGTGGGTGTGTGTGTGTGTGTGTGTGTGTGTGTGTGTGTGTGTGTGTGTGTATGAATGTATGTACTGTACCAGTCAGTATGCATGATAGTAAATTTTTTTTTTTTTTTACTACTGTCAATGAGTAAAAGTACGTAACACTTAACCACTTATCTCTCTCTCTCTCTCTCTCTCTCTCTCTCTCTCTCTCTCTCTCTCTCTCTCTCTCTCTCTCTCTCTCTCTCTCTCTCTCTCTCTCTCTCTCTCTCTCACACACACACACACACACACACAATATCAGTTTCTCTTCATTCTATAATTAACTACAGTTTTCTCTCACCACTTTGACATCATATTATATTATTTTCTTGAACGAACTCAACTCTCTACCATTACAGTTTTATTCCTTCTAATACACGTGATTTTCCTTCCTTCCCCCAATCTTAACTCTTAACACCCTTTTTTTTCACTTCCTCCCTTTTTCCTGTGACCTTCTATACTTCCCTCTCTCTCTCTCTCTCTCTCTCTCTCTCTCTCTCTCCTCTCTCTCTCTCTCTCTCTCTCTCTCTCTCTCTTCTTCCCTTCTTTTCCTCTTCCTTACCTGTCTTAATAACTTCATTCCCCCTTTTCCTCCTACATAAATCTGAGTGTCTTCCTTCCCTGTCCGCCTTTATTTACAAGACTTTTCCTTCCTTCCTTTCTTCTTCTCATCTCTCTCTCTCTCTCTCTCTCTCTCTCTCTCTCTCTCTCTCTCTCTCTCTCTCTCTCTCTCTCTCTCTCTCTCTCTCTCTCTCTCTCACACACACTAAACACACACACATACAGCATCCAAACTCACTTATTAGTTAGTCATTGATCTAGTTCGTAAATGTCTACGGTGACTTAGTAATGACGGTAACTATTGAATGAGACATGATATTCGTAGGTTCTCAGAAGTTAATTAAGGTTACTGCCAGCCATACTATTATCAGGCGACAAGGCAGCATGTAGTTCAGTAAGTAATCATAATAGAATCTCAGCTGAATGGCCAGTCAGTCAGTCAGTCAGGCAATCCATTCAGCTATATGTTCATCTAGTTAGCAAGCCAGCCAGCCAGCCAACCAGTCAGATATGCAGCCAGCTAGCCAGCCAGACATCCAACCATTCAGACATCCAGCCAAACAACAAGCCATTCAAAAAGACAGACTCATCAGTGGTCAAGTTCACTCATCTGACGGGAAGTGGTTTGCCGAAGGGGAGCCAAGAGGGAGGAGATGGACGAGGACGAGGAGGAGGAGGAGGAAGAGGAGGAGGAGGAGGAGGAGGAGGAGGAGGAGGAGGAGGAGGAGGAGGAGGAGGAGGAGGAGGAGTCACTGAGGGGTGTGGGGTTGGGGTTATTGGGGGAGAGGATGGAGGGGATGGAGGGGGTGCAGCTGGGACAGTAATGGGATGATGATACACCGTCAGGAGTTGCAGCTGCACCAACTCATTCACCTCCACATGCTTACCTTAGTCAGTCTATGCCACTCTCTCTCTCTCTCTCTCTCTCTCTCTCTCTCTCTCTCTCTCTCTCTCTCTCTCTCTCTCTCTCTCTCTCTCTCTCTCTCTCTCTCTCTCTCTCTTGACCGCACTCCTCGGCGCCTCTTCCTTCTATCTCTCCATCTTCCCTTCGTTCACACTCTTCCCTTCTCAGTAATCTTTGTCCTTATCATCAGTTTTCTCATTCTCTCTTTCTATTATCTCTCTCTCTCTCTCTCTCTCTCTCTCTCTCTCTCTCTCTCTCTCTCTCTCTCTCTCTCTCTCTCTCTCTCTCTCTCTCTCTCTCTCTCTCTCTCTCTCTGTCCAATGTATCATTTTTGACCTTTAATTACATTTCTGGAATTCATTCTTTAAATAACTCATTAGTCTTCCTTCTTCTTCTTCTTCTTCTTCTTCTTCTTCTTCTTCTTCTTCTTCTTCTTCTTCTTCTTCTCCTTATTATTATCATTATTATATTATTATTATTATTATTATTATGACCTTCTTTGTCCTCCTCTTCCACTTCCTCTATCTCTTCTTCCTCTTCTTCCTCCTTCTCCTCCTTCTCCTTCTCCTCCTCTAGCACTTAAGTCTATTATCTACGTCTCTCTCTATGTTCCGTGACGCCACATCCGGTTCCCGACACACACACACACACACACACACACACACACACACACACACACACACACACACACACACACAGGAGTGATTGATCGTGTAAGTGTTTGACGTGTTGTGCATCTTGTGATGGACTTACAACATCCTATTTCTCCTTTCTGACTACCATTCCTTCCCTCATCCCATTTCCGCGACCACCACCACCACCACCACCACAACCACAATCGATAGAGCACTGAGGGCAAAATTAACTACTACTACTAATAATAATAATAATACTAACATAACCATTAACTAAGCAGGTATCGACAACCAACACAAAACTCCACCACCCGTCAACAGTAGTAGTAGTAGTAGTAGTAGTAGTAGTAGTAGTAGTGCTGAAACAAGTGTACGTAAGTAAGTAAGCTAATGTGTTCCATGTGGTAAAGGTTTTTGCTGCAACTTTAATGCACGAAAAATTAGTCTCAAGTGTGTAGAGTAAAAAAAGTAGGGATGCATAAGCCAGAAATAGACAGGTGCTTCGGTTCCAAATTGATTTTATCTATTAACGAGGCACGGAGACCAAGAATTGATCAAAGGTGAACACACAGGGAGGGTGAGACTTGAAGGGGGGTAAGGGGGCGCTGTAAAGTTCGCTACTCTAATAGGTTTTTAAGAATTTACACAAAGAGAAAAAGAGAGAGAGAAAAAAAAAGATAGTGTGTGTGTGTGTGTGTGTGTGTGTGTGTGTGTGTGTGTGTGTGTGTGTGTGTGTGTGTGTGTGTGTGTGTGTGTGTGTGTGTGTGTGTGTGTGTGTGTGTGTGTGTGTGTGTGTGTGTGTGTGAGAGAGAGTGTGTACGAAAAAGGGGACTATATAGGACCAGTATAGGCCTATTTTGGGGGAGCTGAGCCTGGCACTGAAAGCCACTGATTGTCACTAATTACCTGCTTCGTCTACTCACCTGGCACGCTTCGACGCCCCCCCCCTCCCCTCACCCACCCAGCCCCCCCAACACCCCCTCCCCCCCAAAAAAAAATACAAATGGCCCACCTGACTCGTGTATAGGAAGGGTCACGCTAATTCTTTCTATCTTCATTATCATCCTTTCTTCTGCTTCTTTCTTTTTTCATTTGTTTTAATCTTTATTATGATTTTTTTTTTGTCTACCTCCTTTGATTGTATATTATCTATGTATCTTATGTCGTTCTTAGATTTTTTAATTATTTTCTTTCTATATATTTTCATCTTTCTTTCTTTATCTCTCTCTCTCTCTCTCTCTCTCTCTCTCTCTCTCTCTCTCTCTCTCTCTCTCTCTCTCTCTCTCTCTCTCTCTCTCTCTCTCTCTCTCTCTCTCTCTCTCTCTCTCTCTCTCTCTCTCTCTCTCTCTGTCTCTCTCTTTGTTGGCTTTCACTCTATATCTCTTCCCTTCCTCTCTTTTTATTCTCTCTCCCTCTCTCTTCCCACTTGGCTTAATATATCTTCTCTTTCCTTCCCTTTCACTCCACAACGCATTTTCTTTCCACTTTCTCTCCCTCCACTCGTCTTCTCTCCAATCCTACTCGCTGCATGTCCTCCATTCTCTCCTCTCTTTTTCTTTCCATATATATTCTCTCTACCCTCCTTGTAAAATTACTTGAAATATATATACTTTCTCCTAACTTTTCCTTTTTTTTCTCTCCCCAAATTTAACTTAATAAACCTTCTTTACTCACTGTTTTTTTCATCCACTGTATTACTATTTCAATGCATTTACTTACAATTTATCCTTTTTTCTTTTTTTTACCTATAACTTTACCTATAACTTTATACCTATAACTCCACCTTCGTCCATTATAACCACACATTCACACTGCAACTCTTCCTCTCATCCATTTGAACACTTCTGAATATCCATCAATTTATAGGAGGAAAGGAAAGAAGAGAAGAGGAACGAGGTAAACGAGGCAGAGAGAAGAAAGATGAAGAGTCAAAAGAGTTAAGGAAGGAAGGTAGGAGAGATAGAGTGAGAGGAAGGAAGGAGAGAGGAAGGGAGTAGATGGGAATTGAGGAAAGAGGAAGAAAGGAAGGAAGGAAGGAAGGGGAGCAAGACACGTGCAGGCCTTTACGACTCACCGCCCGCCCCGCCCCGTCTTTTCCTCTTGTTTATGAGGCAAAGGGAGGAAAAAAAGGGAACATGTAGATGAGCTTGAAAATATTTAAGAAAGGCGGATTTCTTTGTTTGTTCGACCGGATTCCTGACTGAGCTGGTGTTGAGGGAGTGAGGGGAAGGTAAGACTAAGGGATGGAGAAACAAGGGAAAGGAGGAAAGATTGAAAGAATAAGGAAAGTAGATAGACCATAAAAAAAAGATGTATGGTATGATAAGATAAAAAAATAAAAAATCGCCCATAACTTACCACGTGAAAAATGACGTGAGGGTGATATTATGGGAGTGAGGAAGGGAAGGAAAGGGAGGGGAGGGGGTGAAGGGGAGAGGGAGGGGAGGGAGGGAGGGAGGGAGGTTGTTGAGAAAGGAGGGAGGTGAGAGGGAGGGGAAGAAGTTCTCAGCACAAGTTGAGGACACAGTTATTAAGCAACGGTCAGGGTCTGTGTGTGTGTGTGTGTGTGTGTGTGTGTGTGTGTGTGTGTGTGTGTGTGTGTGTGTGTGTGTGTGTAAGTGGTGTTATGAAGATGGGAAGTGGACACAGGAGGAGGTGGAGGAAGGAAGGAAAAAGTGACAAAAGGCTAGTGAAGGTTTTGAGTTTCCCACAATCAGCCAGGAAAGCGGAAGAAGAAATTCGTGTGAAAGTAGAACGAAAAAAAATGGATGAGGGTCACGAGGAGAACAGAAGGTGAGGGTGGAAGAAGTTAACTCACTTTAATTCACTGCTATGGGGCGAGGCGGGGCGAGGCAGGGCTGGGCAGGGGGACGGAAGGCAGAAGGGGAGGAAGAGAGAGAGGGGGGAATGGGGAGTGAGTGGTGTGAGGGAATCAGAAACAGTAAAATGTCTGGGTTTAGGACAAAGAAAAAAGCTGTAAAAAAAACCCCCAGAGGATTTGGGGAAGTGAAAAAAGTTAACTTACCTTAATTCACTGTTACGTGGTAGGGGGGGTGAGGTGGGGCAGGTGTGGTCGGGGGCTGGAGATGGGGCGGAGCGGGGCACATACCAAGGTGAGGGTGAGGGTGCCTGAGGAAGGGAAGAGAAAATTTGTCGTTCGTAAATCTTCCTCGGCATCTTCTGAGTGTTAGCAGCTTGTCTCGCGGCAGGGGCCTGGCGCGGGGGGGTGGAGGGGTGACTCACGGTGCTGGCGGGGTGCCTCGAGGGGTGAGGGGGTGATATATGGGGCCTTGTGTGTGTGTGTGTGTGTGTATGTATGTGTCTGTGTGTGAGGCATGGAGTATATACGAATGTGATGTGCTGTGTGTGTGTGTGTGTGTGTGTGTGTGTGTG
Organism: Metacarcinus magister; assembly: GCA_029783475.1. Taxonomy (NCBI): domain Eukaryota; kingdom Metazoa; phylum Arthropoda; class Malacostraca; order Decapoda; family Cancridae; genus Metacarcinus; species Metacarcinus magister. Next base: position 6,009,720 of record JAPQNM010000044.1, read on the forward strand.
TGTGTGTGTGTGTGTGTGTGTGTGTGTGTGTGGAGGGGGGTGATACAGCGCCTGGTACGTGATAGTGATGGTGGTGGTGATGGTAGTAACAATAATAATGGTGAGGTGTTGCAAGATGGTCTAATGGATGACAAGAAACTACTAAATATTTCTAAACCTCCTCACACAACAACAACAACAACAAAAATAGTATTAAACAGAACTAGATAATGAAGCAACTACATAAAATAACAATGAAGCAAGTAACAAACAAAAACCAAATGCATAAATTAATTAATGAAACGCAGGTAACACGTCCAGGCTATCATTTCAACACCTGTCGCCTAAATGAACACAGGTAAACGCAATCACATATATCACAGTCATTCCAATTTCCTTCATCAGTGTCGTTCAATATTTAACGTTGAACACAAGCGTTACCTGACTGAATGTTGACCAGGTGAGAAGCGAAAGTGCTGACGACTGCAAATGTTGGAAAAAAGTGAAAGGGAAAGCGAGTAAGTGGATGATGATAACAGAGTGACGATGTAGAGAGTAGGTAAGAGTAGATAGGATAGATAGATAGATAGATAGATAGATAGATAAATAAATAGATAAATAGTAAGATAAATAGATAAATTAATAGATAAATAGTAAGATAAATAGATAAAAAAAATAATAGATAGATTAATAGATACAGAGACAGACAGACAAGAGAAAAAAAATGTGACACAGAGATATACAAAAAAACAAAAGACAGGAACATGAAGAACAAATAAAAAAAATCTGCCAAACAAACAGGAATGATAATTACACCACACATAAAACACTGAAACTGAAACCCAATATGTATCTAAAGAAAAAAAAA
>JAPQNM010000044.1:6015566-6020566 GCA_029783475.1 Metacarcinus magister
AGTAGTAGTAGTAGTAGTAGTAGTAGTATAGTAGTAGTATAGTAGTAGTAGAAACAGAACAACAACAGCAACAACAACAACTACTACTACTACCCACGCCCCTCAACCCATAGTAGATGACCGTGACCTTTACCTTCCCCCAGGTGACCCCAAAAGGTGACCCCAGGTATGCTCTCCCACCCCTCCTTACCTGCTCTATACATCACTCTTGCATGACCCGTAAATAAGGACCGTCCCTTCTTCCCTCTAGACGCGCTCATTACCAAGACTCTGAGCAGTTCATGAGCTGATTTATAACCCTGATTTAAGGACTTTTTTCCCCCCGTTCGCTGTATATACTTTGCATGTAAGCGTTAGGTTATCCTTAGTCGTGACGGGAGTTCGGAGTTTTTCGGTAATGATATATGGTCCATTTTTACTTTGGTTAATAGTTTCCCTCTCCTCCACCTTTACCTTCCTACTGGTATGTTTTCTCTCTTTCTTTCTATTTCCGTTTGTCCCCTCACCTTGCCTTCTCCTTTAATTTTCAACCTTCCCCACCGTCCACTCTAACAGCAAGACGTGTGTACTGGCAAAGAAAACGGGACACAGGTTGGCTTTGGAGAAAGGTTGATTGGCTCCGTCAGGTGAGGGCGGGAGGGCGCGGTGCAAGTAATGAGTTGTGTCTGTTTCATCTCTCTCTCTCTCTCTCTCTCTCTCTCTCTCTCTCTCTCTCTCTCTCTCTCTCTCTCTCTCTCTCTCTCTCTCTCTCTCTCTCTCTCTCACACACACACTAATATCACCATGTGCACCTACGCTTAACAATTACAGGGTGACGCAACGCACTTAGCTACAATACTACACCAAGTCAGTCAGTCCATCAATGAACCTCAAACCCAGGGTGTGTCAGGAGCCTTAAGTCATACGTAGGGTGAGTCACATGCCCCCAACATCCATCCACAGCGCCGACAACACCACAACGGCTTGACGAATGACCTGCTGCAGCGAAGGATAAGATAAGAACGAAAGGTGACAGAGGCAGACCGATATGCTCTTTCTCTCTCTCTCTCTCTCTCATAACTATTATACCTTTCTTTACTTTCCTTCCACCTTTACTCTCTCCTCTTTTCCTTTCCTCGGCTCACCGCTCACCTGACTAATTAAGAACATCGCTCACCTGTCACCTGGCCGCCTCGCCGCTGTGGTTATGGACATATCACGTTCTTGGTTCAATATCTCATGCGGGAAGGAAGAAAAAAAGCAAAACAAACACACCGATAACAAAAAAAACTTTACATAATTAAATCCAGTAGCAAAGGAAGACCGTCTGAAGGTTTGATTCCTGACCCGATAACAACGTGAAGGAATGAATGATAAGACAATGAAACAGTGAGGAGACAGTGAAATACGACTAACATTTACGACTTCTGGTGCTGCTGCTACTACTACTACTACTACTACTACTACTACTACTACTTCTATTACAGTTGTTCTTCCTGATATTATTACCACAACTACAACTACTACCACTACTATTATTACCACTTCTATCAAAATGAAGGACAGCACAAGAATATCCCACGTCTTTGCGGGAAGAAAGACTCAAACATTTAGAGAAACTCATCTTTTTATTGAATTACCAAGACCAAGGGAATGTTTCACCGACCAGGTAAAAAACAGGTAACTCATTAACAAATTATCCATGGCCACCTTTAACGCCTCCAGACACGCACGCCCTCCCAGGTGAGGCGCCTAATGAGCTGGGCCATCAGGTGAGTGACACGGGCTAGGTGAGGGGGCGTAAGGTGACTACAGGGAAGGTGTCAAGGTACTTCTTTTGGTTTTGGTGTTAATTAAGGAAGTGCTGAGTGCTGACGGAAAGGTAAGAAATTTCCATTGTATAGACGGACTGTTTTTTAATTAATGTCATATTTTTTATGGAATTACTTCTTTAAGTAACGTTAATACTGGCTCAGAATTTAGCACCAGTGAAAAAAATTATTATCAGGCTCTTCTATAGACCACCAGTACACAATATTAATAGTGATAGAAAAATATACGATCAGATAATTGAAGTAAGTAATTAACACACACACACACACACACACACACACACACACACACACACACACACACACACACACACACACACACACACACCACCCTCAGTCTGTTTATTTTGACGCCAACACAGACTCCATTACAGCCTCCAGCGGGACACTTGTGTTTACTTGCAGCCATCACTCGACGCTCTGACAACCCGAGGCAAGATTCACTCAGGAGAGGTTAATGAGGGCGAAGGTGGAGTGTAATTACAGGAGTCTGAAGTTGATATTCTCTCTCTTTATCTCTCTCTCTCTCTCTCTCTCTCTCTCTCTCTCTCTCTCTCTCTCTCTCTCTCTCTCTCTCTCTCTCTCTCTCTCTCTCTCTCTCTCTCTTTCTAATTCATCACATTACCTATTAAGCCAATTTTCACTTCTTCAAAGAAAATTGGAGCCAAGTAATCACCTTCACCTTAATTGGTCTTTGCCTCACCTGCGAGAAGCTAATGCTCACCTGAATACCTTTGAGAAGAAGAAAAACGTAATCTGCAGGTATTTTTAGAGCTGCCGCCCAGGGAAATTATGTCAAAAATAAACAAACTGTGAGGCGACAATGATGATTAGTCTCAAGCTCGTTTCCTTTAGTACTCCTTCAAAATAGAAAACAGAGGCATAAATACACATTATGTAAGTCATTTTCTGAGCCTTTGTTGTGGTATGTGTCCATTTTTTTATCTTTCTTTTTCTACCTTTCTTTCTCTTTATACCTTTGTTTCGACCTTCAAGAAATAATCATATATATAAATACATATCTCTCTAACACGTTGTACTTACTCACAATTTGAACATGATACGCAACACGTCTTTTCTCTTTTCAACTTTTTTTTACAGTGAAATAAATATATGAACGTTCCTTAGCTGGGTTTTTTTTTTTTCTGTTATGAATTTGCGTCTTTTTGTTTCATAATATGTCACGACGCAAGAACTGAACGTAACTTAACCTTCATGTTTGCTGTATTACCCTTGAGTCTGACCTATTGTTATCCCCCTCTTGTTCCTCCTCTCGAACTGAAAGACAAGGAGATGGATGAGAAGGAAGAGGAGGAGGAGGAGGAGGAGGAGGAGGGACGAGAAAATGATGTGCATTAGCTCTTCAAATTGATTTAACTCTTCTCATAATTCAATTACCCCTTGTATCTCTCTCTCTCTCTCTCTCTCTCTCTCTCTCTCTCTCTCTCTCTCTCTCTCTCTCTCTCTCTCTCTCTCTCTCTCTCTCTCTCTCTCTCTCTCTCTCTCTTACTGTCAAAACTATCTTCGTCAGTAGTTTCAACACCACACACACACACACACACACACACACACATACAACAGAGACCATCAGCTACAAATTACATACAGTACGGATCCCAGCAACAGACCGCAATGACCACAACACAAGCCGCTGCACGCATACACGTACTACCTCCCACCGTCACTATCAGGAACACGCCACCACCACCACCACCACCACCACCACCACCACCACCACCACCACCACCAGACTGAACCAATGAACCACATCCCCTGTTTGAAGTACCAGGATTAACCAATATACCACAGCACTATATCAATGCATCAAACCACACCGAGAGAGAGTGTTTGAGAGAGAGAGAGAGAGAGAGAGAGAGAGAGAGAGAGAGAGAGAGAGAGAGAGAGAGAGAGAGAGAGAGAGAGAGAGTAAAGACAAAATATATAAACTTCATACCCAGAAAGAATTTGAGTCACTCCCCCTCAGAGGCGTTCCTGTCTGGCAATGACGACCCACCGACAGCCTGTTGACGCCCCGGGGCTGGCTGGCTGGCGGGGCTGCGTGCCGACCTGACAATATGAGGTGTTGGCCGTTTGCAAGGCCATCTGGCGACCCACAGGCTATTCTGGTGGCGGCCCAGACCTCGTCAAACCCACTGCGAACATGATCATTCACTCTATGTGGGATTTTTTTATGATTACAAGTTGTTTCTATCATGTTTTTTATTATCTTTCTTCCCCTTTTGTTCCTCTATGTTATCCTTCACCTAATGCGATTCCTCCTCTTCCTCATTCTTCGCCTCCTTATTCGTTCCATATTCACTATATACGTGTTTCTTTTTCACCTAACATTTTTTATTTCTTTTTCGTTCCTCAGTTCATATAATCCTCATTTCTTTTGGCTATCTATCCTCCTTCCGTCTCTTCTTTTATTCTCTATTCTTTCAGTACTTGCTCTTCAACTCCTCTTTCCTTCTAGGTATGTAACACAATAATACTCTGGACTACGCATAAAAAAAAAAAGCTATGATCACTCCATATACATAGATTACAACGACTACCTTTACGTATGACTCGCCTCACCTAACGTGCTCTCAACAGCCAGTCAAACGAGGAAGTGTTCGAGGTTCAAAAAATCAAGGAAATCCGAGACAAAACAACTACCCACCGAGTTAAAAAATGTAATGAGATAGAAGTTAAAGTCAGCAAGACTGATGACCATTTTCTTTCTTAACGGGGCGCCACCTTTCATTTTCTCTGGCGTCTCAATCAAAGAAAATGAAGTTATCTCCCACTGTCCGTAATGAGTGTGGCCCCATCCATCCTCACCACCCGAGGGAGGAGGAGGAGGAGGAGGAGGAGGAGGAGGAGGAGGAAGAGGAGGAGGGTAATGGGCAAGGCAAGGAAGAGGAGAGAGGACGAGTAAAGTGGCGAGATTCCTGTCGTCACTTCCCTTTAAATCCATTCCTGTTTCTCTCCCTTATATTCCTCTTTCATCTCCCATAATCCCCTTTGCTCCCCTTCTAGTCCATCCTCACATCTTCCGGTGCAGTGAGAAAAGAGGGAGGGGAGGTGGAGAAGGAGATGGTAGTGGTAGAGGAGGAAGAAGAAGAGGAGGCATGTAGAAGAGACGATAGGAGGTGCTATTGAGAATCTTTTAATGATCATCAACACTTAGGTTTGTCTCCCTCC
>JAPQNM010000044.1:6028066-6044253 GCA_029783475.1 Metacarcinus magister
CACATTCATCAACGCATAGCAGGACAAATAAATAAAAAAAAGCTATTTATCTAACAAAAAATAAATAAATACACGTAAAACATGACAAAATCAACCTTAAACAGAGAGAGAGAGAGAGAGAGAGAGAGAGAGAGAGAGAGAGAGAGAGAGAGAGAGAGAGAGAGAGAGAGAGAGAGAGAGAGAGGAACAATAGGAGGGAGTCTAGTCGGGGAGCAGAGCGGAACCCAAGGGGAGGCTGGCCGGAACAGGTGAATCTCGCGTCCTGGCAATGATAATAAACTCAGGTGAACAGTAGTGGGTAATTAACTTTTGTTCCCGCGCTGACTGGCAGGTGAGTAAATGTTTGTATTGTGGAGGAGAGGAGGAGGAGGAGGAGGAGGAGGAGGAGGAGGAGGAGGAGGAGGAGGAGGAGGAGGAGGAAGAAGAAGTAGAAGTGAAGTAAAAGCAGAAGTAAGATTATGAGAATGAGGAGGAAGAAAAGGTGGAGTTAGGAAGAAAATTAAGAAGAGGAGAAAGAAAATATGGTAAGGTAGGAGGAGTAAGTAGGCAGAAAAAGAAAGGGAGGAAGATGAAAATATTAAAGGGGAGGAGGAAGATGAAGACAACAAAAAAAAGAGAGGAGGAGGAGGAGGAGGAGGAGGAGGAAGGTAGGGGATGAAGGAGGAATATATAATGGGGGAAAATTATGATGATGACGACAGTATGGAAATGGCGCGGTAAATTAGCTTCAATAAAATACATAAAGAGCGAAAAGGATGGGGAAAAAAAATGTATTCACACACACACACACACACACACACACACACAAAAAAAAAGGCAGCCATAAATAAAAACAAATCAACTCATTCCTCTTAATTGAAAAAGAAAACATTAGCTAAGAGAATTATATTTTTACCTTTTTCCTTAGGCCTAAAACAACACCACACAGAAGCCCTCCCTCCCACCACCACATAGGCCTCCCGTTGCTGGCTGCACTTACGACCTTCTAGAACTAAGCCTCTAAGCCTATCTTAATTTTTTTTCTTCCTAGGCACTGTAATAATTTTCTTGGCACCCAAAGGTTCCTCCCTGGCGCTGTGCAATCTTGGCGCCATAAATTATACTCCTCGTGGTATGAATGTATGTATAAAAAAAAAATAGTTCTGTAAATGTATTGATCGTTGGCACTGCTTGGGTATTTCTGGCACTCTCCTGGCCCTTAGTGGCTTTATATGGACGTTGCTGATAGGAGATAGTACTTTATGGCATTATTATGGGTCGTTTTGCTTTATTTTTTTTGGGTCCCTTAAAGTTACATGAGGTTCATTAATGGTCTTTTTTTTTGTCATCCTTCCTCAGCTTCTCATCCTTACTTTAATCTTTTATCTATTTATATTCTCTTATTTCTCCTCTTCTGCTTCTCTATTCTCTTGTTTCTATATACTCCTCCTTTATCTCTCTCTCTCTCTCCCCCTCTACCTTTCCTTCCATCCTTCCCACTTTCTTACCTTCCTTCCTTCCTTCCCTCCCTCAGTTGTCAGCGTGGATGCAAATGTAATTTTTTTTTCCTCCTACACAAAATTAGAGCCTTCAGTCTTGCCATTGTGAGGAAGATTATAATTTAGTCTCCATAAACCCAGGTCCCAAAGCGACCCTGCCCCGCCCTACCTCTCCATACCTCCAGCCAGCCTGCCTCACCTGCCTTCCTCACCCTACCAGCGGCCTGCCTCACCTTGTCCTGCTTTACCTGCCTTGTCTCCACTACCTACTTTCCTCCTTCATTCTCCCTGTGCCCTCCTTCTACACTACCTCCCTTAAAAGATCCTTCTCACCTCCTCTCCTTCATCCCTTCTGTCTCGTATTTCTCATCCGCACATAAAGTTCTCTGTGCATTAGCCATTATTCTCCCTTTAGTGGAGATAATAGTCTCATCCCCATTACCTCCATCATCATTATCATTATCATCATCAGCGGGCCGTCGTCCACCTCCTTATCGTCGCTCTACGTCATCATCCCATCCTCGTTTTCCATAAAATAAACAAAAATAACCACAGGCCCCACGAGACATGAGGAGGGTGAAGCACAAAAAATGAAACAAGATAGTCACCCAGCACGAGGAGGAACCACCACTATCACCACTACCACTACTACCACTACTACTACTATTATTACTATCACTACTAACATCATCCAGACTGCCACTCTTGCTACTACTACTACCATCACGTCGAAAACTTTACTGGTACAATGCGGAATTTACTCCTCCTCCTCCTCCTCCAATCTGTTACACTAAATACCCCAACCGAAAGATTCTCTACCATTATCTCATCGCCATCATTAACAACATCATGATTATTATTTTTACTATTATTTTTTTTTATTATCAATTGATATTACCATTAATATTCTTCTTCTTCTTCTAATTATTACAACAACTATCATTAAAACTACAACAATTACTACAACTACAGCTACATCTACTACTACATCTACTACTACTACTACTACTACTACTACTACTACCAACTAATTAATTTTCTATTTTTCCTCGTAGAATACATCAAACAACTCTATGAATACATTTTCTCTCTCTCTCTCTCTCTCTCTCTCTCTCTCTCTCTCTCTCTCTCTCTCTCTCTCTCTCTCTCTCTCTCTCTCTCTCTCTCTCTCAGCCCCCCCCCCTCCATGTACACCTGCAGAATGCTCACCTTCTTGACACCCTAATTCAGCGTGAAATGGTTAAATAAGTGTTTTTTCTGTGGACACAAACCAGCGCTCGAGGCTAAACGAGGCTAATATGACCGCTTTTAACCACCAAATTAATATAGTTTTTTTTTCGTGTGTGTGTGTGTGTGTGTGTGTGTGTGTGTGTGTGTGTGTGTGTGTGTGTGTGTGTGTGTGTGTGTGTGTGTGTGTGTGTGTGTGTGTGTCATGGTGTCCTGCATGGTCTTACTGGTCTCTCTCTGGGTCACGAGGTCTTGAAGTCTTTCTTACCTGCAAGTGAGAAAAAAGAAAGACTAATTATAAACGACATTCAAGACATATAAATACAAATATAAATACAAATAATTAAAAAAAATATACCGAACAATTATTATTATTATTTTTTTTTGTGCATGTATATAATCTACGAAAATATAAACCTAACCCACGAGGAAACATTAACTAATAATTACATACCTTTCCTTAGACCATTGTACTAGAAACCTTTTTTTAATTTATTTTTTTTAATATTTCATCCCATTTTTCTTTGTAACGTATGCAAAAAATAAAAAATAAAAAGGTAGTATTTAGTTTTTACGTAACCACCACCACCACGAGGCTCTCTTATATAAAACTGAAATTCTCCCTCCTTTTAACTTTTTTTTCTTCACTGCTATGTAATTATTTTAGGCCACAAAGAGAGAGGGAACTACGGCCAGCAGGTAGAGCTGGTAATTACACTGCTCCTCCTCACCTGGCATGCCCCTCCACCCTTCCCTTCCCTCCCCTCCAACCCTTCCCTCCCCTCCACCTCTTCTCCATCCTTTCATCCCTCGCCTCACCACCACTATTCCCAGGCTATCTCATCCTACCTCTCTCCCATGCCTTCCTTTCCCCTCTATTATCCCTTCCCCTCTATCCACGCCCTTCCTTCCTTCCTCTCTCTTACCCTCACATCTCCCTTTCCTTCCCTTCCCTTCCCTCCACACCATACTTCCATTTTTCCTTTTTCCTTCCTTAAGATCCCCGGAATTAGAGAAGACAGGAGACAAGAGAGACACACGGTAACTCACAACTTATGAAAACCTCTTCCAGTCCTTCCCTTAAAGAGGTTCCAATTCCCCTTCATTAGAGACCGTCAACGCCTGCGGGATGATAGAGGTTCCGATGCTTTATGGGGAATCATAAGTGTGGTTGTAGATTCGAAAGGGGATTGAGGGACACTCGCTGGTCGGCTGCCAAGTAATTATCAACATCCACCTTCCTTGAGGACCACCAGGCCAGAATAATGGGTCGGGGTGATGATGGGGTGATGGGGCGATGGGGTGACGGAGGAGAATATGAGGGGATAAAATGAGGGTATATCAGAAGGGGGTGAAAAAGTGAAGTAGATAGGTTAGTAAAGTGAAGGTCTAGAGAAGAGATCGATGTGGAGAGTGAGAAAAAGATTGTGTGGCAAGGACTAGAAGGTTGGAATGAAGTAGGGTGAGTATATGAGTAAGAATGTAATGAAAAGATAGAAGGGAAAATGAGGATGAATGTAGCAAAGGAGTAAAGGATGAGTGAAGGCAAGACTGTAGGGAGGTTTGGGTGGCTGAAAGAGGAGGAGGAGGAGAAGGAGGAAGAGGAGGACTATAAAGATGAAGGAGAGATAAAAAAAAAGAGGATGTTAGAAGGGAGGAAAAGAGGGGTAGGAGAGGTTTGTTTTAGTGATAGGGAATAGAGAGTGTGTTCATGTCTTCATTAATTTGTACATAACACTCTCTCTCTCTCTCTCTCTCTCTCTCTCTCTCTCTCTCTCTCTCTCTCTCTCTCTCTCTCTCTCTCTCTCTCTCTCTCTCTCTCTCTCGGTTACTTCGTGGATTCGTTTGTTTTGTTTTGGCTCTGAAAATCGTGCTATCAGTGCTTATTTTCCTTTCGTTTATCAGTGTTTACCTCAGTGCTGAAGGGGTTAAAAGAGAGAGAGAGAGAGAGAGAGAGAGAGAGAGAGAGAGAGAGAGAGAGAGAGAGAGAGAGAGAGAGAGAGAGAGAGAGAGAGAGAGAGAGAGAGAGAGAGAGAGAAAAAAAAATATATATTATACAAAGAGAATAACTAACTGCGAAGGAATAAATAATGAAAGTGAAGAGAAAGACACAAAATAGAATAAAAAATGATGAAAAAAACAAACATGACATAAAAAAAAGAGAAATTTATCAACACCAAAACAAGAGAACGTAAAAAAAAAAGTGGAAATAAGAGACGAAAATCACATGAACAAACAACAAGAAAGGAGACCAAAAAAATAAAATAAATAAATAAATAAATAAAATCTGAGGAATCATAAGATCACAAGATGGCGTTGAAATAGGCCTAGAATGACCTGACTACGCCCCTGCCCCCACAACCCCCCACTTCCCCCTACGTCTCCTCTCTATCCTCTATCCTTTCCCCATTCCATTCCTAACTTGTATTTGGACTAACCTGTAATTAGCGGCACACGGGGACTCCGCCTTAATGACACAGGTGGGACAATTTATTCCTCTCCTTCACGGCCTTATTAACAAACCCAGTGCTTACCTTCTATCAACTCATTACATCTTTCTAATCTAAAAAAAAACAACTTATATATTTAAACTTTTTTTTTCATCTTTGCCTTGGGAGCTTTGCATATCTATCTCTCTTTTCTTTTTTTCTCTCTCTCTCTCTCTCTCTCTCTCTCTCTCTCTCTCTCTCTCTCTCTCTCTCTTTCTTGTTTTATTATACCTTTTTACTCTTCATTATCAATATGTTGCACCTTATTATTACCTTTTGGTGGCGCTATTAATAATGTTCTTCTCTAGTACTGTTATTTGCTCCTCGTAAATAGTTCTTATCATTATCATTATTTTTCCTCAAGGGGATGAAGAGTGCTTGTCCCTCTCTCTTTATCAGCTGTTTACTTATACTTTCTTTACTCTTATTATTATTACTGTCATTTTATTTTAGTTTATTTTAGTTTCTTTATTACTATACTCTGTCTCAATTATTAATTATTTTTTTTCCCTCTTAAAACACTTATTCAATCTTCCTCTTTTCAATGTATATTTAGTTTCACTTAATAAAACCTTAGATATTATTTCTCATTCATGTTAATAATCTTTTTACTGTAATTATCTTCACCAACTTGTTTCATTACTATACATTATCTCTTTTTATCTGTCGCCTGTCTTCGTCTGTTCGTAAATCGTAAGTCTGTTAGTGAATGGTGTCCTTGTTGTGTATGCACGTGTCTGTGTGTGTGTGTGTGTGTGTGTGTGTGTGTGTGTGTGTGTGTGTGTGTGTGTGTGTGAGAGAGAGAGAGAGAGAGGAGAACACTTAAGACATGACCTCTCAGACGGCCTTATGACAGGTCACCGCCTCTTCATTAACCTGAAATGATCACTGTGACCTCAGGAGCACCAAGTGATGACCTACCGATGACCTGCCGATGACCTGCTGATGACCAAGGAGAGAGAAAAGGGAGAAGATGGCTGTGTTGTCTTACCTTGTGTTGCATTGGAAAGGAAATGCAAAGGTCATAGGTAAGCTTGCGATGAGTGATTCTGAGGGAGGGACAGGAGTGAAGTGAGGGAGCTTAGGGAGTGTTGGAGGGGAGGGGAGGATAGGGGAGGATAGGTGTTGGGGATGACAGAGGACGCTATATGTATGTTGACGTATGTGGTTCCTGTTTAGAGTTGGGAGTGTCGTAAAAAACCCAAAATGTGAGGATGAAGGTAAAATGGTGGGCTCTCTCTCTCTCTCTCTCTCTCTCTCTCTCTCTCTCTCTCTCTCTCTCTCTCTCTCTCTCTCTCTCTCTCTCTCTCTCTCGGACGGGGTGTGGTCAGACGGTCGGGTCGGGTAAGAGGCGAGGGAAAGATGCGTTAGGGTGTGGCTCGAGGCAGACACATTACAACTACCTTTCCCTTCTCCCAAGTATTCGTAATGGCACATCTCCTCTTCCTCCTCCTCCTCCTCCTCCTCTTCCTTCTCCTCTTCTTTCATTAGCATCTCCATCCATCCACTTTCTCCATGCTCCCTTATTCGTCCCTCAACGCTATTACCTCCTTTTACTCCCTCTCTATTCCTCACATTTACATTGCTCTTCCCCTCATTCCACCCTCGTTTTAAGTACTTCCATATCTATCTATCTATCCCTTCCATCCTTCCCTCTACTCCCGTCTCACCCCGTCCCGCCTCGTCCCCTCGTCTCCGCCTCCCTCTCCCGCCTCCCTCCCTTCACACTACACCCTCCCGTCCCGTCAGCCTGCCATCACGCCCTCCCTCATAACGAAATAAAATGACCTTCAAGTGTGGAACCTTTCTAAATAAATACTTAGACTTGAAGTTCACGACTGAGGAAGGGAATCAGTTTGGTATGAAGAGCCAGTCATTTTTTTGTTCTCTCTATCATTTTCTTTCTCTTTCATTTTTTTCTCTCTATAATTTTCTCTCTTTATAATTTTTTTGTTCTCTCTCTCTCTCTCTCTCTCTCTCTCTCTCTCTCTCTCTCTCTCTCTCTCTCTCTCTCTCTCTCTCTCTCTCTCTCTCTCTCTCTCTCTCTCTCTCTCTCTCTCTCTTTCTTTCTGGCTCGCTCACTTAATTAAAACATACATACATGAAACCAACGATAAAGATAATCAGAAAGGCGATGCTCTCTCTCTCTCTTCTCTCTTCTCTCTTCTCTCTCTCTCTCTCTCTCTCTCTCTCTCTCTCTCTCTCTCTCTCTCTCTCTCTCTCTCTCTCTCTCTCTCTCTCTAATGGGGTCCCGCTCTCCCTCTCTCCCCGACACAACCCGCCACACTCAGCTGGTGTCAGAAATCCGATCCTGTTATAGCCACTGTAAACATAAGGGGAACTTGGGCGGTGCGGGAAGACCAGAGGGGAGGACCGGGAGGGGAAAGAGGGTAGAGCAGGAGCAAGACAGGGGTAAGGCAGGGGTGAGGCATGGGCGAGGCAGGGGCACGGCAAGGGGTAGTAAGTAATGTGCATAGCTGTGGAAGGTAATAACATGAAATCCTTGGAGAATATAATGAATAAAATAATACAAAAGATAAAGGATATGAAGGTTCTTAAAATTTCAGGAAGGTACAGAGACAACAGTATAATAGTAAGCGCCATAGAAACAGTTAAGAGGAAAGCAGACAAAGAAGAGACTAAAGGGAAGGGAAAAGGATGAGAATCAGCACATGAGTAGAGACGCTTAAAAGGATGCTGGAAACTGGAAAGAAAGAGGACACACGGATAAGAGGGAAGAAGCAAAGGGAGAGAGAAAGAGAGAGGGAGAGAGAGAGAGAGAAAGACGCAGTAAGGAAAAAATAAACGGAAGTGTAAAGAGGTTTCAGGAAAGTGACTTGAAAACATGAAGAGGAGCAGAAAGGCAGCACATTAGCGAGGAAAGAGGAGAGCGAGTAGGGGAGGAGGCATAATGAAAGCGGAGGAGGGGAAGAAGGGAAGCAAGGGGAAGAGAGAGAAAGAGAAAAAAAAAACTACTGGGATGTGTGCGGAGGAGAGGAAGGAAAACTAACACCACCCATGTAAATAAATATCTTGACTTAATAATATAACGCCACCACCTCCCTTAGAATCAGTGCCAAGTCTCCATTAGCGACTGACGACCGTAACACCACTAATTCATTTTATTTCAACCCATTTTATTTGGTTGAGTTTACCTTTCAAATTTGTCTCTCTTTACCCTCGATGCTTTTCGTAATTGCAGTTGATGTAAGGTAGGGAGAGAGAGAAAGAGAGAGAGAGAGAGAGAGAGAGAGAGAGAGAGAGAGAGAGAGAGAGAGAGAGAGAGAGAGAGAGAGAGAGAGAGAGAGAGAGAGAGAAGAGGGGAAAGAAAACTGATATGGTGTTCCTCGCAGACACACCTCCCTAAGGAGTTGACAAAAGAGAGTGAGTGATTCCTCCCATTTAGAGGTTGGGTGAGGCCATTGTCCCTCCAGCAAGCGGCGTCTCTCTCTGTATGTCTCTAAGGAGGAGGAAGAGGAGGAGGAGGAGGAGGAGGAGGAGGAGGAGGAGGAGGAGGAGGAGGAGATGTTTTCCCTCTAGGTAACGCCCTTTCAGCCGTCACGTTCCTCTCCTTGCAGGAACGTGAGGTTTCAGCGTTCAACGGCTTCCCTCGGGCGTTGAGGGGTAAGGTGGGAGGAGGAGGAGGAGGAAGAGGAGGAGGAGGAGGAGGAGGAGGAGGAGGAGGAGGAGGAGGAGGAGGAAGAAGAAGAAGAGAGTGAATTTGACTTGAGGGATAGCAAGGGAAACGAGGTGGGAAAGGAGTGAGTGGAGAAGATATGGTGTTGGAGAAGGGAAAGGATGGCGATAGTGTGTGTGTGTGTGTGTGTGTGTGTGTGTGGTGTGTGTGTGTGTGTGTGTGTTGATTTGACGTAAGGGGGGAGGGGGTTTGTCGCCTAGTTCTGGCACAGCGGCGAGGATAAGATGAGGGAGGAAGATAGATGATGAGGCGAAGGTGTGGCCGAGGCGATGAGGGCTGAAAAGGGGGGGCAGGGGGGAAGGGGGAAGAGGGGAGAGGGGAAGAAAGGGGAGAGGGAAGGTGGGAGGGGGGGAAGAAGGGGGGGGTGAGGACGACCCAATAAAACAAACGTCACTTTTTTTCTCTCTCTCTGAGTCGTCGTTTGGCAGCGTTTTAATTGACATGTCTACTGTGTGTGTGTGTGTGTGTGTGTGTGTGTGTGTGTGTGTGTGTGTGTGTGTGTGTGTGTGTGTGTGTGTGTGTGTGTGTGTGTGTGTGTGTGTGTGTGTGTTGTGTGTGTGTACGTGAGAGATTGACTCCATTAGGCGGTGACAGGTGACCACAGACAGACGGACAGACAAACAGACAGACAAACAGACAGACAGACAGACAGACAGACAGACAGCTGCCACGCGCATACCTCAACCAAAGTAAACAAACAGAACGTCACCCCAAAATATCAACCAATGAGAAACTTGCAAAGATGCGACACTCATGACCCGCCCCCCCCTTCACCAAAAAAATAAATCCTCTACTACACTGTCTAAACTCTCCTCCCTTCGTACCCTTCACTACTTTTTCCTTCCATCCCCTTCCTCCCTCCCCTTCATCCCCTTCTTTCCCCTCATTTTTGGAACGCGTGGAGCAAGACAAGACAGCCAAAAATTATACATAAACAATAACAGTGAGACGGCACAGTATGACAAACCGAGACTTGAGGAAGTAAACATATTCTCTCTCTCTCTCTCTCTCTCTCTCTCTCTCTCTCTCTCTCTCTCTCTCTCTCTCTCTCTCTCTCTCTCTCTCTCTCTCTCTCTCTCTCTCTCGGGGACGCGGAAGAAAGGTTTATTTAAGCGAATCAAGATAGCAAGGGAAGCATTATGGTCGGGATGGTGCTCGTCCGTGACATAGTTGTAAACACATATAGAGTTTTCTGTTTGTGGGCGATATGGCACCTGTGGAGGAGGAGGAGAGAATGAAGAGGAGGAGAGAGGAGGAGGAGGAGGAGGAGGAGGAGGAGGAGGAGGAGGAGGAGGAGGAGGAGGAGGAGGAGGAGGAGGTGGTTGGAAAGGACCAGAGAAAATAAACAAAGACTGCATATTGTTTCTCCATATCTTGACGTAAATCACTACCACTATACTACCCCCCTCTCTCCTCTCTCTCTCTCTCTCTCTCTCTCTCTCTCTCTCTCTCTCTCTCTCTCTCTCTCTCTCTCTCTCTCACACACACACAGGTAAACTTCCCGGCCTCCCTGGCAAACTTGCAATTAAAACAGACAGATGGGGCGACCAATACGATAAATTCTGAAGAAGCAAATCCTACCAGCAAGAAATTGAAGCCGTCCTCAGAATCTATGTTGCAATACCTTGACGTGACCTTATTGACCTGACCGTCGCCAGTCCAGAAGAGTTCAGAGGTCAACGAGGGTCCAGTGATGAGGAGCGAGAGGGAGAGGGAGTGGGAGGGAAGGAGAGAGGGAGTGGGAGGGAGAGGAAGAGAAGGAGGGAGATTGATATATAAGCAATTGGTTGGGTAAGTCAGTAAAAGAATAGATGATGGATGGAATACCAGAAAGAAGAGGATGATGATGGAGGGGAAAGGAGGGAGAAAAATGAGGGGGGAAAGGAGGGGGGAGAGGGAAGGAAGTAGATAAATGTATAAATGAAGAACATAACATGAACATTATAGAATAGCGAGGGAACAAAAAAAAATTAAAAAAAATCAAAAGAACAAACACACGTTCTGGAAATCAATAAAGACGAAGGAGAAAGAGACAAAAAACATAAATAAAAAAATGAAGATAAATGAATAAGTAACCAAAAAAACGAAAGAAAAAAAAAAGAGAAAACGAAGGATGAACGAACATGAGTAACCAAAGGCAAACAAGCAAAGAGTGATGAAAGAGAACCATAAACAGCAGGAGAACAATACATAAAACCAAAACAAAAGGAGAGGGGAACAGCGCTAAAGGGGAAGGGAAAGGAGTGAGGAAAAATGCAGAGCTGTAGTAGTCGTTAAAAGAAGACGCAGGAGAACGAGGAGGAGGTGGAAAAGGAGGAGGAGGAGGAGGAGGAGGAGGAGGAGGAGGAGGAGGAGGAGGAGGAGGAGGAGGAGGAGGAGGAGGAGGAGGAAGTAAACGGAAGACGAAAAGGAGCAAGGTTGGAAGGGCACGATGGAAAATAAGGAAAGGAAGAGAAGGAATGGAAGGGGTTGGAGGGAGGGAGAGAGAGGAAGAGGTGGAGGGAGGGAGGGAGAGACAGGAAGGCAAGGAGGGTGATGGAGGCATATGTCACAAAACTAATGGAGGAGGAAGAGAAGGAGGAAGTGAAAGAGGAGAAACGAGGTGGAAAGAATTGGAGTGCACAAAATATATTTTTACACAATTAATAAATTCGGAAAAAGCGAGGCACAGAAAAGAGAGAGCGAGAGCGCGAGAGCGAGAGAGAGAGAGAGAGAGAGAGAGAGAGAGAGAGAGAGAGAGAGAGAGAGAGAGAGAGAGAGAGAGAGAGAGAGAGAGAGAGAGAGAGAGAGAGAGAGAGAGAGAGAGAGAGAGAAACACAGTATAAAGCAAAATAATAAAAGAAGGAAAAGATAAAAAAGATATATGAAAGAAGAAAAAAAAAAGCAGGACATGATGGAAAGAGAAAAATGGACGGAAGGAAAGGAAAGACAAAGAGGCGGGAAGCAAAGGTGATAAAAGAGAGAAAGTAAATAAGACGAACAAACGCAGTGAAATAATGGGAAAAGAGAGAGAGAGAGAGAGAGAGAGAGAGAGAGAGAGAGAGAGAGAGAGAGAGAGAGAGAGAGAGAGAGAGAGAGAGAGAGAGAGAGAGAGAGAGAGAGAGAGCAATCAGGAAGCGACCAGCGACATGAGGAAATAACTGAGGGTCAATATAAGAGAACTGGAGAAGGAGGAGGAGGAGGAGAAGAAGGAAGAAGAAGAGGAGGAGGAGGAGGAAGAGGAGGTAAATCCCGGTTATATAATCTGTTTATTTGTCAGCCAAACATACCCACCCCCCAAAAAATAATAAAATAAATAAATAAAGACTACGAAGGACACGAGCAGTATTTAGTTGAGAAAAATCACAAGTAAATAAAAAATAAAATAAAAAAAAGAGCAAAAAAAATACACCCACATGAAAAATAAATATATGAATCATTACGAAAAAGAGATTTCACACACACATGATAAAAAAAAACACACACACACACACACACAGACATCCAAACACACACAGTCACCCTTCCTCCCTCCCTCCCCCACTAAACACCCCTACCAGTCCTGAAATGTACCCAGAGGAACCCGCTAACCTCCCTCCACCTCCTTCCTCTCCTTTCCTTCCCCTCCGCCAGTCTCCCTTCATTCCCCCAGCAGGAGTAGCGGGAGGGAGAATGCGTTTACCGAAGTGGCGTTCTCCTCAATCTCTCCTGCGCCTTCTGTAACTAGCCCGGCAGTATATAAAGGGAGCCCCCGCCGTACTGCCAATATAATGCCTCCGTCATGCCCTATATAGCCGGATACCCATCTTATATAAACAGGGAGTAAATTAAACGCGCTTGGTTGCTGATGAGGCTAGATGGCGGTGCTGATAGCGTCCCCAGCACCACCTGATACGGATCTAATTACCTGAGTATGGTGAGGCGCGGCAGGTGAGTTATGGTGGTGTGGCAGGGCAAGGCAGGGCTAGGCAGGGCGGGGCCAGGTGGAGGTGGGTGGAGGGAGGTAAGGGAGGATTAGTAATGCAAGGTTGTCTGTGGGTGGATTACCTAAATCTGGTCCACCACAAGGCTAAGGGTATGTTAAGTTGACCTGACCTTGCGTGACGTGACCTGACCTGACGTGCCTGTACTCCCTCCGGCCTTGTGTGAATAGGTAAGAGGAAGTGACCATTGTAATTTGTCTCCACCAGGTGTATTAATTAATCTTCGCAGGTGAAAGTGAAGGTATAAGTCAGCGGCGTGGACTACAAAGGACGTTACCTTGTCCAAATTTAGTCTCCGTAATCTACCTAGCTTTTTTTTTTTTTTTTTATCTGTCTCTCTCTATCTCTATTATTATTATTATTATTTTGTTTTGCCCTTTGCTATGGTCACTATTTATTATTTATTCTTTTAACACTCCTCTTCGTATCCCTTTTGCCCGTTGAACCCACGCAACACCTACCTACCTACCTACCTACCTACCTTGGCCTCAACACAATGAACTGAGGCGAAAAGTAAATAAGTAAGTAAGTAAATAAATAAACACCTTTTACCTCCCAAAATAAACTGAAAAAAGAAAAGAAAAAGAAAGTACAAATAAAATCTAGATCATGTCAAGGAAAGAAAAAAAAAATTAAATCCTGCCACTGAAAGACGAATGAAAAAAAGGAGATGAACACTTTTAAAGCAAGCAAAAAAGGAGATCAAAGCGAATGTAATAAATACTTTTTGAAACCGCCTGTGACTTGCGAAATAAAGAGGAATGAATACTGAAAGAAAAACAGACGCAAATTATCACGTGGAAAAAGGAAACAGACAAGCAGAATAAAAGGGAGGAACAAAGAGAGACATGAAAAAATAAATATATACTGCAAGAAACATACGGATAAAGTTACATACAAACAAACACACGAACAGAGAAACAAACGGCGAGACAGACAGACAAGTGAACAGGTGGACAGGGAGACGGACAGGTAAGGAAGGCTGCAGTCCGTCCCTTCCGTAGGTGCATATCTGGCGTGTTTGTTGAGTAAACTCTTCCATGTTAATATCCAAGGTAAGATAAACACTTGATACTTGCATTGTTGACACAGCAGAACACACACACACACACACACACACACACACACACACACACACACACACACACACACACACACACACACACAGTCACATACGTATACGAGTACACACATTATCTCATAAAATGCAAACAAATGACTACACGTCCATATTTCACACCTGGATTCCCTTTACCTGTCCCTCTAATGAGTCTGGTGTCAGCGAGGGGAAGCGTAACACTCCCAGCAGGTCTCACCTTGGACAAATTACAGGTGAGTATTACGGGTGATTACCGCGGCAGGTGGGTGACAGCAAGGAAGGAAGGTGGAAAGGCAACCCCGCAACGCCCGTTTTCTTTCGCAACGCAAAAAGAAAGCGAGCTAAAATTTAAGGGGATAAGGAGAGAGAAAAAAATGGACTTCGTGAGAATAGGATGATGATGGTGAGGTGGTGGAGGAGAAAGGGTACGAAGAGGAGGAAGAAGAGGAGGAAGAGGAGGAAGAAGAAGCGGAGCAAGAAAAGAAGGAGGTGGTGGTGGAGGAGGAGGCATAAGAAATAAATAGAAAAAGAGATGAGGTGAAGAAACAAGAAAAAGTATACAAAAAGGAAGAAGAAAAAGAACAAGAACAAGAAGAGCAAGAAGAAGAGGAAGAAGAAGAGGGAGAAAAAGAAGAGGAGGAAAAAAAGAGAAAGAGGAGGAGGAGGAGGGTGGAGATAGATGATGGCTTATATGCATAGACATTAGCTGCATGAAAAACACAGGTACACACACACACACACACACACACACACACACACACACACACACACACACACACACTCACACACACACACACACACAACACACACACACCACACACACACACACACACACACCCACACACACACATAAGACTCACCTCTAACCCCGGGCGTGTGAGGTGAGGTGCATCAAGTCATTTAGGAATTTGCATATAATAGAGACACGTAATTTATACCACCATAAATAAAGGGGCTGTCCATGATGAATCGGCAAGCCCACCCCGGCGCAGGGCAAACACGGCGCCTTCAGCGATAATGATTGGATTGAGATGTAAATAATAATACCCTGAACCGCACGTATATTCTCGCGACGTATTGAATCAGATACATATTTGGAAAGGCAAAGCACACGTATACACACACACACGTATACACACACACACGTATACATACACACAAACACACGTATATAGGTAATGAGGCGTCCCATCCGTGTGAATGTATATATATATAAAAAAAAATGAATAACATGTAATTTTCCCTATCGATTTCAAGTAATGTTCCTTCAGGTGGTATAGTAATTATTTTGTAACTGAGCGTCTCTCTCTTTCACTGATGACTCACTCTCTCTCTCTCTCTCTCTCTCTCTCTCTCTCTCTCTCTCCTCTCTCTCTCTCTCTCTCTCTCTCTCTCTCTCTCTCTCTCTCTCTCTCTCTCTCTCTCTCTCTCTCTCTCTCTCTCTCTCTCTCTCTCTCTCTCTCTCTCTCTCTCTCTCTCTCTCTCTCTCTCTCTCTTTCATTCTCTCTCTAATCGACGTAAATAAGTCAGGACCCAAATCATGCCTTTCTTGGACCCCCGAATCGCGGTCCCCAGCGGCTCCTCCCTTAGCTGGGCGCCCTGAACACACGCCTTAACCCATTCAGTTCTTGCGGCACACCGTATGTGCCAGCAGCGTCTCCCTCTCCTGTGTTTGCGGCACGACGTCTGTGCCAAGATCTTTATATCATTCCCATGCATATACATATGATGTATAGGCCAGTGTAACAACTTTTATCATTATTTACAAATTTCTATTGTCTTATGTATCAGAATTACCGTTCTTATGAGTATTTATGTGATATTCAATAGATAATTTTACGGTACGATAACTGCGGTTTGGCAACACCACCGGCAGCAATATATAACCGTCGCTCCGTCGGCCGTCAGCGACGGGCTCTTCTAGCTAGCATTAGATATTGGATATTGAAAATATTGGAAATATTGAAAATATCATAGCAGCATCTGATACACCTAATTAAACTGTACAACTGTCATTATGAATATTTGTTTTATGACTAATAATTACGCAGTAAAATGAAACTTAATATTTATTTAAAAACATGACTTTCCTCCTCATTTTCTCGAAAGCTATTAGAGATATTGGAAATATCATTGCAGCATCTGATACACCTAATTAAACTGTACAACTGTCATTATGAATATTTGTTCTATGACTAATAATTACGCAGTAAAATGAAACTTAATATTATATAT
>JAPQNM010000044.1:6044353-6076853 GCA_029783475.1 Metacarcinus magister
TTGCAGCACTGATACACCTAATTAAACTGTACAACTGTAATTATGAATATTTGTTTCTATGACTAATAATTACGCAGTAAAATGAAACTTAATATTTATATAAAAACATGACTTTCCTCCTCATTTTCCTGAAAGCTATTAGAGATATTGGAAATATCATTGCAGCATCTCATACACCTAATTAAACTGTACAACGCTCATTATGAATATTTGTTCTATGACTAATAATTACGCAGTAAAATGAAACTTAATATTTATATAAAAACATGACTTTCCTCCTCATTTTCCCGAAAGCTATTAGAGATATTGGAAATATCATTGCAGCATCTGATACACCTAATTAAACTGTACAACTGATATTATGAATATTTGTTCTATGACTAATAATTACGCAGTAAAATGAAACTTAATATTTATATAAAAACATGACTTTCCTCCTCATTTTCTCGAAAGCTACTAGAGATATTGGAAATATCATTGCAGCATCTGATACACCTAATTAAACTCTAAAACTGAAATTATGAATATTTGTTCTATGACTAATAATTACTCAGTAAAATGAAACTTAATATTTTTATATAAACATAAATTTTCTCCTCATTTCCTCGAAAGCTATTACAGATATTGGAAATATCATTGCAGCATCTGATAGACCTAATTAAACCGTACAACTGTCATTACTAATATTTTTTCTATGACTAATAATTACGCAGTAAAATGAAACTTAATATTTATATAAAAACATGAATTTTTCTCATTTTCTCGAAAGCTATTAGAGATATTGAAAATATTATTGCAGCATCTGATAGACCTAATTAAACTGTAAAACTGAAATTATGAATATTTGTTCTATGACTAATAATTACGCAGTAAAATGAAACTTAATATTTATATAAAAACATGACTTTCCTTCTCATTTTCCCGAAAGCTATTAAAAATATTGTAAATATCATTGCAGCATCTGATACACCTAATTAAACTGTACAACTGTAATTATGAATATTTGTTTTATGACTAATAATTACGCAGTAAAATGAAACTTAATATTTATATAAAAACATGACTTTCCTCCTCATTTTCCCGAAAGCTATTAGAGATATTGGAAATATCATTGCAGCATCTGATACACCTAATTAAACTGTACAACTGTCATTATGAATATTTGTTATATGATTAATAATTACGCAGTAAAATGAAACTTAATATTTATATATAAACATGACTTTCCTCCTCATTTTCCCGAAAGCTATTAGAGATATTGGAAATATCATTGCAGCATCTGATATACCTAATTAAATTGTAAAACTGATATAATGAATATTTGTTCTATGACTAATAATTACGCAGTAAAATTAAACTTAATATTTATTTAAAAACATGACTTTCCTCCTAATTTTCTCGAAAGCTATTAGAGATATTGGAAATATCATTGCAGCATCTGATACACCTAATTAAACTGTACAACTGATATTATGAATATTTGTTCTATGGCTAATAATTACGCAGTAAAATGAAACTTAATATTTATATAAAAACATGACTTTCCTCCTCATTTTCTCGAAAGCTATTAGAGATATTGGAAATATCATTGCAGCATCTGATACACCTACTTAAACTGTACAACTCTCATTATGAATATTTGTTCTATGACTAATAATTACGCAGTAAAATGAAACTTAATTTTTATATAAAAACATGACTTTCGTCCTCATTTTCTCGAAAGCTATTAGAGATATTTGAAATATTATTGCAGCATCTGATAGACCTAATTAAAATCTACTACTGTCATTATGAATATTTTCACTAGTACTAATAAATACTGAATTTTACTTTTTTTTAAATTACTTTCTTCCTCGTTTTCTCGAAAGCTATTAAAGATATTGGAAATATCATTGCATCATCTGATACACCTAATTCAACTGTACAACTGATATTATGAATATTTGTTCTATGACTAATAATTACGCAGTAAAATAAAACCGTATTTTTATATAAAAACATGACTTTCCTCGTCATTTTCTCGAAAGCTATTAGAGATATTGGAAATATAATTGCAGCATCTGATAGACCTAATTAAACTATACAACTGATAGTATGAATATTTGTTCTATGACTAATAATTACGCAGTAAAATGAAACTTAATATTTATTTAAAAACATGACTTTCCTCCTCATTTTCTCGAAAGCTATTAGAGATATTGGAAATATCATTGCAGCATCTGATACACCTAATGAAACTGTACATTTGATATTATCAATATTTGTTCTATGGCTAATAATTACGCAGTAAAATGAAACTTAATATTTATATAAAAACATGACTTTCCTCCTCATTTTCTCGAAAGCTACTAGAGATATTAGAAATATCATTGCAGCATCTGATACACCTAATTAAACTCTAAAACTGAAATTATGAATATTTGTTCTATGACTAATAATTACTCAGTAAAATGAAACTTAATATTTTTATATAAACATAAATTTTCTCATTTCCTCGAAAGCTATTACAGATATTGGAAATATCATTGCAGCATCTGATAGACCTAATTAAACCGTACAACTGTCATTACTAATATTTTTTCTATGACTAATAATTACGCAGTAAAATGAAACTTAATATTTATATAAAAACATGAATTTTTCTCATTTTCTCGAAAGCTATTAGAGATATTGAAAATATCATTGCAGCATCTGATAGACCTAATTAAACTGTAAAACTGAAATTATGAATATTTGTTCTATGACTAATAATTACGCAGTAAAATGAAACTTAATATTTATATAAAAACATGACTTTCCTCCTCATTTTCCCGAAAGCTATTAAAAATATTGTAAATATCATTGCAGCACCTGATACACCTAATTAAACTGTACAACTGTAATTATGAATATTTGTTTTATGACTAATAATTACGCAGTAAAATGAAACTTAATATTTATATAAAAACATGACTTTCCTCCTCATTTTCCTGAAAGCTATTAGAGATATTGGAAATATCATTGCAGCATCTCATACACCTAATTAAACTGTACAACGCTCATTATGAATATTTGTTCTATGACTAATAATTACGCAGTAAAATGAAACTTAATATTTATATATAAACATGACTTTCCTCCTAATTTTCCCGAAAGCTATTAGAGATATTGGAAATATCATTGCAGCATCTGATACACCTAATTAAACTGTAAAACTGATTTAATGAATATTTGTTCTATGACTAATAATTACGCAGTAAAATGAAACTTAATATTTATATAAAAACATGACTTTCCTCCTCATTTTCTCGAAAGCTATTAGAGATATTGGAAATATCATTGCAGCATCTGATACACCTAATTAAACTGTACAACTGATATTATGAATATTTGTTCTATGGCTAATAATTACGCAGTAAAATGAAACTTAATATTTATATAAAAACATGACTTTCCTCCTCATTTTCTCGAAAGCTAATAGAGATATTGGAAATATCATTGCAGCATCTGATACACCTAATTAAACTGTACAACTCTCATTATGAATATTTGTTCTATGACTAATAATTACGCAGTAAAATGAAACTTAATTTTTATATAAAAACATGACTTTCCTCCTCATTTTCTCGAAAGCTATTAGAGATATTTGAAATATTATTGCAGCATCTGATAGACCTAATTAAAATCTACTACTGTCATTATGAATATTTTCACTAGTACTAATAAATACTGAATTTTACTTTTTTTAAAATTACTTTCTTCCTCGTTTTCTTGAAAGCTATTAGAGATATTGGAAATATCATTGCATCATCTGATACACCTAATTCAACTGTACAACTGATATTATGAATATTTGTTCTATGACTAATAATTACGCAGTAAAATAAAACCGTATTTTTATATAAAAACATGACTTTCCTCGTCATTTTCTCGAAAGCTACTCGAGATATTGGAAATATAATTGCAGCATCTGATAGACCTAATTAAACTGTACAACTGATAGTATGAATATTTGTTCTATGACTAATAATTACGCAGTAAAATGAAACTTAATATTTATTTAAAAACATGACTTTCTTCCTTGTTTTCTCGAAAGCTATTAGAGATATTGGAAATATCATTCCATCATCTGATACACCTAATTAAATTGTACAACTGTCATTATGAATATTTGTTCTATGACTAATAATTACGCAGTAAAATGAAACTTAATTTTTATATAAAAACATGACTTTCCTCCTCATTTTCCGGAAAGCTATTAGAAATATTGGAAATATCATTGCAGCATCTGATACACCTAATTAAATTGTACAACTGTCATTATGAATATTTGTTCTATGACTAATAATTACGCAGTAAAATGAAACTTAATATTTATATAAAAACATGACTTTCCTCCTCATTTTCTCTTTCACTTTCTCTCTCTCTCTCTCTCTCTCTCTCTCTCTCTCTATATATATATATATATATATATATATATATATATATATATATATATATATATATACATATATATATATATATATATATATATATATATATAAATATATATATATATATATATATATATATATATATATATATATAAATATATATATATATATATATATATATATATATATATAGTATATGTATATATATATATATATATATATATATATATATATATGTATATATATATATATATATATATATATATATATATATATAAATAAATATATATATATATATATATATATATATATATATATATATATACATATATATATATATATATATATATATATATATATAAATATATATATATATATATATATATATATATATATATATGTATATATATATATATATATATATATATATATATATATGTATATATATATATATATATATATATATATATATATATATATATATATTTAAATATATATATATATATATATATATATATATATATATATATATATACACAGAAACGTCCTTTTGCTTTCTGTTTATATACACTCAAACACACACACACACACACACACACACACACACACACACACGTTTTGTGAACGCGCGCTTGTGTGTGTGTGTGTGTGTGTGTGTGTGTGTGTGTGTGTGTGTGTGTGTGTGTGTGTGTGTGTGTGTGTGGTGTCTTTCTTTTACACACTCACACACACACACACACACACACACACGTATCAAGATAGGTAATGAGACAGGTAACTCCCAACAGGTGAAAGAGAAATCATGTAACATCCACATTTCCTCCTCCTCCTCCTTCTCCTTCTCTTTCTCCTCCTTCTCCTCTTTCTCCTCCTTCTCTTTCCCTAACCTAACCTCATAACAGATGACCCTCAAGTCAAAACTCCACCCTACAGTAAATTTCAGTCATTTTGCTTCCACACAAAAAAGTAAAAAAACAGAAAAGAATAATAAAAAAAAAAACATCTGAAATGGACGTTCTTCATCACGCAAACTTACCTCATCTATTCTTTGTCTTCTTTCTTTTTATCCTTTACCAAGTTACAGAAACGAGTGGGAGATGAAATAGAGGAGAGTTAAGCTTCTCTGTGTGTGGCGAGTAGGGAAGGGGGAGGAGGAGGAGGAAGAGGAGGAGGAATGGGGAGGGGGGGGACTAGGAAGACAGAAAAGGGGGGAACGTGCGTGGGAGATTAGACTATGGTGTGTGTGTGTGCGTTGAGGTGGAAAGGGTGAAGAGAAAGAGGGAGTGAGTGGGAGTGGAGGCTCAGAGAACGTGTATGCTCCACAGGGAACGACACTTGGACCCTTGGGGAATGTGGATGCTGATGAAGGTGATGGGGGAAGCCGGTGGATTGAGTCAGTAGAGAGGAAAAGCGTAAAACTGAGGCAGGGTACGTGTGTGTGTGTGTGTGTGTGTTGGGGGGAGGGGGTGGTGTAGAGGGTGAGAAGAACCAGTAAATACAGAACCACCTGGAAAATGAGAGAGAGAGAGAGAGAGAGAGAGAGAGAGAGAGAGAGAGAGAGAGAGAGAGAGAGAGAGAGAGAGAGAGAGAGAGAGAGAGAGAGAGAGAGAGAGAGAGAGAGAGAGAGAGAGAGAGAGACACACACACACACACACACAATACCACAAAGAAAAAAAGAAAAAGCTTACATCTTACGAAAAAATGGTTAAATTTGTGAATGAAGGAAGATAAGAAAGAAAAAAAAAAAACGCGTATGATTAATTCAATAAGAAAAAATAAAATTAATGAACATGTCACGAAAAAAATATATATAAGATACAAAACAAGTTACAAATTGAAGCTGAAATATATCAACCCAAGTAATAATAATAATAAAAAAGAAACTAATAGCAATAAAAATAGATAACCCATTACGCCCCAAAGACCACATTACCGCCCCACTAACACGCCGGACATCCCAGGCACGTGACACCACTTGGCGGAACGTGATGGAACTCCCGAAAACGTGTCGAGGATCCTAATCAAGCCTCCCCTTACTTCCCCCACCCTAGTAACCCCACTCCCCCCCACCCTAGTAACCCCACTCCCCCCCACCCTAGTAACCCCACTCCCCCCCACCCTAGTAACCCCACTCCCCCCCACCCTAGTAACCCCCCTCCCCCCCACCCTCCTTAGCGGCACTGTGACCTTATCTCTCGGGGCGCCGCAATTAGATAACAATTAGCCATTAACCTGTCGGCCGTGTCACCTTACTTCGGTTAAATGGACGTCAAGTAAAGCCATTTGACCAACCAAATTACCCCTTCAGCGTCTCCGGCAGCCCCGTTATAGTGCCTCTGGACAGTGCCAAGTGCCAGGGCCTTCCACTACACTTTTTTGTTTCCTTTTATATAGTATTCTTTTGTGTTTTATTGTCGATGGATATTGTTTGGTAATTGTATAGTTCTTATTCCCTCTATTGTGTTTCCTGTTCAGTCTTCACTTGATGATTTTCTTACTTACGATGTTACTGATTGAACACCTCGCGTCATAACATATATTTCCTTGCTTAATTGTATACCTTTACTTCCTTCCTTCCTGCTTTCCTTCCTCTCCCCCTCAGCACACCCAGCGCGTCACCAGCCACTTACAGCACCTTTCTCTTCCTCAAATCATACATTGCCACCACCACCACCACCACCACTCCTTCACCAGATCATTTTTCTTTCAGCGTCTCAGCGTCCCTTCGCCTCCTCCATTATTCCCGCACACCGCTCGTTAAACAGATGACTGAATCGATTGTCACCCTAACACAACGCACACACACACACACACACACACACCACGCCCATCAGATAACCCGCCTCATGCACTCACGGAAAGGCGTATTTTGTGCACTGAGGAAGAAAAAAAAAAAGTAAGAAAAAGGGGAATACAGAAAAATAATCTCGCCACTACGATAAACCTTCCGTGCAATTGTTCCTTATCTCCTTAACGCCTGACTGGAGTGCACGAAAAATTAGTCTCTCTTTGTCTTTTATCGCCGTGAGTCGCCGCCGCAGCCAAGGGACACGTGTAGATGGATTTTTATGGCGCCAAGCGGACATGCAACAAGAAGGAACCCCCAGCAACGCCATTACTTTGCCCTCCGCTGCGGGGTAACTCTCAGCCACTTCAAGGATCACGATTGCTCAGCGAGGTGACGTTGATTGATAAGTTGTGTATAAAATCCGTCTCTTCTCTCTCTCGCTCTCTCACCCTCTCTCTCTTTCTTGGACCGGTTTTCTCAGAGCGCGCTTGAGACTGACCAACCAACCAGTCATGAAATTATATGAAGTGTTTATCAAGTTTGAAATCGCGAGTTACATGCTCAGGTTGGTGGTGAATGCAGGTTAATTCTGTATGGATTAGTTTTGTGCTACATTCGTCTTAATTTGACATTCTAATGAAGAAAAACTGGGCCGGCGGGATCAGTTTCAGGTATGTGTTTATTTATCTAATTAATGAGTTACACCTTCTGCAGGAGACAAGATCACCTTCAGTATATACCTGCAGCTAAGGGCACAGGTCCGTCACACAGGTGAGTTATGAATTTAATTAACTGTGCTCACCTCGATTTACCTGAGAGGAGCAAGAGATAGGGAGGTGATGATGATGAAGAGAGGAGATGGTGGGATGTGGTGGTGGTGGTGGTGGTGGTGGTGGTGGTGGTGGGGGGTGGGGGTGATGGTGATGGTGGTGGTGGTGGTGGTGGTGGGGGTGGTGGTGGGGGTGGTGGTGATGGTGGTGACATAAATGGTTTCACCGATGATGAAGCAAGAACATTTTTCGTTCCCTTTTTCTTGTTATACTCATCCATCCAGTATAATTTTCTCCTCCTTTCTTTCTAGACCTCCACTTCCTTCTCCTCCTCCTCCACTTTCACCGTTCTTCGTCCTCCAGCCTCTCCCATCCTTCTCAAGCCATCAAGAAAATCCTGAGGCAATTGTCTTTTTATCGTTATCATCCTCCTCGTCCTCCTTCGGCTCCTTCCTCTTCCTCTTTTCTAACTGCACAATTTTCTCTTTCCTCCTTTTTATCTCCTTCTCCTTCACCTCATAAATCTCTTTCATCACTAAAAGCCAATTCACTGTTCTCGTTCCCATTCTATTCCTTCAGGGTGATTGTGGGGCTTTCGAGGCTTCAGGACCCTCCTTCAGGTGACTCACTGGATGACAGGTGAAGATGGATGACGTAACCTGATACACATACACATACACACACACACACACAGTAGCATGCACCCACATTCTCACCTCCCTCCACATACATATACATGCAGCGTGTATACCAAGGCGCATGCACGAACCCAAGAAGAAAACACACACACACACACACCCACACACCCACACACACACACACATTAATTCTCCTCCCCTCCCCCACGTTAAATCATGAAAAATGTACAGCTAACAAATAAAACTATACAAAAAAAAATCAATTAATAAATGCATAATACGACAATAAAATACAACACATTATGCCTGACCTTAATCTAATCAGCCAAGGTGGTCCCACTAAGACCCCAGGGGCACCATGACCCTTCGACCTCCCTCCCTCCCTCCGTGTTCCTGCAGCTAATCCCTGGCACATACGCGGCGGCGGCGGCGACATCCCTCTCAGACCCATCTATCAGGCTCAGGGGCGGGAATAAGGGGGTGACGCGGGATGGGAAGGCAAGGGACTGGGGCATGGGGGGTAAGGGAGTAAGGTAAGGTCCTCATTTGACCCGCTCACTACCTCCTACTGACCCCCACCACCTCCACCTCTGTGATGGAGTGGGTCGTGTCTTCCAGCACCAAGGTAGGGAGAAGGAGGAGGAGGTCAAGAGGGAGAGGGTGAGGACGTAGGCAATGAGTTGGAGGTGATGCATGGTAGGTTTATGCATGGAGTGGGTGAGAGGTTGTCTGGGTGTCTGGGTGAGTTGGGGAAGATGTGTGGAAATGCGTGTGGGCTGCTGTGATGCGTGAGGTGCTGCTGTGAGGGAAAGCAAAGATTCAAAAACAATGATGGCTACCAGGGATGTCACACGCAAACAGACATAAACATACAGACACACACACACACTCACAAAAAACGTTTACTGAAGAATCCTTCAACTGCCACGAACAACACTTTACAAAATCAGGAAAAAAGGCTTTTCATTTATAAATATCACTGAATCAATTTTTTTTTTAATTCGGAGATAAATAGAACAGAAATTCCTTACTTCAAGTACTCAAACATAAGGAATGATATAAAAATGACAAAACGTTTCAAACCCAGACCTCGTTTCCGTCAACAAACCTTTCAACAACTTAAACCTCGTGGGAATGGCGCAGGGAAAAAGAAACACTTCCTGGCAGGCGAAGATGAATATTTTAATACAAAAATAATTTGGTATGTACATATATACAGCTGACTAGCGATGCGGGGCGCGGGAGAGGAGGAGGCCCTGAAGTTTGGGGGTGGGGGGCAGGGGCTATCACAGTGTGGCGGGGGAGCGGACGGTAGGGTGTGCACTACACAGGCGGTGAGGCATCTCGAGGGCGTAGGGTCTCGTCTCGTACACTAGGGTGTGGAGGGAGTTGCTCACAGGCTACGTTCTCACTCTCTAAAGTGAGGGTGGGGTGAGGATAGGCCACTCTCTAGGGCGTTAAAGTGACTACGGTGAATCTAGAGGCTTTATATCCTGCATGTCTGTCAGGTTGTGGTGTTCGTAGGTTGATAGGGAAGGAAAGGGGTGGAAGTCACGGCCCCTCAGCATCCTGAGGGGCAGGACGGGGCACCACGAAGCACGGCAGCGCCTCAGCATTTTCTTATCTAAGGGGAGATACTGAGGCCTGCTGGCCAGCACCACACCATTATAGTGGCCCAGGGGTTGACACCCGCTGCTCTCAGCACCGACGTTATCCATATCACGTTTTCGTAAGTATCACTAGCATCCTCAGGTCCCGCCGGAGGCTCTGCTGCACCGCGTCTAGTGTGTGTTGCTGCGAGGAGGATCAACGGGCAGCGGAGGGTGACAGTCCACACGTACTCTGCGGCAGTTGGAGCTACCACCACCACCCCCTCCGCCACCACCAACACCCCGTCCCTGGAGAGTACTGAAGGTGAGGAGACCATCACGCGTGTTACAAGGCGCCACGTGAGCGTACACATCATAGGTGTGTTCCGAGGCTCCGTCACACGGCCACTCATACTGTTCCGACCCACCCATGTTGTCGTATTGTGAAGATGCTTTACGAGTGCCCTTGTAAGGGCTGTTAACCGATGGGTCACCCAAGTCAAGGTCCGGAGGCGGCGGGCAGGACGGTGGCGGCGGGAGGATGGCTGCCCAGTTGACTTGCACACCGGAGTCGTCGCTGTGGTGACGCCAGGGCGCACCCTGTTTGAGGTGGGGCGAGGGTGGCGCCAGCAAGGCTGTGGTGGCGTAGGGCTCCGTGGCTTCGTTGGGCCGCTGCACGCGTGGCTCAGCGTACTCATTAGCCAGTTGGTCTGGCCGCAGGAGGCGTGTCGACGATAGGCTGGAATCCTTGTCACTTTCCGAAGGTCGCCACAGCTTGTGTTCACTGTACATGTTGACGGAGTGATGGTCGGGGCAGAGGGACGGGTCCTGGTAGAGGGAGGGAGCGTGGGGAGGGTTAGAAGGTGGTGCCTTATATCGTAGCCTTCTCACGTACCACAGTGTGACCAAGAACAGCACCACCACCAGCGGCACCAACAGGTAGGCCAGCCAGGCAGGCTGGGGCGGCGCGTACAACACAGAACCTCCACCGTCCCCAGCCGCCAAAGCTTCTTCTGGGCTGCGGGTGTCAAGCAACACAGGGTCGCTGGAGGGTCCCGCCCCCGCCTCAGTGAGAGCCGCTACTTGCACGGTGTAGAGGCGGCCGGGCAGGAGGCCAGTCGCTTCCAGCCAGGGTGACGCAACGGTCTGTGTGCTGTTGCTGCCGTTGTGACTCAGTGTTACGCGGTAGCCTTGCAGCAGCCCACGGACCGCTGGACCTTCCACACTCGACCACTGGATGAGAAAGGAGCCCTCTTGGCGCCGCGCCACTCGCACGTCACCAGGTGATTCCAGTGGCACTGTGGAAAGAGAGAGAGAGAGATAAAATGAGTCGAGCGCGCGCACACGCACACACACACACACACACACGTACACAAGTACACACACACACACACAAACACAATTACACACACACACACACACACACACACACACACACACACACACACACACACACACAACACTTACCGTCCTCGGGAGTGGTGAGCGAGTAGGAGTTGGATGGCGTGCCTTCAACGCTGCGCCAGAAGGGCACCACGAAGAAGGCGTAGGGCGTGAAGGGCTGCAGGCCGCGCACCACGTGGGAGGAGGAAGAGGCGCCCAGCACAGTGGCCACCTGCACGCCGCCGCCCTCCCTCACCGAGTACACCAGCAAGCCCTCCACCGCGCCCTCCGCCGGGACCAGGAACTCCCAGGTGAGCAGCACGGTGTCGGGGGCGGTGGCCGAGGCCCCGGTGAGGGCGAGCACGGGTCGGGAGAGGCGGCGGCGAGCCTGTCGCAGCTGGTCTGCGTCGAGGCCAGACTCGCGGCGCGGCCTGGCAGTGACCGGATCAGACCAGGGGCTCGGGAAGGAGGCTCCGCGGCTGCTCACGGCGCGCACCAGGAAGGTGTAGGTGTGTCCGGGGGCGAGCTGGTCCACCACGCACGACTCCTGCGTGGTGACGGCGTCAGCCACACGCCACTCCGGCCACCCACGGCGCCAGTACTCCACCGAGTACCACTGCGCCCACTCCCCGCCCTCTTGTGAGTTAGGCAGCCAGCTCAGCCGCACCGCCGTCTGGTTCACGTCCACCACCCGTGGCTTGGTGGGCGGCGCCGGCAGCAGAGGCAGCGGCTCGCCGTCCCCTGCGTCCTCAGACACGCGCAGAGCTGCACTCTGTTCTGCGCTGCCCGTCGACGCCTTCACGTGGCAGGTGTAAACGCCGGCGTCGTCCAGACGCACGTCTTTGATAATGAGGGCGCCGTTGTCGGGCAGCGAGAAGCGGGAGTCGGCGGTGCCCTGCGAGATTGGGCGCGCCGGAAGGTGCGTTGCCTCCCGGTAGTGCCAGGTGACCCTGGCCTCGGCTGCCTCACTCACCACCTCACAGCGGAAGGTAACCATGCCTCCGGGGGCCACCTTCTGATCTTGGGGACCCACGCCCACGACGGGCGGGGGCAAGGCTAGCACCACAACCATCTCCGCCCAGGCGCTCACGCCGCCGCCGGTGCTCACGCCCCAGCAGTAGTAGGTGCCGCTGTCCTCGGTAGCCGCCTGCTGCAGGAGAAGCGTGTGCCCGTCTTCGCTGACGGAGGCGCGGCCACTGCTCTGGCCCGGGGCGAGGAGAGCAGTCCTGTCCAGCGTGGGGAGGCGCCACACCACCATCGGGCGCGGCGCGCCCTCCACGCGGCATGAGATCTTTGCGTCCTCGCCCGCCATCACCTGAAGGTGCTGCGGCCGCTGCGTCAGCTCGGGAGCGTCGACGACAGTGAGCGTGACACGTGCGGACGCCCTGCCTGCCTCGCTCTCCGCCTCACACACGTACACGCCGGAGTCTGCGGCCGCCACCTCCCGCAGCACCAGCCGCTGCTCCTCCAGCGTGGCGCGTCCTATTGGCATCTTGCCGTCCAGCCTCCGCCAGGTTACCACGGGTGCCGGTGACCCCTGCACCCGGCACGCCAGCTCCACCACCACGCCCGACGCCGCAGTCACGTTGGCCGGACGCTCCTCGAACCAGGGCGGCGCTGCGGACAGAGAGAAACTCAACTGAGTATGTACACTTGGGGAGCAGAGCCCCCTACATGTAAAGACAAACACACACACACACACACACACACACACACACACACACACACACACACTTACTCATGATGGAGAGGGCGGTGGTCGGAGACTCGCGGGATCCAGCAGCATTTCTGGCGCGACACACATAGACAGCCGAGTCTTTCTCGACGGCCTGGCTGATGACCAGGTCACCTTCATCCGTGACGGTGACGCGGCCAGAGTCGCTCACCTTGCGACCGTTTCTCAACCAGGTAACCTCAGGGCGGGGTGTGCCCCTGGGGGGCCTGCAGGGTAGGCTGACGGTGTCGCCGACGCTGGCCTTCACCGCGGGCTCTGCCACGTTCTGGAAGTCAGTGGCCAATGTGGCCACGATGAGGGTGGCGTTGCGGGAGCGTGTGGCGCCGTACCTGTTGGCAGCGACGCACCAGTAGGTGCCAGCGTCACTGTCCCTCCTGGTGGTAGTGACACGGAGGAAGAAGAGGGAGCCTGAGGGCAGCTGCACACGGTGGGCGCGGGGATCCTGCGGCGAGGTGGTCACCTCCTCACCGTCACGGAACCATCTGATGCGGGAAGCGCCCGAGGCGGCACAGTTGAGGGTGACGGGGTCATTGCGAGGCACCACCACGCTGCTCGGGTGCTCCCGCAGCACCGGCGGACCTTCTGGAACACAGAATGAGCTCGTTAAGAACAAAGTCCAATTTTTCTCAAGTAATAACAGAGACCCTGTACGTCTAGCATCTAAACTCCCTTGCGGCACTAAGGATCCATCTGCTCAATTCCCACCCACAATCACTTAACAAGCATCACTGCCCATCCCCACGCTGACACACCAGTGGGGCCAGACAGTCGTCAGAGACAGATAAATATTTGGAAGGACATTAAAGCCAAACAGCGCTGCGATGTTCCTGGGATGATAACCATATCATGCACCATCTCATTCCTATCATACACAGGATAGAACCAAACTAATACTCACTCACTCACTCTCTCTCTCTCTCTCTCTCTCTCTCTCTCTCTCTCTCTCTCTCTCTCTCTCTCTCTCTCTCTCTCTCTCTCTCTCTCTCTCTCTCTCCACCTGTGAAGACTCCCTTTGGGTTACTCCCTATGGCAGAAGGTAATGTGACTTTACGATTATTTGACTCAAACTAACAAGGCTAAATTGGAGTGATTATCTCTCTCTCTCTCTCTCTCTCTCTCTCTCTCTCTCTCTCTCTCTCTCTCTCTCTCTCTCTCTCTCTCTCTCTCTCTCTCTCTCTCCGCACACACACACACATACATACATACATGCAACCACATACGCACGCACGCACGCACGCACATTAGCCTCACAATACGGTAAGGTGGAGCTGCGAGGTAATTATAGTGTTGCAGTGTTCCAGTGGCGGCCTCGTCGTGAGGTTGGTGGCAATGCACAAGGCAGCCCCTCTAAATGGTTATTGAGGTGCCGGTATATGCCCACCAACTCTCTCTCTCTCTCTCTCTCTCTCTCTCTCTCTCTCTCTCTCTCTCTCTCTCTCTCTCTCTCTCTCTCTCTCTCTCTCTCTCTCTCTCTCTCAGTCCTCTACTTGCAATCTAGACGCAATCAACAATGTATTTTTCAGGTGCATGAGTAGTGTGGGTGTGGAGGAGGGTGTGGAGGAGGGACGGCTGTGGTGTGGATGAGGGTTCAGTGTGGTGAAGGTGTGGAGAAATAGCACGTGTACATGGTTTGGCTTGTGAAAGATGTGAGAAGTGCTCTGGAAGACGAATGAGGAGGAGGAGGAGGAGGAGGAGGAGGAGGAGGAGGAGGAGGAGGAGGAGGAGGAGGAGGAGGAGGAGGAGGAGGAGGAGGAGGAGTACGAGGAAGTGGTGTGGTGGTATAGTGGTAGTGGTAGTGTAGGTACCTGCCAGTTCCTGATACACCTGGGGCGACAGGTGAGTGAGGGCGCATGCTATTGCTATTTACTGGGTGGTGATGGTGGTGGTGGTGCGTGTTGGGTGCGGTGGTGGCGCGGTGGTAATGGATGTAGTTGTGGTTGTGGTGGTGATGGTGGTTGTGAGGCTATGGTGGTGGTGGTGGTGGTGGTCAGCTCACTATATAATCAGGTCATGATGAGAATTTTCAGACTATTATTCTCGGCTGAACACGTAAAATTCCGTTCCCGGGTTTGGGTTCACACGGGGTGGAAGGAAAGGAAAGGGGAAGGGGAAGGAGAAGGGGAACAAAGAAGAGGGGACGAGAAAAGGGGAATTAAAGAAAAAGAGAAGAGGTAAGGAAGGAAGGGAGAAATGAAAGAGCCATGACTGAACGGAAGAAGTTATGAGGTGAAAGGGTAGATGTAATGAGGTGAACAGAAATAAAAATAAAAATGAAGGGAGGAAGATGAGGAAGCAGACAAAGAGAATATAATAAGAAGACTGAAAGGAATAAAAATAGGAAGACAGAGAAGGGGAAGAGACGGTAGAGGAGGATAGAATGGATGGTAAGAGAGAGAGAGGGAGAGAGAGGGAGTGGATGATAAAGAGAGGGAAGGATGATAGGAGTGGAGGGGAAGAGGGGAGAACGTGAAGGGTGGGTGGGAGGGGAGGTGGTTCCAATGGGTTGGCTAGAGTCGTGTTGCGTGGTCACATTACCGCCATTCCTCCCCTCCCTCCCTCACCACTCCCTTCATTCATCCCTCAAACACACGCTACTAGACACACACACACACACACACACACACACACACACACACACATACACATACACATGGAAATCAAATACAGTGTTTAGCAGATGTTCACCCTTCCCCATCACCTCCTCCTCCTCCCTTCTATTCCTTCCTCCTCTTCTTACTTTCTTCTTCCTCCTCCTCCTCCTCCTCCTCCTAATCTTCTCCATCCTCCTCCTCCTCTTCCTCCTCCTCCTCTCCCGTCCAAAGACTCAAGGTATCAAATAACCATCAATCTCTTCTAAATGACTCGATAACGCAAAGACCTCAACCTCAAGTAGGCGAATGTGTTTTCTTCTTTTTATCTGTGTGTGTGTGTGTGTGTGTGTGTGTGTGTGTGTGTGTGTGTGTGTGTGTGTGTGTGTGGTTTGGAAAGAACAAGGAGGAGGAGGAACACAAGAGAAGGCTAGACACACAAGGACGAAGACGAGGAGAAAGAGGAAGAGAGAAGTAGGGGAAAAAAAAAAGACTAACGCCATTTACTGGGATTATATTATCTATTCCTTCACCACAGAACTGATGAACACGAGGAGGAGGAGGAGGAGGAAGAAGAGGAGGAAAAATAATAAAGGAAGAAACAAAAAAGGAGAGAAAACGGATACGAAACTGGAGAAGGAGAAGAGAAAAGAAGAGTAAAAAAAAAAAAAAATGATGAAATGTTATATCCGGGTTTAGAGTCACACATGTCCCCATCCCTAGCCACATGTCACCCCTCTCTCTCTCTCTCTCTCTCTCTCTCTCTCTCTCTCTCTCCTCTCTCTCTCTCTCTCTCTCTCACGATACCTTACTAACTACACCCACAAGGAGACCCACCCACACATCCTACCCCCCCACACCCATCTTGTCTCCCCTCTCCCCTCCTACCCCCCCCCCTCAGCCCCTCCCTCGTGAGCCCCGCCAGTCACGAACATTCCTTGGCTCCCCTCACGGTCCACCAGTTAATTACAGGACAACAGAAAGACAGGTGTATGGAAGGTAAGGTATTCCTGACCTGACGACGACAAAACGGAGGGGAAAAAAAATACTTACTATATCTACAAATTGCGTGCTTCTCTCTCTCTCTCTCTCTCTCTCTCTCATATCAGTATCAGCCATCGATACCGTTGTCCTATCAAACATACTACATCGTCAGGAAATTAATATACACACACACAAAAAAAACACAAGAAGCACTTTGCACTGACTGAATTGAGAGCTACTGAAAAAAATAATTAGTCAGAAGTTTCTATTCATTATAAAACTTGATCCCACAGAATAAATAAACACAATTGAAAGCAAACAGAACAAAACAGAACAGTGTATCCAAACAGACACGTTCAGAAGATCGACTTTATATGGTTTGAAGCTATAGAAAGCGTCTCGGCCTGGCTACATTAATTACCTCTTTTAGTCTTAACCGAAATTCCTTATTCTCGTAGATGTCGTGACGCTAACCACTGTGTGTGTGTGTGTGTGTGTGTGTGTGTGTGTGTGTGTGTGTGTGTGTGTGTGTGTGTGTGTGTACCTGTGGACGTTTGGAATCATTAATTATCGCGTGAGAGAGAGAGAGAGAGAGAGAGAGAGAGAGAGAGAGAGAGAGAGAGAGAGAGAGAGAGAGAGAGAGAGAGAGAGAGAGAGAGAGAGAAGGGAAAACCTACTTTATATACATTCCTTCTTTCCTTCATTGTAATCTTTTCCGGTTCCTTCTCCTTGCCTTCAATACCCAACGGTTCCTTCATGTCTCTTACTTCACCTTTCTTCTCTTCTTCCTGTTTACCCTCCTCGTTCTTTTTCCTCCTACCTGCTCGCAACCTTACAGCAGCTACCTCCCGTACACACACACACACACACACACACACACACACACACACACACACACACACACACACACACCTCATTTCTCCTAAAAAACCTAAATACATAACACCAACCACACTTACTTACTCCTTTCCTCTTTTGCTTCCAGTCATTCCTCTCTCCCTTCCTTCCCTCCCTCCCGAACCCCAAGCCTCAGCCCGTCCTTACTCCCTCTCCTGGTGCTGTCAGTCCCCCCCTTGCCCCCCTCAATGACATATGGACGACGCCCCCGCCGCTGACAGCTACATGGGGACCTATTCACACACATCATAAAGCCGGGACACTGAGGCATAAACGTCCGGCCCATAAGACCCTCACTTTAGGACAGAGAGAGAGAGAGAGAGAGAGAGAGAGAGAGAGAGAGAGAGAGAGAGAGAGAGAGAGAGAGAGAGAGAGAGAGAGAGAGAGAGTAGGTGTCATTCATTTGTTTCCTTCCGCGTCATTGATACTGCTTGCTCACCTGTCAGTCTGTTTGTTTGTTTGTTTGTTTTCCGGGTTTTTTTTTTTTTAGTCAGGTGTGTGTGTGTGTGTGTGTGTGTGTGTGTGTGTGTGTGTGTGTGTGTGTTTTGTTTGTTTTTCGATTTATTTATTCATCCTTTTGTATATTGACCATACCTCTCTCTCTCTCTCTCTCTCTCTCTCTCTCTCTCTCTCTCTCTCTCTCTCTCTCTCTCTCTCTCTCTTAACGTAATGACCACAGCCGCCTAGTGTTTCCCGGGCGGGCCACCTAAAAGCCTTCAGCCTATATGCGGTGCTGAGGACTAATGGTCTTTGCTATTACGGCGCAGCGTGTATTAATAGCGTCCAGTGTTTAGCGTCGAGGTTATTAACGAAGCGGGTGTGAAGGTTGTGGCGGGAGATGAAGTGTTACGTGAAGGAGGCGGTGACGGACACTGGCCATGAGGGAGGAGATGTGACGGTAGGTATAGCTAGGAAGGACAGGTGAGATGAGGGGAGTGAATGGGGTGTGGAGGTGAGACAGTAAAGGGGGAACAGTGAGGGGAGTGATGGGGTGTGGGGGTGAGACAATAGGGGGGACGGTGACGAAGTGATGCTTAGAAGGGGTGATGGGAGGGGTCAGGTATAGGTGTGATGGGTCTTAGGGTGTAAGGGTGAAAGGTGTGATGCGATTTTGAGAGAGGAATGGTGGGGGAAGTTGTAGTGGGTGACGGAGACGGAGTGTTCAATGAGGGAGGAGATGGGAGGAAGGCATGAATGGGATGGGATATGTGTGAGAGAAAAAAGAAAGAAGATGTGAGGGTTTTCTTATAGATATGAGGAGGTGTTGCCCTTGACGCGTGGGACAGGTTAGGATGACGTGATGTAGGGCGTGGCGTGGCGTGGCGTGGTATTATGAGGTAGGCAAGGGTTCATGGATGGAGATAGCAGGTGGTGGTACAGGTGCTAAGTGAGACAGGTAGGAGAGACCAAACGCAGGCTAACACACACATACACATACACAGACACCTACATACACACACACACGTAGCCAGGTCATAAATTAAAGGCAGGACGTGACGGAGTGAAGAAACACGTGCTCGCTGTACTTCACAACACCAAAAAACAAGTGTTACGTGACGCAATTATGCAAAAAGAAGAAAAAGAAAAAAAAAGCGTTGTGGGAACGAGCAATTTTTTTTCTTATCACCCAGACGTGTGGAAAAAGAATACGAATGTTTCCTCAGAGTGTTCATTCTTACACAATCAGACGAATATACGAGGCGAACACTGTTTAATTCCGCAGTGTTGTAGGGAATGGATTTCTTATCTTTCTACGTGTTACTCTGCAAGTTTGAGCTGATACACTGACTCCTTCTTGTTGCGTGCGTGTGTGTGTGTGTGTGTGTGTGTGTGTGTGTGTGTGTGTGTGTGTGTGTGTGTGTGTGTGTGTGTGTGTGTGATGGTGGCAATGATGGTGGTGCGTGACTATTAATCAATACTTCCACTGTCTCTCCTACACCGCTTCTTCCTCATTAGCAAGACTGTGAGACAAAGAGGTAAAGTTAGGGTAAGTGTGTGTGTGTGTGTGTGTGTGTGTGTGTGTGTGTGTGTGTGTGTGTGTGTGTGTGTGTGTGTGTGTGGGTGTGTGTGACTGCGACAAGTTGAACAAAGAACTGACTGACAAAAAAAAATAAACCCTGAGTCCTGTCATGTATCGAACACAAAGAAGAGGAAGAATAGAATGCCGTGAAGGTAAAGCAAGAAATGAAAAGAAAAATAAAAGTACAATTGAAAGGAAGATAGAAAAAAAAAGTGAGGAAGTATGCAAAGATAAATACAAGTTGTTTTCTCCCCCATTCATCTCCACCACCTACTAACAACACTGTCCCTTCTTTTCCTCCCTCCCTCCTTGTTTTTCCTCACCTCCTTCCTTCCCTTTCCTCCACCACCAACATCATGGCATCAATTCCACATTCCATCCACTCTGTTTCAACTTTTGCATCCCTTCCCTTCAATTCTGTCTCATCCCCACCATCATCCCTCTTCCTAAGCGGCCCACATTCAACTCCCATTCCTCCTCATCAACCCATCTCCACCCCTACCTCTCCCCCCTTCCTACCCACAACCCCCACCACCCCCCATAATCACATCGCGGGTCCACTACTGAGATAATGAAAATCTGGCTCGTCTCTTAGTATAAAATAAAAAAAAAAGGAAAAAAAGTATTACCCAACTGCAATCACTGCCTCCCTCCTCCTCCTCCTCCTCCTCTTCCTACAGTTGTCGTGTCCCTCGATGTTTCAGTTCATTGTTGTTGGGTTTACTCTATCACTATCTCTATCTTTCAGTTTTTTTTTTTCTCTCTCTCTCTTCATCTCTCTGCTTCACTGATTCCATTCACTATCTCCTATATCAAGAAAACCACCTTCAAACTCTTACTTACAAAAATCTCTCTCTCTCTCTCTCTCTCTCTCTCTCTCTCTCTCTCTCTCTCTCTCTCTCTCTCTCTCTCTCTCTCTCTCTCTCTCTCTCTCTCTCTCTCATTGTACCCTGCGAGGCTCGGAGGCAATTCCAGGCCTGTAGTTGCTGGGTTCAAGTCGACAAGATCCTGTCCACTCCATTCATCATCAGCCTGTCACTCTGTCCTTTCTTGCCGGAGAGAGAGAGAGAGAGAGAGAGAGAGAGAGAGAGAGAGAGAGAGAGAGAGAGAGAGAGAGAGAGAGACACACACACACACACACACACATAGCAGGAGCCAGACGAGAATCGATCAATACATGAATGACACAAGAACAAGTCAATACGGAAAAAGGCCGAAAATAACAGACAATCCAAAATATTTCCATAAAACAAACAAATATTGACTTCCCATAAAGCGAACCCGTAAAAGGCGCGCAACACACACACACACACACACACACACACACACACACACACACACACACACACACACACACACAAAGGAAACAGTTATATGCTATGAGTATTTGATTGTACGTACAGGGCGAGCGAGGAAGGGGAAAGGCAAGGAGAAAGGGTAGTAGAGGTAGAGGAAAGAGGGAGGGAGAGAAAGGGGATGGAGGGAGGTAGGGTAGGAAAGGGGAGGGAAGGGTGCTGTGGTAGGCGAAGGGAAGGTGATAGAGGGAAGAAAAGGGAGGGAAATGAGCAGTAGTGGAGGGAAGGAGGAAAGGAAGGAGAGAGAAAGGAGAGTGGAATGAGGGAATGGTAAATGGAAGGAAAGGGAAGATGAGGGAGAAAATGAGCAGCCCCTAGATTAAGGCTTCTCTCCTTTCCTCCTTAATTTCTTCCATTCCTCCCTCCAATAATCCTTCCCTCCTCCTACCTCCTCCAGACCTGAATTTTGATGGTGTTGTCATGGTGATTCTGGGTGTAGTTGTTAGTAGTAGTAGTAGTAGTAGTAGTAGTAGTAGTAGTAGTAGTAGTAGTAGTAGTAGTATTGATAGTAGCAAGTCATGAACAGTAACCACAGTGACCTTCCCTCCCTCCCTTCATCATCCTTGCTGCCCTTCCTCCCTCCCTCCCTCCCTCCTTTCCTCTCTTCTTCCCTCCTTCTCCTCTTGCCCTTAAAGTAAAAAAAACAACCACCGCCTTACTCTTCTTTCTTAGCCCTTGAGTGCTGCCTTTCCCCTCCTTCCTTCCCTCCCTCCCTTCTTACTTAGTTCCCGTAACCAACCCTGCCTGCCTTCCTCTTCCTTTCTCCTGACCCGTTACAGACTGTTGCTGCCCTCGGAAGCACTAATCTCTGTTATTTTCAACTTACACCACACCACGTTGGTC
This sequence comes from Metacarcinus magister, assembly GCA_029783475.1. Lineage (NCBI taxonomy): Eukaryota > Metazoa > Arthropoda > Malacostraca > Decapoda > Cancridae > Metacarcinus > Metacarcinus magister. Next base: position 6,066,356 of record JAPQNM010000044.1, read on the forward strand.
CTCCGTTACCACGCCGTTACCGCCACTGCCTCGCCCTCACACCAATGGTAATCCACAACTGACCCCGGAAAGCAATGAAACTACTCCGTTATTCAATTACCTCATTTCCTCGTTACTGTTGTTGTTGTTCTATTTTTTCCATAAACCCAACTATTTTCTTTTTTTTGACTTCGATTGACTTTTTAACATCACTTGGTTCTGTCATATGTCATTCCTATCGTCACGCTTCATTGGCTTCCTTCACCTAATGATGTTCTGTCACGGGGCCTTGTTGTGCATTTCTGAGACACTGTTACCGCACCATTAGTCTTCCATTCTCCTCCCGTCACCCTCCCCTTCCCTCGTCCGTCACTCTCCTTCGTTACTAGAGATCGTTACACTCTGGGAGGCGGCCGCTGTTACACCGTTGTCACTCCCCTTCCCTACTCCTTACTCCGCCCCCCAATTCCAGTGTTGGCCCTTCCTTATGGTCCTATGTTACCATCCAGGTGTGGCTGAATGGTTACAGGCGACAGAGAGAGAGAGAGAGAGAGAGAGAGAGAGAGAGAGAGAGAGAGAGAGAGAGAGAGAGAGAGAGAGAGAGAGAGAGAGAGAAGACTACCTCGAGACACACACACACACACACACACACACACACACACACACACACACACACACACACACACACAGGGAAGAAGTAATTGCAATCTCCCGTTCTTCCCCGATGTCTCGTGAAGACCCGCCGGTAATTAGCCACCGCAAGACGGCTTCTGTAGGATTACCTGTTGCCTCTATGCCTTGAATTAGGATGACAGGTGTGCTATCGAGGGAGGTGCCGCGGCGAGACAGAAGGTTTAGGTGGTGGTGAAGGAGGAGGTGGAGGAGGAGGCTTGAGTAAGGTGGTGGTGATGGTGGTGGTGTCGGTGTCTGTAAGGCTTGGGAAGGTGAAATTGGAGAGAAAGGTAAAGAAGGATTGTGTGAGGAAATGTGAGGGTAGCAGGAGAGCGTGATGTAGGAATTGGAGGAGGGGGAAAAAAATAATAGAAAAAAATCTGGGAAGTGAGGAAGTAAGGGAGACTAAGGAAAGGCAACCACTAAATGTGTGGAGGAGATAATATGCGAGGACAACATGGAAGAAACAGATAAAGGAAGATGATGAGGAGAGGAAAAGGAAGGACAAATGAAAGGGGAGAGGGAGTGGGAGAGAGAGAGAAAAAAAACTCAAATATTTGCCTTAATTATAGGACAGTCGGAGCAGCGTCCTGCCTCAGCCATCACCCACAGCAATATTCCCTCTCCCTTCCCTCCTTCCCTCCCACCCGTCGCTCCACCAGCTGTTGCGACGCCCCTGGGGACCCGTCTGACCACCACCATCACTACCACCACCACACCGTCGCCACCGCCGCCACCCACCACCACCATCGCCTCCTTGAATAAATTATGATTACTCGACCTGTAACTGCCCTGGGAATGATACACCTGGCCTGGGCTTCACTGGGGAGGGCGGGGACACTGATGAATGGTGGATAGGGAAAAGACACCTCTACAGGATGGCAGGATAGTGAAGGAGGAGGACGGGGCGAGGATAGAAGGGCTCACGTCTGACCTCTCTCAGGATAACACTAAGTGGCGGTGAGGATAGGAGGACCGAGGCGCTGTTTGGGAGCGATAAGGGCGAGTGAAGGAGAGGAGGATAAGCGCACGAGAGCTTTCCCGGATAGACGAAAGTGGTGGATGGAGGAGAGAAGAAGAAACGAGATACAGGATAGTGCTTAAACGGTAGAAGGGAGAGGAGGAGAAGGTAACACAGTAGAAATGGAGAGTAGAGGTTAGAAAATGAGGAGATTATGAGGATAGGAAAGACAAAGGAGAGAGGATCAGTGAGAAGGAGGGAAGGAATGTCAAGCGGCGCGTCTGGGGGTTTGAGGACAGACAAGGCGACTCTTTAAGGAGAATTGATGAGAAGGAAATGATAATGAAAAAGGTGTGTGTGTGTGTGTGTGTGTGTGTGTGTCGCAGGGAAACTAAACACACAAGGAGGAAGAAGAGACACAAGAAGGGGAAAAAACGAAACCAGACAGGAAGAGGAAAAGCACAATCGAGGTAAATCATAGAATGGTTAAAAGAAAATGAGGTGCAAAATACAAAGCAATTTTTTAACCAACACACACACCACACACGTACAGAGGGGAAAAAAAAAACTGGTGGGTGGTGGTCCGTCCACTTAAACGACTCAACAAAACCTCTAATATTATATACATGAACCGGAACACAAAACTTGCACGCACCAACATTAAACTGAGAATATATGTACAAGATAAAAAAAAAAAAAAGTTTGACCACTTAGTAGGACATTGCTCTTTGCTGCCCACCCACCACCACCACCACCACCACCGCCTTCTGGACCACTTTCAAACAGCTCAACAAGTGACACCATTAATTTGAGGTGAATGTGGTGGTAGTGGTGGATGAGAAAGGAGTGCCAGAGAAAGAAAAATATGTGAGGAAAAATGAAGTGGATGGGGACGAGAGAGCATGTGAGCATAAACTGTATATAAGACATTGTTCCGGTGGTTTAGCGGATAAGGCTGTGAGGTGGAAGCCAGCGGGACGAGGGTTCCACACAAAGGTGATAGAGTCAGCATCACACACACACACACACACACACACACACACACGAGACAGCCTTGGCCCTGTCCTTCTTACTTTACCTGCACCATCAACCTTTTCCCAACTACTGACGAAACCCACAGTGACCTATCCAGAAGTAGTAGTAGTAGTAGTAGTAGTAGTAATAGTAATAGTTGTAGCTGATAAAAAAAAAAAACATCCCCTTATTCAAGTTTTAGACATGACCTTAAAATCAAATCAGACTGTATAAGTAAATAAAAAAAATAAAAACTATATAAATAAAAAAACAAAAACCTACCACCACGTTCACCCTGGTCTGCGTCACACAGGTCGTACCGCCGCAGCCGTGCAACACGACCTCCCTCACACTCCCTGGGGTGAATATACCTTTTTGTTTATGCCTCGTGAAGCTGGAGTCCCTCGCGCCAATATACGTGTTCAGAATGTCGAAAATAATACATAAAACTCTGAGCGTGTACATGGGTGAGAGAGAGAGAGAGAGAGAGAGAGAGAGAGAGAGAGAGAGAGAGAGAGAGAGAGAGAGAGAGAGAGAGAGAGAGAGAGAGAGAATGTTATAAGTGAACTTTTGGCTGATAGACTATAAGATAAGCAACACTTTACCTAATCAATAATAAGATTGGTCGCCACAAAGGTTGGTTTGACGCAGGTAAGACTAAGACTAACAATGGAACCTTTAACCTGAACACAACAAAGGAAGAACGGGATGCGCAATGTAACCTAAAGGAGAATGTATTACAGTATAAATAGTAAGAGAGAGAGAAAGAAAGAAAGAGAGACATGGATTAACCATATATAGGGAGAAATATATAAAAAAAAAAAAAGAGAATGAGAAAAACCAAAGAAAGAGAGATAAAGACAAAAAAGAAAAAGAAACGCCTTGGCTCGTCCCTCCTCCTCCTCCTCCTCCCTTATCAACTCGCTCTATCTCACACCTCCACTTAAGGGGCGTCGGCGTATGCAGGTGTCCCTTCGAATACACGCAATCGGAACCGATATCCACTTGGAACGAACAAATTCTCTTCGGAAATTCCCCAATAATCGAGTTGCAATGAGGATGCAATTTATGTATGTCGGACTGGGAGCGTGTAAGTGTCGGAGGAGGAGGAGGATGGCAAAGTGAGATGTGTACAAGAGAGGAAGGAGGGAGATGAGGGAGAGGTACTGTAGGTGTGAAGGGATTTGGTAGATTGGGTGTGAGTATACTACTATTGGCATGAGGTGAAGGGACAATTGGGGAGTGGGAGAGGCGTGGGTTGTGAAGGGGTTTCGGGGGGAGGAATGTAGCTTGGTTGAGTGAGGATGAAGGGACGAACTGCTTGTGTGTTGTTAGTGTGCAGCGGAGAGGTAAGGAAGGTGCCGAACAGACCAACTCAAAGGAAAACCTGAAGTAAGTAAAAATTGATGGTCAGGAACTAACACGTCTAGAGAGATATATTCAAAGAGCCATTGTGGATAAACCTGTAATCCTTTGAACTAACACTAGGTACTCTGGGTTGCTTTTTTTCCCCTCTCCCTCCCTCTTACTGAGTCTTATTTGTAGGAAAATATAATAAAAACAAATTCAGTCGGCGGCATGAAAGAGTAGACACACCTATTGGCTAACTCTTGCAATGTAAAGTTGGACAAAAACTAAATAATAATAGTAGTAAAGCTATGATAATGTGTATAACCTTCACAACTTAAAATTTCCAGATTAGGAGAAATTATCTACTTCAGAAGTTAACAAGTCCACGGTGGGAGAGTTGAACAGAACAACGGTACTCTAATAGGAGAAGGAGGGGTGAGGTGAGTGCATGAGATTGTTGATGTTTGTTAGTGGTGGTGGTGATGGTGGTGGAGGCTCAGTGTTCCGTAAGCGAGTAGTGATGTTGTGAATACTTACTTCATCCACAAAGTAAATATCATCCCCCACACCTGCACTAATAACTAACTAACTGACGCACGCCCCAACTTTACTACCGCCACTGATTTGCCTCCCGTTAAAAAATAAATAAATATTCCTGCATATCCTACAAATTTCACACCCACTACATATATATATACATTAAATATTTTCCTCTTTCTGCTAACCCAATTTACTGATACAAGTACATACATAACAGTGGTGCATATTTTTATACATAATCCCCTCACGAAACTAAGCCAATCGCACCCCCGCCACGGTATTCATGAGGGAGAGAAGCTTCTGTAATAAATGGTTCCTTGACTACGAGTTTCTTTCTTCTTCTTTTTTTCTTCTTCCACTCCAGCATTATAAAGCAAAACCTGAAATTGGTGGTTACGTGCAGTAATTGGAGTGCGTAAATCCTGACTGGGCTTAGAGCTACTTCGGAGAGAGAGAGAGAGAGAGAGAGAGAGAGAGAGAGAGAGAGAGAGAGAGAGAGAGAGAGAGAGAGAGAGAGAGAGAGAGATAGTTTATATATAGAAAGTTAAAACAAGACTAGTAGAGTACAGACATGCAAATCAGCTGATAAAAAAGTCACACAAAGATAAGGAAGTAAACGAGCGAGGCACACCACCATTCAGACAGACAGACAGACAAACTGTAACATACAACCTGACCACTGAGTGATACAGTAACAAAGGGAATGAATGCATGAACCTTAAACACACATCACCCAACACGCTTCACATACACACACCACAACATCAATATCCACACAAATCAACAACAGGTATTACCCAGGTGAGGCGTGGCCGCCCCGGTGACTCACCTGGTAAGGCGCCGCCGTATCCCAGGGTCCCCAGCAGGAGGACCACCGTCGCCACCAGCGTCAGCGCCGCCTCCATGTCACTCCGCTCTTCGGGGTGAGTGGCTAGCGCACTGCTCCTCGCCGCTGTTGGAGTCCCTCAAGCATGCTGCGGCCTCACAACACAAACTTTTTTCACTACTTTTTCTTCCTCACTTGAAAAAATGTATAGTTTTTCTTATAAATTTCACTATTTTTCCCCTCTTATGTGTCAGTGCTTGAGGGAAGTTTTCCTCTTGAAAACTGAAGCACTATTCTGATGTCTTCTCAAACACGCACACGGGAGCGACAGCAGCTGTGGGAGTTACAGTGAGGGGCGCGCACACACGCACGCTCGTCCTCCCTCCACGTAAACTGGTCTCGCACTGACCGCGGAGATTCGACCGACTGGCTCCGCCGACCGTCGAGGGAGGAGGAGGTGGGCGGAGTCAGAACGGCGATGGGCGGGGCTACCACCGCCACCACCACCACCACCACCACCACCTCACCGTCACCCCAACCTGCACCGTAACAATTCCAGCGGCGGCCGCCTGCCCCTGGACCACCACAAAGTTACAAGGGAACAGGAATTTTAAACGTGAGAGGGAAGGGGAGGGAGAAACAGCACGCGCCTCCCTACCCCCCGCCCCCCCCCAGACCTTCCTCCCCACGCGGCGGGAAGACCGAGCACAGTACTAAAATAAAAGGTAAAAATAGAAAGAAAGGAAAAAAATAGTGCCGCTTCCCTTCTGAAGTGCAAATGTCCTTTCAGAGGCTAAAATTCAGTGATGGAAATTCGTGGTGGGGAAACGGCGTGTCAGCGAGGGAAAGGTGGCGATAAATGTAGATTTTATCGGCAGAACACAACCACCAGGCGCCGAGCAGAGCCTAGCAGAGCCTAGCAGAGCCTAGCCGAGGCCGCCTTTAACGTTAACAGTGACGCGTTACTAAGCCTTCGGGACAATGCGTGTTAAGTCTTTGCTAATGACGATAAGCACTGAACAAAAGCATCACCGTTAGGCCAGCCAGGCTCCTTCAGGCTTACACACACACACACCACACACACACACACACACACACACACACGTAGCACCACTGGGACAGAGAAAAGCGGTATAAATAATAATAAAAACGAAAAATTCCGTTCCTTTCCCTTCCCGTACACGACGCATCTAAGGTAACATTCACTGCTATTTTATTTATTTATTTTTTTTTACTGAACGAAATAGTTTTATACCCGTATTCTCCCATTTCCACATCAAATGAAAAATGAATAAAAAAAAACAACAACAGAAACTAGACTGTGTAGACCTTTCAAAACAGGGGAAAAAAATTTGTCTATAACACGACGGCCACAAAGACAAAGAGAGAGAGAGACAGGGAAAGATAATCTGTGTTTCCCTCCGACTTGTTTCCCTTCACCTCGCTTGTTGGTGGCCTTCAGGAAGTGCTCCATCAGAACACACTGACTGCCCTTCGTCACGTCCTGGCCAGCCCCAAGGAGACACCAACCCTTCAGACCCTCGAATGCATGTGTACAAGGGACGAGGCGCAGTGGAGGCATCATGGGAGTGGATCTAAGTGCCAGACAACCCACGTGGATTCTAAACCTATGAACAAAATAACACATTCGTATTCCAAGGTCAGCCTGCTTCTTGGTTTCAAATTCCAATTCAACGTAGTGCTGGAGGCTCTCCTTTCCTCCTTCCTCCAACGTCTACTTTCCTTTCCTTACTTTCTGTCTACATATTTTCATTCCTCCAACTTCTACTACTACTACTACTACTGCTGCTGCTGCTGCTGCTACTACTACGGGTACTACTACATATTTTTCATGCTTCGCCAAGTACTGACAGTTTTATCAAGCCTCGTTCCCTTACTCCTTCCAGTAATAACCTGCCGCTAGCAAAACAAGGGAACCAGGAGGCTTTCAAGAGGAAGCGAGACGAGGAGAGCAGTTCAGTGTTGGAAATACGTCCTCTTCCCAGTCCTCAATTTTCCTACAGGGCGGGTAGAAGTTGGGGGGGGGTCTCTCTCTCTCTCTCTCTCTCTCTCTCTCTCTCTCTCTCTCTCTCTCTCTCTCTCTCTCTCTCTCTCTCTCTCTCTCTCTCTCTCTCGGCGCAGAATTATATAACATGAATTACGCCCAAAAGCCTCGAGTTTCAGTTAGACTTGAAAGTGGACCCAGGAATTTGAGAACCCATACCACTACTATTACTACTACTTCTACTACTACTACTACTACTACTACTACTACTACTACTACTACTACTACTTCTACTACTACTTCTACTACTACTACTACTACTACTACTACTACTACTACTACTACTACTACTACTACCACTACTATTACTACTACTACTACTACTACTTCTACTACTACTACTACTACTACTACTACTACTACTACTGCTACTACTACTACTACTACTACTACTACTACTACTACTACTACTACTACTACTACTACTACTACTACTACTACTACTACTACTACTACTACTACTACTACTTCTACTACTAATGGCAGAATAATCAAACAAAATAGAAAAATCGAGACAACAGAATTAAATGGTCACAAAATCCCAACCCCCCCAAAAAAAAATATAAGGGGAAAAAAAGGGAAAAAAAAATAATATATGAAGGAAAAGAGCTGGCTGAAGGAAGGAACAAAAATGATAATCCAACGGAAACCTGATACTCCTCTTGTGCCGTCTGTTTCCTCCCATTACCTCTCTCTCTCTCTCTCTCTCTCTCTCTCTCTCTCTCTCTCTCTCTCTCTCTCTCTCTCTCTCTCTCTCTCTCTTTAGGGGGTAGTACGAGGGCCAGAGAGAGAGAGAGAGAGAGAGAGAGAGAGAGAGAGAGAGAGAGAGACCTTACGCTTCCCGTACGTATTTTTTTTCCCCTCGATGCTGGCTGGAGTTCACAACGAAAAACTTTGGCTGTGTTAAGACCGGGATGCTGCTGCCTTTCTCTCTCTCTCTCTCTCTCTCTCTCTCTCTCTCTCTCTCTCTCTCTCTCTCTCTCTCTCTCTCTCTCTCTCTCTCTCTCTCTCTCTCTCACCATAGGACCTGACTACCTTATGCTGCTGGTCAATAATTCGAGGGAATGTAAGGGGGGTGGGGGCAGCGAGGGGCATTGGAGAGGGGAGAGAGGAGAGAGAGAGAGAGAGAGAGAGAGAGAGAGAGAGAGAGAGAGAGAGAGAGAGGGAAGGTAAAGGCGGAAAGGAATGGGGGAGATAGGGGATGGGGAGGCCTGCTGACGAAGGCTGGCTGAGGAGGAGCAACCACGTGGCTTCTGTTGCTATGTGTTGAAGGGGGGGTAGGGGGTGAGAGGAGGGGTTTGGAGGGAGAATGCCTATGTAAAGAGTCTCTCTCTCTCTCTCTCTCTCTCTCTCTCTCTCTCTCTCTCTCTCTCTCTCTCTCTCTCTCTCTCTCTCTCTCTCTCTCTCTCTCTCTCTCTCTCTCTCACAATGAAAAAATATGAAAAAATTAGTCCTTCAAAGAGATACGATTTGCAGGTGAAAAAGGTGAGGTTTCCTTCAATTAGCCTTTTTTGGGGAGGTTACTGTGTGGTCTGGCGCTGCTGGTGATTGAAATTATACTTGTAATGTCTGCCAGTGATCCGTGCCTCCCTACCCCTGCCAGTGATCCGTTTCTCTCCACCCCTGCCAGTGATCCGTCCTTTCCTACCTCTGCAAGTGATCCATCCATCCCTACCCCTGCCAGTGAGTGATCCATCCCTCCCTACCCCTGCCATTGATTTATGCCTCCCTACCCTTGCCAGTGATCCATGCCTCTCCACCCCTGCCAGTGATCCATGCCTCTCCACTCCTGCCAGTGACCAACCCCTCCCCACCCCTGCCAGTGATCCATGCCTCTCCACCCCTGCCAGTGATCCATGCCTCTCCACCCCTGCCAGTGACCAACCCATCTCCACCCCTGCCAGTGATCCATGCCTCCCCACCCCTGCCAGTGACCAACCCCTCCCCACCCCTGCCTAAAGGTCACCTGAAACAAAACATTTCCTCAAGCTTTTCTAGGTAAAAAAAAAAAATACTAACAATCATTTACCTGAACTAACCAGAAAAGAAGAAACAATGCGGCTTTTACGAGGCATCCCATTTAACTCTCTCTCTCTCTCTCTCTCTCTCTCTCTCTCTCTCTCTCTCTCTCTCTCTCTCTCTCTGGGAATGACATACAGCAATGCGGCAAAACGCTCCTCATTGTATTAAACTCATAACGTCGGCGTGAATGGCAACGTATGAGACTGTGTGACGCTGTATATTCCCGAGGGTGTCCTGCAGCGGGGAATTACGTCACACTGCCTCCAACACACCCTAGGGACGCCGCGCCAGGTATACCAAGACTCCCCCCCCCCATACCCCCAACCCATCCCCCCTACAGGTGAGCAGCGAAGAGGAGGAGGAGGAGGAGGAGGAGAAGTCAAGATCAATGTCCCTAACTTGTCCATCTTTTCGTCTTCCTACCCCAACCCCCCCAGACCGATTTTGACCCAGTGCTGTTTCTCTCTCTCTCTCTCTCTCTCTCTCTCTCTCTCTCTCTCTCTCTCTCTCTCTCTCTCTCTCTCTCTCTCTCTCTCTCTCTCTCTCTCTCTCTCTCTCTCACGACATACTGTTTTTCTGTTTTCTTTTCATGTCTCTCCCTCAATCTCCCTCACGCTATCCTTTCCTTTTTTCTTTCTCTCCTTGTTCACACTTTTCTGCCTCACCCTCACCCTCACCCTTACTCTTCCTGCCTTCCCCTTCCCTGTACCATCTTCCCTCACTCTTTTCTGCCTCTTACCCTCTTTACCTACCGCTTTCCCCTCACCTTCTTGCTTACCTCTCCCAAAAATTCATGTTGCATTCCCAGACCTCCCTTCCTGCTCCCTTTCCTCCTCCTCTTCCTCCTCCTCCTCCATCTAGTTGCATTAATCCCCTTTCTTCTACCTTCCCTCCCTCTTTCTCTCCCTCCCCCTAACTGCCTCTCACACTAACAATAGATAACCAGAAACTTGTTATATAAATTTTTCCTCACATCTTTGACTTTGTATGTCTTTGTGTGTTATTCTGTGAGCTCGCGTGTATGTATACCAGTCTCTCTCTCTCTCTCTCTCTCTCTCTCTCTCTCTCT
>JAPQNM010000044.1:6091853-6106853 GCA_029783475.1 Metacarcinus magister
GTGTGTGTGTGTGTGTGTGTGTGTGTGTGTGTGTGTGTGTGTGTGTGTGTGTGTGTGTGTGTGTGTGTGTGTAAATAGGTATATTTTGCCGTTTTGTTGCTGTTGTTGTCAGTTTCTTTTCTTATGTTTTTTTATGTTTTGTTTTTTTAACGTGGGTCAGTTTTTCTGTATAAAATTTGACTTCATCATCCCAAAAGTGGACATGGTTTTGGGTAAAGTTGCTCCGTCCACTTTGTTTTGGTTGTTCCTCCTCCTCCTCCTCCTCCTCCTCCTCCTCCTCCTCCTCCTCCTCCTCCTCTTCCATTCCCTCTCCCCAAAAAGTGTGAATGACATGCCTGTTTGTGTGTCTCTCTTCGTTTGTTTGTCGACTTGTCTGTATGTCTGTCTTTGTGTCTGTCTATCTGTCTTTCTGTCTTTATGTCTGTCTGTATATCTATCTATCTATCCATCTATCTATTTATCTATCTATCTATCTATCTCATCTGGATCAAGTATAACATGGAAACACACCCCCAACACACCACAATCACTAACACCGTCACACCACTTCGCAGGAACACCACAACAAGACCGCCTCTTCTCGGTCACACACACACACACACACACACACACACACTCGAGGAACCATCCGTTGAGACTTGCTTTGGCCGCCTGCCCGCCTCGGGAAACAAGGGCCCAGTGTATGTAGTGTGAGGGGAGGTACAGCGGGGGCCCCTCACACCTGGCTAATTATACCTGCCCACACCCGCCGCCACAGACACGCATGTTACGCCCAACGAGAACAGCAGCCCCGGACGTGTGTGTTGTGTTGAGCTAATGTGAACTTATTGTTGTTATTGTGGCTTTTTTTTTTTGTGTGTGTAGGGCTGTAGGGGTGAGGATTTGGGGTGAGGGGGGGAAGGGATGAGTTAATGTGTAGTTATTGTTGTTGTGGCGTGTGTGTGTGTGTGTGTGTGTGTGTGTGTGTGTGTGTGTGTGTGTGTGTGTGTGTGTGTGTGTGTGTGTGTGTGTGTGTGTGTGTGTGTGTGTGTATGGGGGGAGAGGATTTGAAGTTCACACATTTTTTTTTCCTTTCCGTCTGTGTGTTTTGTTTGGTTGACTGTTTGTTTGTTTCCTACCTCTGGGGGGTGTCAGGTGAGGTGTGTGGACCTTTACACAGATTCGGTGAAGAACAACAAACAATTAACTACTTTTCCTTACTATTCTCTAATTCAATATGCAGACAAACTACATTCCTCACTGATCTTTCTTTCTTTCCGTCCATACACCATTCTAAGTTCAGATGAAAAATAAACTCTACAAATTGAATCACAACCTCCGCCTTCATTGAGACATCACCCCGTGAACCCAAGGGGAAAAAGGATCTTGTCTCCGCAAAACAGACCTCTTAAGATACACCAAGAATACCCAAGCCTTGTAAAACACTCCCCCCGACCCACCACCTCACCCATGTGCATCCTCCCTTACCCCACGCCCCCTGTGACCCCCCAACAACTCTCCCCTTACCCCCTGACTCCCCCACCTACCCACCAGCCATACCCACAAGAGGGTCTCGACGCCCTTATCGGAGCACGCGGCAATTTTTCTTCGTTTTCAACACTTGGGGCGGGGCGGGTCTGATTTACGAGGGGGGCGACGGTCCCCCTGCACGTGTTGCGTCATCGCCACACCGTCAGGCACCAGTTATCGCGTCGTTTGTAAGCTTACACGTCGTGGGCAGTGTCAGGGGGGTGAGGGGTGAGGGGGTGAGCCTAGTGGATAGGGAGTCCGGGTAAGCGTGGGGATGTAAAAGAGGAGAGGGTCGTGTTGGGGAAGGATGTGAATGTGAATCTTGGGGCTGAAGTTTTTCGATGGTGGGGTGAGTAGGGGTAGGGGAGGGGAGGGGAGAGGTGAGGTAAGATGGCAGGAAGAGGATGAAGTGAGGGTGTGCCAGTGGACATAACGAGGGAGTTGAAATTGAAAAGAACAGTGGATGGTTTGGTAAGGGAGAAGGGAAGGGGTGACTGATTGGGGGAGGGATGGGTCAGGGGCCAACGCGTGTGTGGGAGAGTAGAGAGGATGGGAGGAGGAGGAGGAGGAGGAGGAGGAGGAGGAGGAGGAGGAGGAGGAGGAGGAGGAGGAGGGAGAGGAGGCTGTTTTCCCACTGATCGTGTGACCCAGCGCCGTGCAGTGAACAGGCTTGTGAGCGAGTAAAAGTTTATACGATTTATTAGTGCACCAAAAGTTGTTTCATTACGGCGCCTCGTTCATCAGGATTGTGTGTGTGGGTGTGTGGGGGGTGGGGGGTGGGGGGGGAGAGAGAGTAGAGTGGAGTGAGGCTTGTTCACGCTTCCATTCATTAATTCATTCATTCACTTAAGAACGAGGATGTAGTACGTATACACATTTCATTCATCCATACATTCATTCATTCATTCAATACGTTCAGCAGGTAGGTAATGGTCAGTAATTATTCCCTATGGCTAACAGGACTCATTATACAGTCATAGGTAAGTACAGTTCACTTATTCATTATTCACACTTATATACATTTTCCCCTTTACCATCAGCGCATTTGGTGTTCAAGAATTATTCAGACGCATCTCGACTGTCACTTATTTATTCATCGGTGAGTGAGGGTGAGGTACACGAGGAGGAGGTGGAGTGAGAGGGGAGAGAAGGCGAGTAGACAGCAGCAGTGAGTGGTGATGAGGTGAGGTGAGTGCATGCTGGGAGTCACTTACTCTCCTTACAACCTGCTGCCGCTATCCCCGTCCTCTTTTTGCTCACCCACCCAACACCATCCAGCCATTCTCACCCCGCCACCACCACCACCACCAACACCACCACCAACCTGCATCTATAATACCATCTCATACACACCACTCATCTATTTACCACATTTATCGTCACCCTTTCCTCCTTCACCACAAATATGTAAAGGGAAGGAAAAGATGAGAGAGAGAAGAAAAAAAAGTGACATTCCTCTGCCACTCCTCATCCCATCCGTCATTTCCACATCACATCATCCACCGTCACCTCTGTCTCAAGGGCATGGACGGGACGGGACGGGACGGGACGGGAGGACCTCTGAGTTGTCATGTCCGCTGGTCCGCTACACAAGTGACACTGAGCTGGTTCCCCTCTCAGCCTCTAGTGGTGTGTGTCCCCTCGCAGTCTGTAGTAGTGGTGTGTCTATTATGCATTGTCTGGGAAGGACCACAAGTACTCCCTCGTCTCGGTTCTCTCTCTCCTCTCTTCTCTCTCTCTCTCTTACTCTTGCTGATGAAACTTCCCTTCTTCCCTCCCTCCACCTCTCCTGCCCTCCCAGCCTCTCAGTCTGACTCAGGGAAGAGGCGCGCCATTCGTGGATGCACCTTAGTCTCACCCTTGCCCCGCCTGCCCCGCCCGCCCCGCCCGCCCCGCCCGCCCCGCCCCGCTAGCCGGTTCACCTGCCAAACGGGAAACAAAGCGTGTCACCTTCCCACGCTGCGTCCTGGTGCCAAGGGAATCAATCAGTGTACTCGGAAGACTAATGCCTCTTTGTTATTTATACCCATCATGTCTGCACTGAATGGGATCTGGTGAGTGTGTGTGTGTGTGTGTTTAGTGTGACTTCCTTTGCATCCATAAACCCGTCTCACCAAATCAGTTATCAGTAATATCTTTTTTTCTTCTTCTTTTTTTTCAGCCCTGCGATTACATGTTACTCGAGTCACTATTGTTTGTTCAGGCAGCCATTAAGTCCCACGTATATATGTATGTGTGTGTGTATATGTATGTATGTATGTATGTATGATGGATCCTCCCTTGACGTGTATATACAGCCATCCATCCTTACCTGTGAATGACGTATCACACACAATGATCGCAACCCACCGCGCGCACCTGTTTGTTTTCACTGCCACTGTATAATAGGCGGCTCAAGTTTCTCCAGTGTCATTATTCATCGGACACAAGTAGGTATGTATAGTACTTTAAAAAAATCTCTGTATTCATTTGTACTTCACGTCTCAGTATACTTAAGCGACAGGTAACTACAATGAGAAGTGTTGTGAAAGGTGCTGGGGCGAGGAGGAGGAGGAGGAGGAGAAAGAGGAGGAGGAAGGGAGACAAGGAGACGTGATAAAAGCCAAAGGAATGATGGAGGAAGGAAGAGAGCGAAGGAATGGCAAGATAGCGGGAAGTGGAGGAGGGAATAGTAAGGGAGAGAGAAGAAGAGAGAAAGGAGAGGAAAGGGGGAAAGGAACTAGGTCTAAGGGTGCTTCTGGCTAAGGTATAAGAGAACTCAGGAAGGCGATGAGAGAGGGGAAAAAAAGAAAGTTTCCTCTCTTTTCTCCTAGTCCCAAAACTGTGCGGTGGAGGTCCTTGAGGGCTTTTTGTGACCGGCGACAGTGAGAGGGAAGTGAGTGGGGAGTGAGAGGGAAGGAAGAAGGAAGAGAGGAAGAGGGAGGGAGGAGAGGAGAGGAGAGGCAGCAAAAGGTGTATTATGAAACGGGGGTTGAGAAGACCGAGGTAACTTTCCGTGTAGGTTTAAGATGCGTGTGTGTGTGTGTGTGTGTGTGTGTGTGTGTGGGTGTGTGTGTGTTGGGAGAGTTGGGGAAGGGGGGGCGGGGTAAGGTTGTGGCTATGAAGATGCATTAGAGATGGACGTGAAGGAAAGAGTGTGTAAAAAGAAGTGCAGTAGTGGTGGTGGTCTCTCTCTCTCTTTCTCTCTCTCTCTCTCTCTCTCTCGACCACTATTACACCACCACCACCACCACCACCACCACGTAATGCCACCTATCACCACCACTATACTACACAGGCACTCAGCAGGCACTACAGAAGCACCGCGCGGCACCCCCCCCACCCCCTTCAAGGCCCAGCTGGCACACGACCCTCACCCCGGAAATTGACACAATGAAGGTCTCGTCCCCTAGTGGCATCCTCTCTAAGTCGACACCGCAATTTCCTGACCTTTCCTTCCTTGCTGTCCTCTGTAAAGCCCTCTCTCTCTCTCTCTCTCTTCCTCTCTCTCACTCTCTCTATCTCTCTCTCTCCCAGTCAGTCCTCTTTCCCGTCGTCGTCATCTCTTCCATTTCACTCAAGGGACTCAAGAAATTGCTCTAAAACCTTCCTCTTTTATACAACTGAACTTCTCCTGAGGGAATGAATACTGAATACTTCAATAAAGATTCGTATGTAATCTTATATAATCCTTCAGTCCCTCCCTCCCCTCCTTCAATCTGTCCTTTCCTTCGATCCATCCCTCCTCCTCCTCCTCCCTCCCATCCCTCCTCCCCATTTATCCTCCCCAAATGGAATGCGAGGGTGAGGCAGGGTCAGTAGGAGGGCGAAAGGTGAAAGCAAGGAAGGTTGGCAGGGTGGTACAGTACAGGATTCAACACCACAGTACTACATGACGCTGCCACGACCCCCTAACATAGAGGAGGTGTTGGTGCCCCTGCCTAGCCCCTGCCCCTGCCTTGCCCCTGCCTCGTCCTGCCCCTGCCGCGCCCCCTGCCTCATCTCTATCAGCGTGGTGCGGCAATGTAAATGAGGCAAACGGTATTGTTTACAAGGCGCCAGCTGCTCGCCTCAGTTTCGTATTTACAAGGTGTGTGTGTGTGTGTGTGTGTGTGTGTGTGTGTGTGTGTGTGTGTGTGTGTGTGTGTGTGTGTGTGTGTGTGTGTGTGTGTGATGTGTGAGGCAGCTGGTAGTGCGGTCGGGTCCTTTGTAGGGAGAAGAAATGGGGTTAGAGAGGCATAGGGGAGAAAAGAAGGAAGGAAAGAAGGGAGGGAGGGAGAATAGGAAAGAAGGGAGAGGGTAGGTAGGGAGGGAGGGAAGGAAGGAAGGAAGAAAGGTAAGGGAGGAAAGAAGGGTAGGAAAGGAAAAGATATATGGCAGAGAGAGAGAGAGAGAGAGAGAGAGAGAGAGAGAGAGAGAGAGAGAGAGAGAGAGAGAGAGAGAGAGAGAGAGAGAGAGAGGATGACGCGGGTGACTGAGTGGCCAGTTTGTTGACACCATTAGTCTGCTGATCACGAAGTAAACATGAAACTTGACCTCACCCCCTCACCCCTACCCCCCCTCCCCTCCCCAGGCACCCATTACCCCCTACCCCCCCTCCCCTGGCACCCTCTACCCCCTTCCTCCCCTCTGGTCTCACTCTCTCCCCTCAGTCACCCCTCTCCCCTCTCTCCCCTCTCTTTTCTTTCAGCCTACCAGATCCCCGGATGCTCTCTTTCACTTTTCATCCCCCCCCTCTTTCCTCCTCTCCTCTTACCAGTCTTTCCCTCCCTCTCTCCTCTTCCTCTCCTTTCTCTTCTTCTGTTTTATTCTTCATTCTTCGTCATCTGTATATCTGAATTTTTCTTTCTTTCTTTATTTTTTTCTTATGTTAGTTTTTTGTTTCTCTTTTTTTATTATATATATTTCTCTCTCTCTCTCTCTCTCTCTCTCTCTCTCTCTCTCTCTCTCTCTCTCTCTCTCTCTCTCTCTCTCTCTCTCTCTCTCTCTCTCTCTCTCTCTCTCGCTTGCTGTCTTTGTCCATCTATTTCATGCTCTTCACCCACCTCCCTCAACGTGGCGGCATTCTCCTCACCTCTGTCTTTCCTCATACTTCCTTCCTCCCTCCTCCTCCTCCTCCTCCTCCTCCTCCTCCTCCTCCTCCTCCTCCTCCTCCTCCTCCTCTTCCAGTCTTCCCCTCCTGAGCAAATAAACAAAGGGGATATGCATGACCCTCTCGGAGCGTGTGCAGAGGAACAAAGGGTAAACGAAGATCCTCCACACTGGCGGAGATGACCTCGCCTCACTCCTCCTCCTCCTCCTCTTCCTCAGACAGACAGACAGGCAGACAGGCAGACAGGCAGACGTACGCACAGACAAGGTGAGTCATCGGTATATCGTTCACAGATAAGGTTGAGGCCTCATTTACGGAGCGATAAGAGGGACGGACAGCCTTATAGCCAGCCCTCACGATTACGTTACTCATGCGGATTCTTATCATCATCGGGAAGGTAGACAAGAAAGGAGGGAAGAATGAGGAAGACAAAAAATGCATGCAATCTTCTTATCATGAGAGGGAGGGAATGGGGTTTGGGGGGGGGGGGGAGGGAGAGGGCCGAGGTGAATGTAAATGTTATCAAAGAAGAGACAAACAAAATAAAAAAAATGTGTATCTATATAAATGTGTTGTAGTTTTACCTGCCCAAAAATGCCTCATACTAGTAAGGTAAATGGAGTGAGTATGAGAAAGGAAAAAATTGTATGTATATGAAAAAATTATAAAGAAAAGAGGTGATTATGGAGTGGAGGTGAAGCATCCATCCGTCCATCCGTCCGTTCCGTCCGTTCTGTCCGTCCGTCCGAGGTTCATATCGTTAAGTAACATGATGAGGTGTGAGATGAGTCTTTAGGGTGAGGAGAGATGATAAATAAAAAGATAATAGACACATTGGGGAGAGGAGGAGGAGGAGGAGGAGGAGGAGGAGAGAGGGGGGATGGGGATAAGGATGGGGGAGGGAAAAGGATGGATAAAAAAAAAAAAGATGAAAGAAAAATAAAGAATGAGGATGAGTAAGAAACAAGAAGAGTGTGTCTCATTACGGCGCGATGAGACGATTAATTACACAGATAAAGGGGAAACCTGAGCAGGGGGAGACCCTCATTAAAGAAGGGGAGAGAAGGGGGGCACCGCGCCAGGCCAGGGGGGGGCAATGTTGACAGGCGGCCCGGGACACACTCATTAATGCACCCGAAAAGCAAACACTGCCTCTCTCTCTCTCTCTCTCTCTCTCTCTCTCTCTCTCTCTCTCTCTCTCTCTCTCTCTCTCTCTCTCTCTCTCTCTCTCTCTCTCAAACACACACGCGAGTCAACGCTTCAATAACTCAATGGGAAATATATCAGTAAGGTCAGTGGTCTCGTGTTGGCTGACTCACCCACCTACCCACCACCCACCTACCTACCACCCACCCCCGCACGCCCACCACACCCACACCACACCACACCACACCACACACCCCCCTCAGTCTGAACCCAACGACACCCTCGGCTGGACCCTGCTGTGTTCGAACTACCTGATAAATCTCGGTCAGTTATCAGAACCACACCAACAACAACAACAACAACAACAACAACAACAACTACTACTACACTCTTAGAAAAACAAACCCAAAAAAACCCATACAGATATACAGCCAAACAGACCTAGACTATAGAAAGTTGTTTGGAAAGGAAGAGAGTGTGTGTGTGTGTGTGTGTGTGTGTGTGTGTGTGTGTGTGTGTGTGTGTGTGTGTGTGTGTGTGTGTGTGTGTGTGTGTGTGTGTGTGTGTGTGTGTGTGTGTGTGTGTCGCTCAGGTGAGTTATAGCTTGACCTCTTCATGACCAGGTGTACTGTACCTACGATGGACTCAAGCACCGTGGTTAGTGAAGGAAGGAGCTATGATATGCAAAGCTAAGTCGGGGTCGTAGCAGCTAAGGGCATGAGGTGATGGTGGTGGTGGTGGTGGTGGTGGTGGTGGTGGTGGTGGTGGTTCTTGGTGGTGGTTTAAATCGTATAAGTCTACCTCAGTCTCCTTTCTTTCCTCTTCCCTTTCCTTTCTTTTTTCTTCCCTTTCCCGTCTTTCTCGTTCTCCTTTTCTTCCTTTCATAAATAAGTCTTGTGGAGTCACTTTGTCTGCACTTTGTACCCGACCAACCAACCAACCAACATTGTGATTTTAGAAGCCTGGGTAGTTTTAGAAAGGCAGAAAGAAGGAAAGAACTAACACTTCAAACCCAATGTAGTGTAAGGTAACGTTAAGAAAAGGAGAAAAAAAAAGTATAAGTCATAAAGTAAGAGAAATATACAAATAATAAAAATACAGCATAATATAAATAAAAAGTAAACATTCACGAAAATCAATTATGCATGAATACGTATTAGAATTGATAAAAAAAAAAGTACACTAATATATAACAAAAAATAAATAAAACAGGTGATGAAAAATAAGTGTGATAAATTGGCAAGTATATATAATGGAAAAAAGTTCATAAACCACAGCACTGCACACCCACCCACCTTATCCTGCCATTACACCTGCAAACTCGTAGTAATGAGGCACCTGCGAGGATTAATTGACACCCGACGACAGGTGAGCGACAGGTGAGGCGCCGCGGACGGGCAGGTAAAAGGTTAGGGTGGCGGACTCGTAAGAGGTCAGGTGCGTTGCGTTAGCCTCACCTGGAAAGAAACAAAGAAGGTGATGATGATGATGATGATACTACTAATAATAATAATGATAATAATATAATAATAATAATAATAATAATAATAATAATAATAATAATAATAATAATGATAATAGTTTCCTGGTAAAAGTTTTCATTGAATTTCCTGCTTCTCGTAATTCGTTTTGATGCCTTTCTCTTTCCTCCTCACTCAGTCACGACTTTCTTCTGCCCCACTTTCATTCTCTCTCTCTCTCTCTCTCTCTCTCTCTCTCTCTCTCTCTCTCTCTCTCTCTCTCTCTCTCTCTCTCTCTCTCTCTCTCTCTCTCTCTCTCTCTCTCTCTCTCTCTCTCTCTCTCTCTCTCTCTCTCTCTCTCTCTCTCTCTCTCTCTCTCTCTCTCTCTCTCTCTTTTTCTGGTACATATTTCTTCCTGTATCTCCTCTTCATCCTTCAACTATTTCCTCCATCACACTTTCAGCTTTTCTCGCGTCTCTCTCTCTCTCTCTCTCTCTCTCTCTCTCTCTCTCTCTCTCTCTCTCTCTCTCTCTCTCTCTCTCTCTCTCTCTCTCTCTCTCTCTCTCTCTCTCTCTCTCATTTCCACCACTTCGTCATATCGCTCTTTTCTCCTGCAATTCTGCTGCTCACTTCATCATAAAAGTTTGTAGAAGGGTTTGGCAGGGAAGAGAAGGAGGAGGAGGAGGAGGAGGAGGAGGAGGAGGAGGAGGAGGTCGCAGCAGATGGCACCTGTCGCCACGCCTCATGCCCACGCCCTCACCCACGCCCACGCCAGGACGGAGAAATGCTGGTGCTCACTTCAAAGGTCGCTTCGCTTATGTGACGCGTAAATAGTGTGTGTTTGAGGGGATAAATATGAACCGTCTTGAGACTGGCAGGATCCCCTTCCACCCTTCCCTTCCCCTTCCTTCTACCACCTCACCCTTCTTCCCTCACTCACTCACTCCCTCTCTCCCTCTCACCCACCTAACAAGCTCTCTCCCAACATGTTCTCCTCTCGCTCTCCTCCTTCCCCCGCCCTCCCGGTCAGCCCCTTCCCCTGCCACCTTTCCCCATTAGTCACCTGAGCAGGCGTCAGAACACCCCCGCGCCCTTTTAATGAAGGAGTGGCTGGACAGGTGAATCGGGAAGGTCCACCCAAGTGTTTGTTACCTAAGAGTGCCTTCCCTCACCTGTCTGAGCTTAATTAATGGCCTACAGGGGGATAATTACAGGCCACAGGCTATTAAATACAGGTACCAGTTACAAGTCCAAAGTTCAGGTGATTATGACTGGTGTTATGTTACAGGTTTTCAACACGATTCGGACGTTAGTTAGAGGTTACAGGTGCAGGCGCTTGTTCCGTGTTGTGTGTATAGATGTTGATTGCAGGTTAGGACCGCAGGTGCTGATCACAGGCACACGATGTTGTATAAATCAGGTAGTTACTTTTTAATTGAATTCCCGCGGCAGATAGTACTGTTTGTCTTTTTCTCTTTCATTATCAAATTTTCTGTCATTATGGAACACCTTATACGGTTCGTTACAGGTTCGTAAAGGTAGAAAAATATTACTGTTAATAGATGCTTCGGTGTGTGTTTGTAAGGTAATATTTTCTTGCCTGCACTAACCACGTACGACTCCACCTTAGCCTACTTCATGCCTCTCCGCCACTCTTATCACCCACTCATCACCTCATCACCACCTCCTCTGCACCACACACGCATCACGTTCACCATCACCTCCCCTTCATTCACTTCTATTTCCTTCACCTACCGCAACGCATCAACTACATAGCCTGATCCTGCACAGCGCCCTGTACACCCCTGAAGAAGACACCTGTTATAGCCAATAGACTGACTGTTGTTGTGGCCAGAAGACCTCACCACCCGCCACCACAACGCACTCTGTTCCTGCAGTAAGGGTGTCTTTTGGAGGAAAGCTACGGACATACACACCTCACGAGCCATGTGGGTGTCCTCGTCTTACCTCTCATCTTACCGCTCCTCCAGGACAACGGGCCAGTCCTGTAGGAACTCCCCTTCCTTTTGGAACCCAACCATGAAAAGAAAACGGAATAGTTCCCAGCGTAGCAGAAGCTCAACGAAATGGAGCCTCGGTGTTTCCTGTGTTGCAGCAGATAACAATGTGATTAGTTCTGCACGAGGGGACGATGGCTGTCCACGAGGAATTTCTCAATCATGATTAGCAACACGTGCTGCTGAGGGAGGGCCGTCCGTCATGTGGGTGGTGTATGGTGTGGGCGTAGTCCCGTGGATGCTGGCAGTCTCCCTCAATTCACTGACACTTCAAGGAAAAATTTCTCGATGCTCAAAATCATAAATTCGTTCGCCGAGCAGCTCTGTGGTGCATGACGACATGAAGACGCACACCACTGGGTGGCCTCGACGGGCACGTCTGCCACAGAATCAAGTTAAGTCTGGCTTACGGTATCGAAGCACAAAGGTGACTGTGGGGGAGGGATGGGCAAGGATAATATGCAAGACTTGGAAATCGACAAAGACGACACCAAGGAAGACAGTGATGTGCGCTGCTCACTGGCGCCGCAGGTCAAGGCAGGAACGCAGTGGTGCCCTTGGGAGGCGGATCAGCGTCTCTGCAGTGTTCACCTTCCATGAGGAGTCCGTGACTAGACCTGTGTTGCAGCTGACGGCCGCTTTTAGGTATGTAAGAGTCGTCCAAGGGTCATCGAGGCCTGAGTAACGACGCACAGCAGGCAGCTCTTGTTACAAAGACTCACTATTAATGCTGCTGCCAAGGGGTGTTTTTTTTTCTTCTTTGGTGGAGAAAACTTTTAAATACTCTATGGACAAAAAGTTTCCTATAATACCACGCCAATGGTCCATCAACCTGTTAACGTATCTGTTTATTTGCAGGCGGAGTTACACCCAAGCACTGATTTACGGCCTGATGGTGCTTCAAACTTTCACCACAGACCCATTTTTCTTCCAGTCACACACAATCAGAATCATCAAATCATCCATCAACCTTACGTGGAAGGACTACCATCTGCACTGACAAACTATTTAATTTTCACAGAACAGCCACGAAGAGCGGCGCCCGACGGGAGGCAAAGCGCTACCCGGGGAGCTGCTGGGAGGGCGGCAGGCGAGGAGAACGATCCGGGGCGTCTAGGTTGAATGTGAATGGCATGCGAGAGGAGAGTAAACGATGCCTATAAATACACCAGCTGCCCACGGCGATAACGGGGCTCACAGTCTACTCTACACACACTCCGGACGTAAACGAAGACCGAGGAAATATGGAACGCTTTCAAAAATATTCGTATAGGTATTGTAAGGACACGGGCGGTGACACTTTTGCGAGGGCAGGGTATGCTGGAGGGTACAGGGTGTGAGGGAGGGGTGGAGGAGGGTGGGGCTGACAAGGAGGTGTGGACATGGTTTGGTGGGAGTTATAGAGGGAGGGCAAGGGAAGTGAAGTGATTTTGATGTTATCGTGGGTGTGGATACCGACATGGCGTGGGTGGAAAAAATATAATGCATTGTGTAGAGAGTCTGTGTGTGTGTGTGTGTGTGTGTGTGTGTGTGTGTGTGTGTGTGTGTGTGTGTGTGTGTGTGTGTGTGTGTGTGTGTGTGTGTGCAAACCCACCCAAAAATATGAGACAATAAAAATGAATATAAACTGGAAGAGAGTGGAGTATCGAGGAATTCTTTAACAAACACACCTGGTAGTAAAGAAGAGAGAGAGAGAGAGAGAGAGAGAGAGAGAGAGAGAGAGAGAGAGAGAGAGAGAGAGAGAGAGAGAGAGAGAGAGAGAGAGAGAGAGAGAGAGAGAGAGAGAGAGAGAGACCTGTTCCATTCAGTACAAAAGAAAATATGAAAGCAAGCGTTTAGGCAACATAAATATAGACCCCAAAAAAATTAAATAAATAACACACAATTTCGATTTAATTAGCAACTACCAACACACACACACACACACACACACACACACACACACACACACACACACACACACACAACGGAACAAACAGGGAAAGGTTTGACAAGGCTGGAAGGGGAACAGGAATGATGGCGTGCCCTGCATGGTAGGGTGTGTCGCATGCTACAGCGATTGGTAGGGTGATTGAGTGCATGGAAGAGAGCAGTGATGGCGGCGGTGGTGGTGGTGGTGGTGGTGGTGGTGGTGGTGGTGATGGTGGTGGTGATGGTGGTGGTGGTGGTAGAAAAAAAATAAAGTGAACAGGAGATAAGCGGAAAAGAACGACGGTGCATAGTAAAGGGAAGGAATGAAAGAGAGAGAGAGAGAGAGAGAGAGAGAGAGAGAGAGAGAGAGAGAGAGAGAGAGAGAGAGAGAGAGAGAGAGAGAGAGAGAGAGAGAGAGAGAGAGAGATTTAAGATTTACCTCCTTTCACTCCCCTACATCCATCACCCTTCCATTCACACACACACACACACACACACACACACCCACACACAAACATGCCCTCAGCCACCCTCTTCCCAGCATGCCAGCCTGAAGGGAGAGAGGGGAGAGGGAAGAGAGGGAAGAGAGGGGAGAGAGGAGAGGGGAGAGAGGGGAGAGGGGAAGGAAGGAAGGAAGGGTCAAGCAAGAAGGGCGAGGGGAGAAAATAAACACAAGGGGACAAAAGAAAACGGAATGCAAGGTTTATCCATTTATTCTTTTCCTCTTTTCCTCTTTTCCTCGTGCCGCCATTTTGTTTCAATGTTATGTTTTCCACTGAATTTCTGTTGCTGCTGTTGGTCTTCTTCTTCTTCTTCTTCTTCTTCTTCTTCTTCTTCTTCTTCTTCCTTCGGCTTCTCTCCAGAAAGATCCTCCTCCCCTCCCACTAGTCTGAAGAGTTTCAATTACCTCTTTCTCTCTAGTCCTCCTCCTGTTCTCTCTCTCTCTCTCTCTCTCTCTCTCTCTCTCTCTCTCTCTCTCTCTCTCTCTCTCTCTCTCTCTCTCTCTCTCTCTCTCTCTCTCTCTCTCTCTCCACCACTTGGCTTGAGTATTTCCTCTAACTGGTTTCTCCTTCCCTCCATTTCTTTCTCTTATTTTATTTAGTTCTCTTTACTTTCTTTTTTTTTCTCTTTCTCTGACTTTTCATTCAATTTGTTCCATTTTTTTTTCTTCCGCTTTCACGTTTTTTTTTTTGCTTCCTTCTTTCTACATTACGTATCTTTTCTGTCTTATTTTCCCATTCTCTGTCTCTCTGTCTCTCTCTCTCTCTCTCTCTCTCTCTCTCTCTCTCTCTCTCTCTCTCTCTCTCTCTCTCTCTCTCTCTCTCTCTCAGTATATCATACCTACCACATCCTCTCATCTCTTTCCTCCTCACTTCCTCTCCTCCTCTTCCTCCTCACTTCCTCTCCTACTCCTCCTCCTCTTCTTCCTCTTGAGTCCATCTAAATAGGAGGTAAAAGAAGAGAAGAAAAAAAAATACTAAAACATTTGAAACAGTCGAGATGTTCTGATATAAGCCGGTTTTGTCCTTCATTAATTCAGAAGATTCGTGTAACTTCACTCAGCTTTGTGTGAGTTCATTCAGGGGGATAATGGCGTATCTCAAGGGGAGACTTTCGTGGGGGGATGTGTGTATATTTTTCTCTGGATTATATATATGTGATATTTTTTTTCTTCTTCTTCATTTCAGTTGGAGTGGTGTCGTGTGTGGAGGGAAGGGGAGGTGGAGGGGAAGGAGGAGGGATGGAGGGAAGGTGGAGGAAGAGGGAGAATGGGTTTAAGAGTTGTGGTGAGTGAGTGAGTGAGTGAGTGAGTGAGTGAGTGAGTGAGTGAAGATTTGTGTGCGTGGGGGGTAGGGTGCAGTGTCTTTCTCTTCATCTTAGAAGT
>JAPQNM010000044.1:6111853-6139353 GCA_029783475.1 Metacarcinus magister
CCCACCACCACAACTACCACCACCACAGCTACCACAACTACCACAACTACTACTACCACTACGTCAACAACAACTATAACCACAAAAACACCGCCAAAGGGAATTATACTTACTTCTACCCATTTATATAATTGGATAGAGAGCGAGAGAGAGAGAGAGAGAGAGAGAGAGAGAGAGAGAGAGAGAGAGAGAGAGAGAGAGAGAGAGAGAGAGAGAGAGAGAGAGAGAGAGAGAGAGAGAGAGAGAGAAAGAGAGAAGAAGACTACAGTCGGGTACAGAGAAATTATAGAAAAATTAACACAAACGAAGAAAAAAAAAAAGAGAGAGAGTAAGAGAAAGAAAATGTAGACCGAATTAAAATGAAAATGATAGCGAGAGAAAAAAAAATAACGAAGAGGAAAATATATATAGAGAGAGAAGAGAAGAGAGAACGAGAGAGAAAGAGGAAAGCATTGCAGACCGCCCACCACCCTTCCCTCGGCCCGCTGCAGAGAAGACAAGAAGAAAACTGTCTTGAGGATTGGTAACTCGAGCAAGCAAGGGAACCATTTGCATAATTATCTTGCTGAGCGCGGTCATGGCTAGGTCCTGAGCCGGCCCGCCCTCTACACACCCACATACCCACATACCCACATACCCATACCCCTTCTACCCGCCCTCAACACCCCCTCTACTGCCCTGACTCATGCCCCGACACTCCAGGTCACTTGCAGACTCACTGACTCACCAGGGCAGGTCACCGACTCACCCCGACCACCTTTCCATCTCGCCCGCCCGCCCGCCGCCCTCTTCCCCCCGCCCCCCCCTGCCCCCCCCCCTCCAAAAGTCGTCAGGTCAGGGACTCGCCGCATCGCAGTTGTCAATTTGCAGTCATATTTTTGTTTCTCTCTCTCTCTCTCTCTCTCTCTCTCTCTCTCTCTCTCTCTCTCTCTCTCTCTCTCTCTCTCTCTCTCTCTCTTTCTGTGACCGGTTTTGGGATGTAGTTCGCTATTTCCTTAACTCTATTACCACTATTTCATTATTTCTCACCCTGCTTCACCTCTTTCGCTCGCCTTATTAAATCGCACCATTACTTTTTGCCCTCCCCCGCCCTCCCTGCCTCCCTGCCTCCCTGCCTCCCTCCCTGCACCCTGGCTTGACCCTGCTTCGTGTATTGCTACGATTTAACACTCCAGCTCGCAAATTCTCAACGCCTCACGAAGCAGATGGCTGGCACACACCCACACAACTCTACACACACACACACACACACACACACACATTCACACACACACACACACACACACACATACAGACACAGGTATTGGGAGAAGAGATTCGTTCAGACGCGCACAGGTAGATTTCCTATTGCAGTACCTGTGTGTGTGAGGATCTGTCAGGTGTGTGTGTGTGTGTGTGTGTGTGTGTGTGTGTGTGTGTGTGTGTGTGTGTGTGTGTGTGTGTGTGTGTGTGTGTGTGTGTGTGTGGGTGTATTTTTTCCACACGTATTGATTGAAGGGGAAGGGGAGGGAAGGAGAGGGAAGGGGAGAGGATAAAGTCTACACCTCATAATCTTGCTGGAACAAACCCTATGTTTCTCCTGAAGGGTGAGGTTTTTGGAGGGTGAGGGGGGGCGGGGTGGGGGGGCAAATGACAGGGGGCGGTGTGGCTCATGTGTGTTATTTGGGTATAATCTTTAAATGGACGAGGTGGCACGGGGGGGGGGGGCCAGAACGCTCCTATGGGCGGAAGCTATGGTAAGGTATGAGGTGTTTATATTATGTTTTTTCTCTCTCTACCTCCTCCTCCTCCTCCTCCTCCTCCCCCCTATTTTATTAATATTTATTTTTATCATTAATATTTATTTTTATCATTAATATTTATTTTTTATCATTAATATTTATTTTTATCATTAATATTTATTTTTATCATTAATATTTATTTTTATCATTATTATTTATTTTTATCATTATTATTTATTTTTATCATTATTATTTATTTTTATCATTAATATTTATTTTTATCATTAATATTTATTTTTATCATTATTATTTATTTTTATCATAATTATTTATTTGTATTATTATTATTTATTTGTATCATTAATATTTATTTCTATCATTAATATTTATTTTTATCATTAATATTTATTTTTATCATTAATATTTATTTTTATCATTAATATATATTTTTATCATTAATATTTATTTTTATCATTAATATATATTTTTATCATTAATATTTATTTTTATCATTAATATTTATTTTTATCATTAATATTTATTTTTATCATTAATATATATTTTTATCATTAATATATATTTTTATCATTAATATTTATTTTTATCATTAATATATATTTTTATCATTAATATTTATTTTTATCATTAATATTTATTTTTATCATTAATATATATATTTTTATCATTAATATATATTTTTATCATTAATATATATTTTTATCATTAATATTTATTTTTATCATTAATATATATTTTTATCATTAATATTTATTTTTATCATTAATATTTATTTTTTATCATTAATATATATTTTTATCATTAATATATATTTTTATCATTAATATATATTTTTATCATTAATATTTATTTTTATCATTAATATATATTTTTATCATTAATATTTATTTTTATCATTAATATTTATTTTTAATCATTAATATATATTTTTATCATTAATATATATTTTTATCATTAATATATATTTTTATCATTAATATTTATTTTTTATCATTAATATATATTTTTATCATTAATATTTATTTTTATCATTAATATATATTTTTATCATTAATATATATTTTTATCATTAATATATATTTTTATCATTAATATATATTTTTATCATTAATATATATTTTTATCATTAATATTTATTTTTATCATTAATATATATTTTTATCATTAATATATATTTTTATCATTAATATTTATTTTTATCATTATATTTATTTTTATCATTAATATATATTTTTATCATTAATATTTATTTTTATCATTAATATTTATTTTTATCATTAATATTTATTTTTATCATTAATATATATTTTTATCATTGATATATATTTTTATCATTAATATATATTTTTATCATTAATATTTATTTTTATCATTAATATATATTTTTATCATTAATATTTATTTTTATCATTAATATTTATTTTTATCATTAATATATATTTTTATCATTAATATATATTTTTATCATTAATATTTATTTTTATCATTAATATTTATTTTTATCATTAATATTTATTTTTATCATTAATATATATTTTTATCATTAATATATATTTTTATCATTAATATTTATTTTTATCATTAATATTTATTTTTATCATTAATATTTATTTTTATCATTAATATATATTTTTATCATTAATATATATTTTTATCATTAATATATATTTTTATCATTAATATTTATTTTTATCATTAATATTTATTATTATAATTATTAATATTTATTTACTCCAACAGCAACACTTCCTTAACATGTATTATTATTAATTTCAAAACCTTTAACTTCAATATAAGTTTTCGTGGATTTGTGATGAAAATGGATTCGTGAAATTTTTGGCCCGAAGATTTCCACCAGAATTTGAGTCCAAAATAGTTTAGTCATTTTACAAGTAAAGTATTAGTCCTACAACAAAGATGTATAGAAACAAAGTTGTTCAGCTTGACAAGTTCTATCTGATGGTGTCATCCGTTTGTAAATTACTCTTTTGGTTTAGGAGAAAAATGTAATTAAGTAGAAGTTTCGTGTAAAATACAAATATATCAATATCTCCATTACTTACATTCCAATTACATTCTAGTAAAGCTCAAAGGAACGGGCGTCTCCTGCTCTATATTTACTATTACGAATGTTTTTTACGTAAACCTCATACTTTTCGAGTTATTTTGAAAACATGATTTCATGAAAAAAATCTAAGGTGACACCCTTGAAAATTTCGTGAAAAATTTCCACACCTCAGAATTTCATGAAAATTTGTACCTAAAGGTTTTCAGTCAAACTGAACACGAATCTGGACTCAGTTTCATCATTACTATAATATTAAACACTATATACGCATGTGTGATACGCCTAAAACTATTTATTCTCTCTATCTCTATCTCTCTCTCTCTCTCTCTCTCTCTCTCTCTCTCTCTCTCTCTCTCTCTCTCTCTCTCTCTCTCTCTCTCTCTCTCTCTCTCTCCCTCTCTCCAAACTCCTACAGCAAAATCATAATATTCTCCCCCTCCTCCCCCTCCCCTCCTCCTCCTCCTCCTCCTCCTCCTCCTCCTCCTCCTCCTCCTCCTTTGTGTCTTCCTTCTTAAATAGTCTTCAGTGGACCAATTAGCGCCAATATTTATTTTTATCATTAATATTTATTTTTATCATTAATATTTATTTTTATCATTAATATTTATTTTTATCATTAATATATATTTTTATCATTAATATATATTTTTATCATTAATATTTATTTTTATCATTATTATTTATTTTTATCATTAATATTTATTTTTATCATTAATATTTATTTTTATCATTAATATTTATTTTATCATTAATATTTATTTTTATCATTAATATTTATTTTTATCATTAATATATATTTTTATCATTAATATATATTTTTATCATTAATATATATTTTTATCATTAATATTTATTTTTATCATTAATATTTATTTTTTATCATTAATATTATTTTTATCATTATATATATTTTTATCATTAATATATATTTTTATCATTAATATTTATTTTTATCATTAATATTTATTTTTATCATTAATATATATTTTTATCATTAATATTTATTTTTATCATTAATATATATTTTTATCATTAATATATATTTTTATCATTAATATTTATTTTTATCATTAATATATATTTTTATCATTAATATATATTTTTATCATTAATATATATTTTTATCATTAATATTTATTTTTATCATTAATATATATTTTTATCATTAATATTTATTTTTATCATTAATATTTATTTTTATCATTAATATATATTTTTATCATTAATATATATTTTTATCATTAATATATATTTTTATCATTAATATTTATTTTTATCATTAATATTTATTTTTATCATTAATATTTATTTTTATCATTAATATTTATTTTTATCATTAATATATATTTTTATCATTAATATTTATTTTTATCATTAATATTTATTTTTATCATTAATATATATTTTTATCATTAATATATATTTTTATCATTAATATATATTTTTATCATTAATATTTATTTTTTATCATTAATATATATTTTTATCATTAATATTTATTTTTATCATTAATATTTATTTTTTATCATTAATATATATTTTTATCATTAATATATTTTTATCATTAATATATATTTTTATCATTAATATATATTTTTTATCATTAATATTTATTTTTATCATTAATATTTATTTTTATCATTAATATATACTTTTATCATAAATATATATTTTTATCATTAATATTTATTTTTATCATTAATATATATTTTTATCATTAATATTTATTTTTATCATTAATATTATTTTTTATCATTAATATATATTTTTATCATTAATATATATTTTTATCATTAATATATATTTTTATCATTAATATATATTTTTATCATTAATATATATTTTTATCATTAATATATATTTTTATCATTAATATTTATTTTTATCATTAATATTTATTTTTATCATTAATATATATTTTTATCATTAATATTTATTTTTTATCATTAATATATATTTTTATCATTAATATATATTTTTATCATTAATATATATTTTTATCATTAATATATATTTTTATCATTAATATATATTTTTATCATTAATATTTATTTTTATCATTAATATTTATTTTTATCATTAATATTTATTTTTATCATTAATATTTATTTTTATCATTAATATATATTTTTATCATTAATATTTATTTTTATCATTAATATTTATTTTTTATCATTAATATATATTTTTATCATTAATATATATTTTTATCATTAATATATATTTTTATCATTAATATTTATTTTTATCATTAATATATATTTTTATCATTAATATATATTTTTATCATTAATATTTATTTTTATCATTAATATTTATTTTTATCATTAATATTTATTTTTATCATTAATATATATTTTTATCATTAATATATATTTTTATCATTAATATTTATTTTTATCATTAATATATATTTTTATCATTAATATATATTTTTATCATTAATATTTATTTTTATCATTAATATATATTTTTATCATTAATATTTATTTTTATCATTAATATATATTTTTATCATTAATATTTATTTTTATCATTAATACTTATTTTTTATCATTAATATATATTTTTATCATTAATATATATTTTTATCATTAATATATATTTTTATCATTAATATATATTTTTATCATTAATATATATTTTTATCATTAATATATATTTTTATCATTAATATTTATTTTTATCATTAATATTTATTTTTATCATTAATATATATTTTTATCATCAATATTTATTTTTTATCATTAATATATATTTTTATCATTAATATATATTTTTATCATTAATATATATTTTTATCATTAATATATATTTTTATCATTAATATATATTTTTATCATTAATATTTATTTTTATCATTAATATTTATTTTTATCATTAATATTTATTTTTATCATTATTATTTATTTTTATCATTAATATATATTTTTATCATTAATATTTATTTTTATCATTAATATTTATTTTTATCATTAATATATATTTTTATCATTAATATATATTTTTATCATTAATATATATTTTTATCATTAATATTTATTTTTATCATTAATATATATTTTTATCATTAATATATATTTTTATCATTAATATTTATTTTTATCATTATTATTTATTTTTATCATTAATATTTATTTTTATCATTAATATATATTTTTATCATTAATATATATTTTTATCATTAATATTTATTTTTATCATTAATATATATTTTTTATCATTAATATATATTTTTATCATTAATATTTATTTTTATCATTAATATATATTTTTATCATTAATATTTATTTTTATCATTAATATATATTTTTATCATTAATATTTATTTTTATCATTAATATATATTTTTATCATTAATATATATTTTTATCACTAATATTTATTTTTATCATTAATATATATTTTTATCATTAATATTTATTTTTCATCATTAATATTTATTTTTTATCATTAATATATATTTTTATCATTAATATATATTTTTATCATTAATATTTATTTTTATCATTAATACTTATTTTTATCATTAATATATATTTTTATCATTAATATATATTTTTATCATTAATATATATTTTTATCATTAATATATATTTTTATCATTAATATTTATTTTTATCATTAATATATATTTTTATCATTAATATATATTTTTATCATTAATATTTATTTTTATCATTATTATTTATTTTTATCATTAATATTTATTTTATCATTAATATTTATTTTTATCATTAATATTTATTTTTATCATTAATATTTATTTTTATCATTAATATATATTTTTATCATTAATATATATTTTTATCATTAATATTTATTTTTATCATTAATATATATTTTTATCATTAATATATATTTTTATCATTAATATTTATTTTTATCATTAATATATATTTTTATCATTAATATATATTTTTATCATTAATATTTATTTTTATCATTAATATTTATTTTTTATCATTAATATATATTTTTATCATTAATATATATTTTTATCATTAATATTTATTTTTATCATTAATATTTATTTTTATCATTAATAAGAAAAATTTGAATAAAATCATAATTTATTTTCAAATCTATAAATCGAACACTTAGAAAAGACCTCGGCAGTGTAAGGGTTAATACTGGCAATAAGTTATGTTTAACCTGCCATTACCACCGAAACGAAGGATGCGAGGGGATTTCATTGAAATGTTCAAGATAATCAAAGGATTCGATAATATCAATACAGAAGATTACATTACTTTTGATTGATCAAATATAACAAGAAGACATCATTCTTTTAAGATTACTGGTAAAAGATTCACATCAAACAAAGCCAAGCACTTCTTTTTCAATCGGATCGTTAACGTTTGGAACTCCCTGCCCGCCAATGTCGTCGACAGTAAAACAATTACTACGTTCAAAAATAGACTTGACAAATATTTAGAAGCCAATCCACAACTAAAATACTATCCGTTAACGTAGCAAACTTTGAGTAAGTTCATCCTGATGTACCTAACCTACGAAATGTCGATTCAAAAGACGTCGCTAGTGGCCTGACATCGCTTGCCAGGAAGTAGTGGTAGCAGTAGTGGTAGTGACAGTAGTGACAGTCTGGTCTTGGTTGGCCTTCCTTTCCCTGCCAGCCATGGCTGGGGTGAAAAGCCTTCACCCTTACTATCCTGTATCCTTCACTCTAGACTAGATAGTGTACTCACAAACAGCCTCGTAAGGGCCAGCAGGCCTGTTGCTGTTTGTTCTTCCTATGTGTTCCTATGTGTTCCTCCTGTGAGTACGTGGGTATGCTAGCTGGTGACATAACTCTTCGTATAAAACATTTTCCCTTTTTTTTTACATCTATACTTAGGTGCGTGTCAATTTCCCTTCGTTTGTTTTTCCCCCTCGTGGTCTTTCGCAAGGGAGATCATAAAAAAGAAAAAAAGAAAGAAAATGTGTTGCCGCGATAAAAAGAATCTAAATCTTTTTACGTTTCTGTCGACGTGTTTATGGTCGGGAATAACACGCCTTCAACGGAGAGCGAATATTTGAGAGGGAAGATATGATTGCAGGTAAACATTTCAGCCATTCTATAACCACCAACACCACCACCACCACCATCACTACTATCCCTCCTCCTCCTCCTCCTCCTCCTCCTACTACTACTACTACTACTACTACTACTGACTGACTGCTCTTGTCTGCTTTGTTTCACGTGGTCTGACTTTCTACAGTTGGAGTAAGTTTGTTTGCGTTTCAGGAGTTCCAGGACAGAGACTCGAGTGGTACAGTTTGTGTGTTGGTGTGGAGAGAGGGTGTGCAGGCAGTGAGGCAGGCAAGGGAAGGCACAGACAGGCACAGACAGGCAGACAGGGAGGGAGGCAGGCATGGTGGCGCCCCTGGTGGTCCCAACGTGAAGTGGTGGTTCAGTAATTTGTTGTTTAGTGGGTTTCTGTCTGTTTGTCTGGGTCTGTGTCTGTTTTTCTTTCCTGTATAGCGGTCTTCCTGTGTGTGTGGATTTGTTTTATGTATGTATGTATGTATATGTTCATACCTTTTTTTTTCTCTCTCTCTCTCTCTCTCTCTCTCTCTCTCTCTCTCTCTCTCTCTCTCTCTCTCTCTCTCTCTCTCTCTCTCTCTCTCTCTCTCTCTCTCTCTCTCTCTCTCTCTCTCTCTCTCTCTCTCTCTCTCTCGTCTGTCAGTTGTGTTAGCGCGAGCATGTTTGTTGCTGTTAGTGAGCAGAAAAAAGTGTGTATGTGTGTGTGTGTGTGTGAGAGAGAGAGAGAGAGAGAGAGAGAGAGAGAGAGAGAGAGAGAGAGAGAGAGAGAGAGAGAGAGAGAGAGAGAGAGAGAGAGAGAGAGAGAGAGAGAGAGAGAGAGAGAGAGAGAGAGAGAGAGAGATGACATTGTGACGTGTCTGCGATTAATTGAAGTCTGACTCTAATAAGGAATCTGGCCCAGCTGGGAGGCAGGAAAGACAACAACTACTATAGGAGGAGGCAGAGAACAACCTGACGGAAGGAGGAAGGGAACAAACAGCACAAGTTATCCTTCCTTCCACCTATCAATCTTTTTTTTTATTCAATATATTTCTTCTTGACTAACTTACCTAGACTTACTTTGCATTATTTTCTATTTATCTGGTTTATTTTTTATTTCTATCCTTTCTAATGCAAGTCAAGTACTGATTATAGTTTATTTTGTCATATCTCCTCCTCCTCCTCCTCCTCGTACTCTTCCTCCTCCTCTTTAATACGTTAAGACACAAAGAACAAACTTACAATGAAATACCAACACAACTTTCTTATAGGTCACTGCATTCCTATATTTCTTCTTGTTCCCTGTCTGCCTGTACCCTGACACCACAAAGACTGCCCTCACCTCTTTCCTTCCCCTACTCCCCCCCACCTCACCACCCCCACCTCAGGAAGTGACGAAGAGGTGAACAATACAGTGACACAACTTATTCACGTCCGCTGAGACTGACTAACCTTCTCCAGAGATGCATATTCAAAGTTTCATATACTTGTTCTTCTTATATTCTCACACTGTCTTTCAAATCAGGTTATATGATTTACATTATTTATGTCTACCATTTCAAGGAGGCTTTAGCTTATATATATATTTATTTTATGCCCTTCACATTCCTTCCTCCCTCACGACTTTTACTTTCCTCCACTTTTTTTTTTATTTACCTTCCTTCTCCTCCACTTCTCTCTCTCGCTCTCCTATCCTTCTTTTCCTTTTTTTTCCTTCCTCGTGCAGGTCGTCGCTTTTATTAACGGGACAAACTGGATGACGTCACCCACGTGTCAGGCTTCCCACGGTGCTTTATTAGGAGAGAGAGAGAGAGAGAGAGAGAGAGAGAGAGAGAGAGAGAGAGAGAGAGAGAGAGAGAGAGAGAGAGAGAGAGAGAGAGAGAGAGAGAGAGAGAGAGAGAGAGAGAGAGAAACGAAAGCAAGTGCCACTAAAAGTCTAGCATTGAATTAAATCCTGTTTTAAACTTGTCCAATGACTTTGCTTTCCACCCTTGTGAACTTTGACCTTTTTGGGGGGTGAGGGGAAAGAGGGGAAAGAGGGGAAGGAGGGAAAGGAGGGAGGGGAAGGAGGGGAGGGGTCAGACGACGAGATAATGATCAGTAGAGTTCTGGTTATCAACTCAGCGGCCAGGTAATTATAGGTGTCATTAGAGAGAGAGAGAGAGAGAGAGAGAGAGAGAGAGAGAGAGAGAGAGAGAGAGAGAGAGAGAGAGAGAGAGAGAGAGAGAGAGAGAGAGAGAGAGAGAGAGAGAGAGAGAGAGAGAGAGAGAGAGAGAGAGAGAGATATTTCAGACAATCAGGCACACAGAGAGACAAAAACAGACAGACAGACAGTGACAGACAGTGACAGACAGGCAGACATAGATATACAGATAGATAGATATGTAAATTGTAGACAAAGGCAAATAAATGTATAAATATTTGATAGCAAGATAGACAACCAGACAGACAGACACACAAGCAGAAAAAGAAATGATAGACGTAGAAAACAGGAAGAAAAAAGATAAAAGAAGTGACAAACAAAGAATAAAATAGAGAGAAAAAAAAGAGAGAGAAAGGGCGAGTGAGTAAGGGAGAGAGAGAGAGAAAAAAAACACGAGGTCTTAAGATAATGAAGGAAAAAAACTGAAAACAAACGACCACACGAAAGTTAAATGGTGCGTGAGGGAGAAAAAAAAAGAGAGAAATAGAGAGAGAGAGAGAGAGAAGGCAATAAGGCGGAAAGAAAGTTGGAAACAAAATCATGCATGAGACTAAACTTCATGAAATTCATACCAAGGAAACCACCCAACCACCCACTCACCCACTCACTCACCCACTCACTCACTCACTCACTCACCCGCTGGAAACACACACACACACACACACACACACACACACACACACACACACACACACACACACACACACACACACACACACAAACACACACACCACATCATCTAAGCCACAAGAAGATTAAATCAGGCCTTCAGATCCTTGTCAATGTGATCAGTTCGGCGCGCCACACCCTCGGCCCCGTGTTGAACAACCTTCCTCTTCCTCTTCTTCCTCTTCTTCCTCTTCCTCCTCCTCCTCCTCCTCCTCCTCTTCTTCTTCTTCTTCTTCTTCCTCCTCCTCCTCCGGTACACAGGTGAAGTAGGGGCAGAGGAACACAGCTTAATGTGCATTCGTCACTGTATAATTTTCTCCTTCACATCTCCGCAGGTTCGGCTCGGTACTCATTTTTCTCCTCGCGCTGTACAGTCACTCGTGTTGCAGTGTTTGCATGACTGACTGCAGCAATGCGCCGCTCTAAGCCATTATTTGCACCTACTGATCTTGATATGCACGGGAAGTTATCAACAAAAGGGTACAGGTTTGCGCCAATTTGCGTTAATAGGTTAGTGCAAAACGACGGTAAAGACGAATATTTCCACGTCTCATCCACAGAAAGTACACCATAAAGATAAGAAATAAAAAAAGAGTGTGTGTAGGTGTCGAGGAGAGAAATATTTCAAATTGTATATATTTCACTTGATATTCATTTGAAAGAAATTTGAAAGTGTAAAACAGTGAGGGAAAAAAGAGAAAGAAAGACACACACACACACACGAAAAAAAAATAAAATAAATAAAGCGGAATATAAACGAGATCAATAAATCAGACAAAATATATAGTAGGACATAAAGCAAAGCAAATGAGGCGAGGCGGAGGTAATCCTGAGCCCGTCACTGGACAGGATCTCAGCCTTGGTCTCGGCCTTGGTCTCACATGTCAGTGCGGAGGAGCAATATGTCGCCCTCTGAACCCCCACTTTAACATTATCCTCCATCGCCCTGTCTCGCGCGCCGACCAGCCACGTTCGTCTGTAAGTGAACACCGGAAAAATATTCTTACACTTGTCTTGTTGCATTTGCTAACGAGACTGTTGCACTGGGAGGCTGGATTCACCTCTTTCTTCTCCTCCTCCTTCCCTATCCTTCCATCCACTTCCCTCCATCCTTCCAGCTGTGTTCTCGTTAGGGCGTTGCGTCTCGCCAGCCAATAACAAGTGGTAAGCGATGGTTGGCAAATCATCTATTGTGGGTAAGTAAATATTTAATTATTCCTGCCACGCTCCGCCGGCCTCCCGCCCCGACACCATCTGTCATAGTGGTGTGGGGCGGGGGAGAGCAACAGCCCCAGCCACGCCGCACCTGCTCAAGCCCCCACGCCCTCTCTTGTGTCCTCTCCCCATCCCCTCACACATCATGCCGTCACCCATGTACTCCCCCATGACCTACTTCCCCGTTATTCTCCTCCACGCCATCACCTTGTTCCGCGCCACGTGCCACAATACACGCCCCACGCACGCCTGCCCCCACGCCCTCCTCGTCACAATGCTGCGCCAAAAACTACCAGCAGGAGGCACACGAATAACTAAAATCTTGGATCCATAACTCGTCTCAAGCTTGAGTTTATGAGAAAAAATTATGGGAATGTGTTGCTTGAGTGGTTGTAAATATCGAGGTGTGGAGGAAACCAGCGGACAAGACAAGGCAGGGCAGGGCAGGGCAGGGCAGGGCAGGGCAGGGCAGGGCATGGGTGGGCGGTGGGTGGGCGGGTGGGTGAGGCGCCTTTGTGCCGTGCGGGTATCAGCTGGGAGGATCAAGGGGTTCGGGTGGGTATTGGTGGATCACTTTCCGATGAATGGCGATGATCCCAAGCCAGCCTCACCCACCTCGCACCATTCAGCCTCGCCTACCCGCCCCTCCATCCCTCCCTCCCTCCCTCCACCCTGCCTCACCCTCACCCTGCAATACAGACAGGATTTACTCTGTGATTTACCGGTTGAGTTCTCTGCACGGCATGTCTTTTAAAGCGATTTCTGAACTATTATATATATATATATATATATATATATATATATATATATATATATATATATATATATATATATATATATAGAGAGAGAGAGAGAGAGAGAGAGAGAGAGAGAGAGAGAGAGAGAGACACACACACACACACACACACACACACACACACACACACACACACACACACACACACACACACACACACACACACACATAGTGAATATGAGTTTTGAGTGTGGTGGGATGCGTTGCAGTGAACAACTCGTGCGGGAAATCACAGGCTGAAGCTAAGACTGGATGACTTGAGAAATTTAAGCTTTCCTCCTCCTCGTGTATTTCGAGTTAAGGAGTTGAGAATATATATTTGAACTTTTATTTACCTTCCACAATTCTTGTTTATAGCGACATAC
The DNA here is from genome assembly GCA_029783475.1 of Metacarcinus magister. Taxonomy (NCBI): domain Eukaryota; kingdom Metazoa; phylum Arthropoda; class Malacostraca; order Decapoda; family Cancridae; genus Metacarcinus; species Metacarcinus magister. The sequence continues at coordinate 6,125,935 of JAPQNM010000044.1, forward strand.
GAGGCTCTGTATGCTTACCATCCCATCACTAGGACTATATATATATATATATATATATATATATATATATATATATATATATATATATATAAATATATATATATATATACATACTAAAACAATCCTATCATTTTGTTTAAAGACTAGCTATCTAATGAGCCTTCATGCATAGTAATAAGGAGGAGGAATATATATGTTAATTGTTTTCTCCATGTCATTAGTCATGTCACAGCTGACTGTCCACCACCACCACCACCACCACCACCACCACCACCACCACCACCACCACCACCACCACCACCATCACCACCACCACCACCACCACCACCATCACGCCTCCCTCCACACATAACCATCACCTCCTTCATTTCAATACTAAAACCCAACACATCAACATAACTATCTACACCATCATTGCCCACCATTAACACCACCCACTCACCCACCTTTACACCCTCACCCATAACCACCCAAGCCTCCACCACACCCGATCATCCACCTCAGGCCTTCACATTGGCACCCTACGCCACGGAAGGCCCCTCCTCTTTCTCCTCCTCTTCCTCTTCCTCCTCCGTTTCCAATCATGCTAAACAAACCAATTAGTCTCCCAGTAACAAGCTCCTCCGCCGCTCGAACTACTAATCTATTTACTTTCTCGGAGTGTGTTCCCGCTGGATGGCACGGCGCGGCTCGGCTCGGCTCCCTGCCTCAACCCAGCGACACATGAAGGTAGACGGATGAGGCTGGCTGGACGGCGGGACAGGTACAGATGAGTGGATGGGCGCGGATGCACACAAGAGATGGATGAACGGGGAAATAAGCAATAAAAAGCGATAAAAACCTAATTGATAACAGAGACCGATGAGTGGAGATGAAATGAGAATGTATGATAAAACTAATGCATGGGTAATACGAGGATACCGAACAGTTGAATTAAGCGACGGGACGGACGGCTACTGCGTTTATGAGATAAGTCGGTCTGATACTAGTAATGAGACCGACAAAACAGTGTACGCGTAGATGGTAAAATAAGATACATGAATAAACAAGGAAGGAGAGGAGGAGGAGGAGGAGGAGGAAGTTGTAGTAGGAGATATTAATACATTTCTCTTTGAGTCAGCGTGGTCCTAACTCACATGTTCCGCCTATCGTTAATATCGTTACAAGCTGATAAAGAAAAACTACAAGTGAACATGCATATAATAAAAAAGAATATTAATTATAATAAACATTGCAGGAAGATATTATTAGGGGGAAGGTTAATTTCTATTCTCTCTCTCTCTCTCGTGTGTGTGTGTGTGTGTGTGTGTGTGTGTGTGTGTGTGTGTGTGTGTGTGTGTGAGAGAGGGTGGCTAGGGTGATGCTGATAAGGATATGATAAGGAGGTGTTGGTAGAAAGGGGAGGCAGGAAGGGGGAGAGAGAGAGAGAGTGTATGTACAAGTGTGTGTGAGTGAGTGAGGGAGGACTGGCAGGCAGAAGGTGGTAGGTATTATAGGTAAGTGCATGAGGGTGTGTCGGTTAGAGCAAGCGAGAGTAATTGTAATGAGGGGAAAGATAACATGATGGAAGGGTAGTGTAGGTTGTTTTGCACTATTTTCTCAATTGTTCAATATTACGTAGGTGTTTTCCCTCCTCCTCCTCCTCCTCCTACTACTACTACTACTACTACTATACTTATTACTATTACTATTGCTACTACTACTACTACTACTACTACTACTACTACTACTACTACTACTACTACTACTATCACCACTACTACTATATTTATTACTATTGCTCCTCCTCCTCTTCTTCACCCTTTCTCGTAGTCTAAAGGGTACAAGATGCTCTTTCCTCCTCCTCTTCCTCCTGTACTATCCTTTTTCTAATTCAAGTAGTTAGTGTAGAGTAGTTATATCAAACAACCTTTGTAGGGACCCTAGGGTCTGTTGCTGTTTGTGTTCCCTTGTATTCCCTTGTATTCTTGTATTCCTCCTTACATTATGTTGTTTGGAGAATCGTTTCCTCTATGTAACCTAATGTAAATACATTGGTTCACGTCAATATTGGTCATCATTCTAAATTCAAGAAAACTGGCTCAATACATCTTGTTATTGCTTATTGAAGATGTATAACTTTAATTCATATGATTTTTCACGTTTCTGTGAGGAAAATATTTTTTTTATTTTTTGGCCCGGAAATGTCGACCAAAATTCGCGTCAAAAACATTTTTGCCATTTTACTGCAAAACTATTGGTCCTAGAGCAACTATGCTCAATGACAAATCTGTAGGGATTGACAAAGTCTGTCAGATGGTGCAATAATCTTACCAATATATCCAATAGCTTTGGAGATAATCAGGAAGCAAGTAATGTTTTTTAGAAAAATATAAATGATATTTTCTCAATTATTTACTTTCAATTGCCATTATACTATAGCTCAAAAGAACGGTCGTTTTCTGCTCTTCCTTTAGTAGTCTTTACATTTTTTACGTAAACCTTATATTTTTAGAGTTATTTAATAAAACGTGAATTTTAGAAAAAAATCTAAGGGTTGTACCCACGAAAATTGAGTGACAATTTTCAAAATTTCAAATCTCATAAAAATTGGTCCACATAGGTTCTACTGCATGAGAAACACGAATCTGAACTCAATTTTATGATTAGTATAATATTAACCCGTAAAGAGTGGTAGTTATTATACTATTGTGTTGAAAGATTCATCCCTGGCCACACAGACAGCCTCGTTAGGTCCAGTAAGACTGTTGCTCTGTTCTTACTTTGTACTTTATACTTTGTACTCCTTCTCCTCCTCTAAACCTTCTTATCGATGGGCGAATTTAGTGTGTAATTACTTGTGCTTTCATAATTCTTGGTGGTTCTTCTCGCCACACGCAGTACAGGTAAAATTCCCCAATCCTCCACCCTCCACCCTGCACCCTCCGCCCCACGCCCCTATTTCCCTCATCCTCCGCCTTCACCTCCCCTTCTACCTCCCGCCGCTGCCAACCTGTGTATCATTGGGTTCAGCCGCAGGTGGACTTTGTGTAACGCTAAAGGATTGTTTTTATAATGAGTTAGTTCCTGAGCCACCCACCTACCTACCGCTTCATTTATTATGGAGAGGATTTAGTTTTTATTTACTACTTATTTATTTTTGCTGTTTCATGTTGGCGCGTCTACACACACACACACACACACACACACACACACACACACACACACACACACGCACACACACGAACTATCTCAGCATTAATGAGAACAATCAACAATATCGATGTAACTCGTGTGGGTGATTTGCAACTACACAAATTACATAGATGAATATATAAACGAAAAAAAAAAAAAAAGATAAATAGATTAAGCATAATATTCTCTCTCTCTCTCTCTCTCTCTCTCTCTCTCTCTCTCTCTCTCTCTCTCTCTCTCTCTCCTCTCTCTCTCTCTCTCTCTCTCTCTCTCTCTCTCTCTCTCACACAGGAGTTTCGTATACATTAACGCCAGACAATTCTCCTCCAGATATCGATCAGAATATGTTAATTCAGGATCCATCGCCATAATTATGCAGGTGACTTGCATTGTTACTATATGCATAGATTATTATTATTATTATTATTATTATTATTATTATCATTATCATTATTATTATTATTATTACTATTGTCATCATCAACAACCATAACAACACTGCCAGTCTCACCGCACATATACTGACTAGCCAAAAACAACTAAACAACACAACACAACACAACACTAAGCCTCCCCCCTCCCCCCACCCCCCCCTTACACCCTCTCTACAGACCAGCACGGAATCCCTCGTCAAAACAGATCACAACGGGGAGGGAAAAAAAAACAAAACCAGCAAAATAAAAAAAAAGAAACAGCACCACGAAATGATAAAAAAATAAACTGCACACAAAAAAAAAAAAAAAGAGAGAAAGAGAGAGAGAGAAGCAAGCCGGAGCTAAATCCTCGAGAGGGTCGTCATCCCCCAGGCATTGTGTATATGTGTGTGTGTGTGTGTACGTACCAGTGTGCATGTACGTACTTACTTACTTTTACCTGGTGTGCACGCGGGGAAATATGGCTTCCGTTGGGAGTAATTAGTGGGGCGCCGAGATGTTTATCGGGGAAATTAGGCGGGGCTCAGATGGGTGTATTTAATTAACATATATTGCAGGTTTTAATTAGATCTCACATCGAGTTCTCCGGCGTGTAAACTGTAGGGAAGAAAAGCTCCCGGTGACGACTACAAAGAATGGAGGAGGAGGAGGAGGAGGAGGAAGACGACAAACACAAAGCAGAACAACAACAACAACAACAACAACAACAACAACAAGGGGAGGAATAAATGGAAAAGAGAGAAGGGTGTGGAAATGCAAAAACAGGAAGAGAACGTCAGTTGGAGAGAAAAAAGAACAGAGTTGGGTGATGAGAGAGAGAGAGAGAGAGAGAGAGAGAGAGAGAGAGAGAGAGAGAGAGAGAGAGAGAGAGAGAGAGAGAGAGAGAGAGAGAGAGAGAGAGAGAAAGGTTGTGGAATAATGTGTACTAGTTTGTGAAATGCGTGAAATGAAAGAGTGGCAGGTTTTTGGAGGGCGTGGAGGTCAAACTGTTAAGAGAGAGAGAGAGAGAGAGAGAGAGAGAGAGAGAGAGAGAGAGAGAGAGAGAGAGAGAGAGAGAGAGAGAGAGAGAGAGAGAGAGATAATAAAAGTGATGGATAATGTGGCTAAGGAACCGCCAGAAAATTAAGTTCTCCCATGGTCATTTATGGAGGAGGAGGAGGAGGAGGAGGAGGAGGAGGAGGAGGAGGAGGAGGAGGAGGAGGAGGAGGAAGAGGAAGAGAAGAAAGAAAAGGGCGGGGACGAGAATAACCAAAATTAGAAGTAGAAAAGGCAGACGGAAAACAATAGAAAGATAAGAAAGAATGAAATAAACTAATGCATAAAGCAAGAACAGGTATAAATAAATAAATAAATAAACTAAATAAATAAATAAATAAATAAACTAAGAAACAAAAGTGACAAGACAAAATAATAATACAAGAAAATTAATACCATAAAGATAACCTCGTGCCACACACACAAAGGAAAATTAAGCTAAGATAAATAGGCAGAGACAATGAGGGGAAGAGGGGAAGAGGGGAAGGAGATGAGACGGCAGGCAGGGTGAGGGAAAGAAAGAAAGAAAGAAAGAAAGGAAGGAAGGAAGGAAGGAAGGAAGGAAGGAAGGAAGGAAGGAAGAAAGAAGAAAGGAAGAAAGGAAGGAAGAAAGAAAGAAAGAAAGGAAGGAAGGAAGGAAAGAGTTTCGTGTCAAGACCCTAATGGTTGGCTGTTTCGAGTGATTACTGTCGGTGGTGTGGTGTGGTGTAGGGTGGAGGGAGAGGGAGAGGGAGAGAGAGGTAGAGGGAGAGAGGGAGGAGCTTCGTGAGGTAGAGGTATACATACATACAACATACAGGTGGGTCAGGTGAAATAGGGGACGCTGCAAGGTGAGACAAGTGAGGGTCAGTCAGCACAGGTACATCAGGCACGATAGCCTCGCCCGACAGGTAAATTGCAGATAAACTTTCCACGGGAACCTGATATGACCGCGTAGGTAAGGCAGGTAAGGCACAGGTAATTATTCAACAAAACCGGTCACGGGCAGCTGGGACAAGGTTAGGGGGGGGAGGGGACGTGGTGGTTAGGGAGGGGGGTGGTTAGGGAGGGGACGTGGTGGTTAGGGAGGGAGGGGAGGTGGTAGTTAAGGGGGAGGGGAGGTGGTGAAGGAGGAAGGAATATACAAGTAAACCTATAAACTTAATGTGGAGGGACAGGTAAGGTGGACACGTGACCCTATCCACCTCGACCCGACATGTAAAATTGAACAGGTGACCCATCCTTCAAGGCCTAGCAAGGGGAGGTACAGTATCTCTTCCTTCCTTCCTTCCTTCCTTTCTTATATCCTTCCTTCCTTCCTTCCTTCCCTCACTCACTCACTCTCCCTGTTTTACGAGTGGTGGGTGCGTGTTCCCCTATACATAAAGAGGGAAACAGAACGGGACGGAGAAGGAAGAGGATGAAAATGTGAAGGAGATGCGTGGAAAAAGAGAAAAAAAGAGAAAGGAAAAGGAGATGGAGGAGGCAGTGGAAAGGAATAAGGATGAGGTGGAGGGGAGGGGGTGGGGGGTGAGGGAGGTGAAAAAGGCTAATCACTGCTGTTCTTTCTCGGCCAAAACAGTAATTACACTGTGATTTAGATAAAGACAGTGTTCAGTGTGGCTGTGGCCTCGTGTTTACTTCTTCAAAAAGTGTATTGTATTCATAATTACTCTTCTTCTGGAGGGACATTTTATTTTTTGGGGTTCCTCTCCCTTTCTTCAGTGCGTTTCAGCCTCGTATTTCCCAGTTAAGGGAGACACAAGACCATTAAAGGAGGGAGGGGTGGAGGGAGGCTGCAGCAGGTACACTAAATCACTCCCCAACCACCTCCCCCACCCCGTTTTTACTTTTCTCTCTTCCTCCCCCCCCCCACTAACCCCACCAATTCCCCACAAAGGCCCTCGCCCAAACACCAAACTCCTGCTCTATAAATCCCCAATATTTTCCTTACCAAGCTTGCTCCCCCCACCTTCTCCCCACCTTCTCCCCCGTTCCCCTCCCCTCCCCTCCTCTCCCCAATCACACCCACACTGCTCTCAAGACTCCACCTTCTCTGTAAACTCCAGCCGTGATTCACCAACTTCCTTCCTCCCCCAACACAGCCCCCAACTCATGCCCCCAACACACTCACAACACACCTGCACTCATTCTTACGTCTTCCGGCCTCCTGCTCCTTCAAAATTTCAAAGTGGCCTTTATTTTGAGGGGGTATTTCTCTCTCTCTCTCTCTCTCTCTCTCTCTCTCTCTCTCTCTCTCTCTCTCTCTCTCTCTCTCTCTCTCTCTCTCTCTCTCTCTCTCTCTCTCTCTCTCAAATATGCTACACTTATCGCGACAGGTATAAGGATGCAATCTCGACATGTTCATTTCTCGAGTCATCACGGCCAGGTACAGGTACAGACACAGACACAGGTACAGACACAGGTACAGACACAGGTACAAACGACAGACCCTAAATATTTGTAAAGCGACTTCACAAGGTTGTATGCCGGGAACGATTTATTTTTGTCCATTTGCATATATATTCTCCTTGTGTTTTATATCGTTTACTCTAGTGTTTTGGAATTTTAAATGATTCTCTGTCTCTCTCACTCTCTCTCTCTCTCTCTCTCTCTCTCTCTCTCTCTCTCTCTCTCTCTCTCTCTCTCTCTCCTTCCACATAGAGAAGAGGAGGAGGAGGAGGAGGAAGAGGAGGATAAGGACATACATAAGACGAGAGTAGCAATTGCAGGAGGATAAGGATAACAATATGAACCTAAAATATAATATACAGGTTGTACATTACCCTTTGAGTCTCTGAGTTGAAGCATGACACTTACCTGGAAAAGAGGGGAAAAGATTCATTAATACACACAGGTAAGTAGGTATGTGATGGGTGGGTGTGTGGGTGAGTGGGTGAGTGGGTGATGGGGTAGGTAAGTACTGTACATGGGTGATGGGGTATATATAGTAAGTATTATGGATCCTAACAAATATTACTGTCGGAAAATTACTACTTTTTTTTTCTCTTCCTTCCTTCCTTACACGTCACGAGCAAAAAATAAATAAATAAATAAATAAATAAAATAAAATATAATAGAATAATATAATAAAACCAGGTAAAAAAAATAAATAAATAAATACAAATAATAAAACAAGACAAAATAAGAACAAAAAATGAAAAAAAACTGTAAATAAAGGGAAAAAAAAACACCCCACCCCTACCCACAGCAGCCAGTAGTCAGTCGTTGGCTTCACGCACGGCTGAGGCGGCGGCAGCACGTACGCACAGCTATTACCAATGAATAGATGAACGAATTATGCAAATCACACCGCCTTGCTACTGCTCCAATCAGGTGAGAGGTGGCACGAGCAGGGGTCACGAGTCTTCTCTCTTCTTCTTCTTCTTCTTTTTCTTTTTTTTTCTTTTTCTTTTTCTTTTTCTTCTTCTTCCTCTTCTTCTTCTTCTTTTTCTTCCTCCCATTGCTAGTTTTCCTTCCTGTTTTTTTTTGTTCCTCTATCTTTCTTTACTTCTTTTTCTTCTTTTTCTTGTTTGTAGCTCATAGTTTGCATTGTTTTTTTGTTTTTGTCTCTTCCTGCTTCCTCTTTTTTTTATTTCTTTTTTAATCTATTCTTTATTTTCTTCCTAGTCCTCTTTCTCATTTTCCTCCTATCTTCTTTATCTTCACATTTCCATATTTTTTTCTATTACTCTTTCTCATTCCTTTTTTTCTTTCCCTTCTATTTCAATTTTCTTTCGCCTTCCTTCTTTCTTTGATATATCCACTTTCTTCCTTCCTCTTCTTTCTTTCTTCCTTACTTCAATTTGCTTCTTCTTCTTCTCTCTTCCTCTCCTCCTCCTACAGCCTTTCTTAATCCCTCCTCCGCTTCCTAATCTTCCCTCTCAAGCCAGTCACTAAGGTATGCAAAGAGGCAGATAATATGCATAAAGATTATGTAATGATTAGGCCGTCACAGAGTTAATGCGACAGGTTCAATGTACTCAAGACTCCATTAATGTTTACCTGGTCATTATTTTTATCAGTATTATTATTATTATTATTATTATTATTATTAGAGAGGCAGAAAAGCTGAGAGAACACGTCCTAGTAATCGTTCCTTGTTGTGCAGGTGGAGGGTGGTTGGGTAGGGTGAAGGGTGAAGGGCAGGAGGGGTAGAAAGGCAGCTTTTGCATGAACCTATTACTTCTTACCAAGCACAACCACCACCACCACCACCACCACCACCACCACCACCACCACCACCACCACCAGAAGAAGCCACTTTGTATTCATATAATATTATTTTTATATTTTTTTCTCCTTTCTGGTTCTTCCTTGGATGCCAGCTTGATTGTGTGGGACAAGAGAAGTTGTATTATTAAGTATTGCTTTGGTTGCTGTTATTATTATCATTACTACTACCATTATTGCTGTTACCATTATTATTATTATTATTATTATTATTATTATTGTTATGAATCTTCCACCTTGACAGGCCTTCCCTTCACCTCATTCCCCCTCCCCCCCATACACACCTCCCATCCAATGCCCCACCATCTCCCTTGCATCACGCCACCCACACGCCCACACACCCACACACCCACACACCTACACAACAAAATCCTAAAAACCTTCCCTTAACCATCCCTCTCATTCTCCCTCCCCCCCATCCATTCACCCATCATCCACCACCTCTCTCTCTCTCTCTCTCTCTCTCTCTCTCTCTCTCTCTCTCTCTCTCTCTCTCTCTCTCTCTCTCTCTCTCTCTCTCTCTCTCTAACTCTCTCTTATTCTCTCTCTTTCATGAAACTTATCTCTCACGACGAGACGGAGCGCGAGTGAGAGAGAAGATGATGGATTAACTACGTGGAGGAGGAAGAAGAAGAAGAAGAAGAGGAAGAGGAGGAGGAGGAGGAGGAGGAGGAGGAGGGGATAGAACGAGCAGTGTGAGTATGAGATCGGAATCGCTTGTGTCACCCTGGTCGTATGTGCAGTAGCTCGTAAAACCGTAGTGAACTAAGTGGTTGGGTTCCCCGCCGTGTTTGTTTAGCAGGGGGTGTGTGAGGGGCGGGAGGCTGGCGTGGGCGTGTTTCTTTTACGTGTCTTGTCTCCTTGAACACTGATTCGTCCCCCTGCCATGTGTTTGGTTGAGGGGGGGGGTTAGGTAGGGTGAGGGGGAAGGAGGAGGAGGAGGAGAGGGTATGTTGAGAGAATGAGGGAAGTATGTGAAGAAAAGGAGTGTGTGTGTTTAAGGTGGAATGGAAATGTGAGAATGTGAGCCAAAAAAAAAGATGATGAAGATGATAATTGTAAAAAAAATATATTATTACGTACAATACTAATGAAATACTATAAATAAAATTAAAAAAACTAAGAGCAAATACGAAGAAAACGGAGCAAACACCAACAAAAAACGGATGATAATGAATTGTGTGAGAAAGAAAACGCGATACACACACACACACACACATATTGAACCAGCCAATCAGAGAAGCGATTCCATGACGTCACCACCACCACCACCACCACCACCAATACCAATGAGGAAGGAATGCCACGTGGGTGATAGAGGTGACTTCATACCAGACATAAGCAACCAACCCACACAGCAGACAGACACATGAACTCAATAAATAAAATAAAATGAAAAATATAATAATAATAGAAATGATTAATAAAAGTAAGCTTAAAATGATTACGTGTACTAAATAAAATATAAAGGAAATGATTAAGCTAAAAGGGCAATTAAATAAATAAAATAAAAAAACTAAACAAAATGCAATCGATAAGAAATTAAAAGAAAAATCAAAATATGAAGGAAAAAACAAAGGAAAAGTGAAACATAACACAACTGGGAAGGAAACGAAGGAATAAGGAAATAAACCGATGAGGCAAAAATATTTATAAAAAAAAAAAACTATAAAAAAAAACATTGCAAAACACAATATGGAAGGAACGAAAACAATAAATAAATAAATAAATAAATAAACATGGAATCTGATAAAAAAAATATATATATAACACGAATCAAATTAAAAAAAAAATAATCAGAAAACGGAGCAAAATAACAACAAAATAATAAAAAAAACATTGAATTCAACAGCGAGAGAGAGAGAGAGAGAGAGAGAGAGAGAGAGAGAGAGAGAGAGAGAGAGAGAGAGAGAGAGAGAGAGAGAGAGAGAGATAGCATCCATCATAAGAAACAAACAAGAACAAAAGCAAGACGTGTGGGAGAAAGGCAAGAGAAGAGACGTGAAGAATATTAATGAGAACGGAAGACGAATTAGGAAGAGGAAGAGGAAGAGGAGGAGGAGGAGGAGGAGGAGGAGGAGGAGGAGGAGGAGGAGGAAAAAAATTAATAGAAGGCGAATAAAGCATAAAAGGAAAAGGAAGAGGAATAAGAGGAAGAGAAGGAGGAATAAGATGAGGAGGAAAACGGAATTGAAGAACGGGAAGAAAAGAAGGAGGAGGAGAAAGAAGAAGAGAAAGAGAAAGAGGAAAGAGAAAGAGGAAGAGGAAGAGGAAGAGGAAGAGGAAGAGGAAGAGGAGGGGACCATCACTATAGCCAGAACAAGTCATCCGTCAGACGAGGTCAAGAAGACAAACACTATCGCTGACTCGGGGTTAGGGGCACAGCGGGGGTCATTTGGGGCCTGACCCTTGACCTCTGGAGTGTAGGGGGGGGGAAGGGGGAGGAGGAGTAGGGTTGGGGAGGAAGGGGAAGTGAGGGGAGGGTTGGGGAGGAGTGGAGTGCATAGTGAGGTGACATTATGACGGAAGAAGGAAACTACACAGGAAGATTTTAAATAAAGGGGGAGGAAGAGAGAGAGAGAGAGAGAGAGAGAGAGAGAGAGAGAGAGGAGAGAGAGAGAGAGAGAGAGAGAGAGATAGAGGAGAGAGGAGAGAGAGAGAGAGAGAGGAGAGAGAGAAGAGAGAGAGAGAAGAGAGAGAGAGAGAGAGAGAGATGAGAGAGAAGAGAGAGAGAGATGAGAGAGAGAGAGAGAGAGAGAGAGAGAGAAAGACCAACAATGACACAAACAGGAAACCAATCATATATATACACAGACAGACAGACAGACAGACAGACAGGAAACAATATACAAAATTTATGACCTTACCAATTAATACAATTATTCAAATTCAAACAATATTCAACAATATACAAACAAAAATAAATAAAGAAAATTATAAATCAATATAACTGTTTGTTTATATGTGTGTGTGTGTGTGTGTGTGTGTGTGTGTGTGTGTGTGTGTGTGTGTGTGTGTGTGTGTGTGTGTGTGTGTGTGTGGTGACCTGACTTGTACTGGGTTAGAAAGGGACGAAAAAAAGGGTCAACTGTTGTTATTTGACCTTATAGGGAGGAGGAGGAGGAGGAAGAAGAAGAAGAAGAGGAGGAAAAGAAAAGGTGGAAAGAAGAAGGAAGGGCAGACATCTCTCTCTCTCTCTCTCTCTCTCTCTCTCTCTCTCTCTCTCTCTCTCTCTCTCTCTCTCTCTCTCTCTCTCTCTCTTCTTTATGACTTCATTATCTGACCTTGACGATGACCTGACCTAATCTGTTCCTTATTAGACCAGATATCCCGTGATGGCCGGGCACACCTGATCTGCCCCGCCCCCCTGCCCTGCCCTGCCCTGCCCATGTTTGGCCTCACCTGGCGGAGTGGCGGTGCACACACACACACACACACACACACACACACACACACACACACACACACACACACACACACACACACACACATACACACACACACACACTAAGACGCAGAGGCTGAAGAGTTTCCAAATTCTTACCTTGATTTTCTCGTGATTTCAAATAATTTTTCGATTTTTTTTTTTTTGTCTCGCTCTTTATGTTCGTGAGGTAGATAGACAGACATGGCTGGTGCTATCTATCAAATGTTCTTCCAAGTTTCTCAATGTTATTTTTGGTTTTGATTTGAAATTTTTTTTTTTGAGAGGGTGTGGGTGATGTGAGGGGTGAGGGTGTTCGCTATGCTTATTTTCGTCCACTTAATCTTCTTCAATCTTGTAATTCCACACTGAAGTTAAGTTTTTTTTTCCTTTCTTTTCTTTTCTTTTCTTTTCTTCTTGACTGGAGTTCTATTTCGTTCGATGGATTTTTCTTTTTAATTTCCAAACTCTTACACATTTTCTCCTTCCTTCCTTCCGCCAAAGTCTTTTTTTTTTCTCTCTTTTTTTCTATTAAAACTCATCGTTATCAAGTTTCATTTCCAGACTTAACACAACATGTCCATCATCTCTTTAATTTCCTCATTACCACATTAACCATAATTTCAAAACATCCTCAATTATTCTCTCTTCTCTTTTTCTTTTTTTCTCACTCTCTCTTCACTCCTTTTCCTTCAACACTTTCATCTCCTCATCCTGCTTTCCATCACTTTGTTCCTCTTCCTCTTCCTCCTCCTCCTCCTCCTCCTCCTCCTCCTCCTCCTTCTCCATCTCTTCCACCTTCTGCACAATTTCCTCCGGCGTTCCCCTTGGTCCCTCAATACCCATGTGTGCCGCAGGGAACCCTTAAGATGTTCCCTGATGCTGGATGCTGCTTCTCAAATCTCAGCTCCATCTTAACCCCTGAGCGACAACAAGGAATTTGAAAACCACAACTCTCTCTCTCTCTCTCTCTCTCTCTCTCTCTCTCTCTCTCTCTCTCTCTCTCTCTCTCTCTCTCTCTCTCTCTTTCCATTCCGGTATTGCACGGGGACGTTTGAAGGAGGGTGAGGGAGGGAGGGAGGGTAGGGAATGGAGGGAAGGATGCCAGCAGGTTGGGGGGGAGGCAGAGGTGGGGGAGGA
>JAPQNM010000044.1:6146853-6164353 GCA_029783475.1 Metacarcinus magister
AATGCGTGTGCTGTTTTTTGTTTGTGTTTGCGCTACACGTTTATCTCCTGTTTGTTATTGTTGATGCTGTTGTTGCTGTTACTGATCATGGTGGTAGTAGTGGTAGTGGTAGTGGTGGTGATGGTAGTGGTAATAACTTCTAATCCTGCCGGTCCTGTTATTCTTGTTACCGTCTGTTCTTAACTACTATTGTTACCATTACTATTACCAACCTAGCCGCCCCGTAACAGTTATATAGATACGTGCCCATCAAGATAACGTCCGTGCCTGCCTTAGGTTACCGTGCACGTCGCCCCACCTGCCCCTCACCCACCCAACCCCACCCACCCACCCGCCCCCACCATTCACAGTCTCACCCTCACTCCGACCTTCCTGCATTCTTCACGCTCCTTTCTAAGCCCTCCTGCACTGCCCCACACCCCTCACTTACCCCTCACTCACCCCTCACACACCCCTTACTCACCCCACCACCTCCTGCAGGGCGACGCTAGGATTACATGCATATATTCTTGGCAGGTTTATTTCTATCTCTTTTTTATTTAACTTTTTTTCAGATTTTTACTTATTCTTAGTGGTGAGGGTGATAAAACTGGCTTGACAGGCGTGTGGTATTAGGAGTGAGTTTAGTAGTGGTAGTGGTAGTAGTAGTAGTAGTAGTAGTAGTAGTAGTAGTAGTAGTAGTAGTAGTAGTAGTAGTAGTAGTGAATAGTATTAGCAACAATAACAGTAAGAAATGTATGCATGTCAAGTTGTAAGTTATGTCAACATTGCCCTTCCTTGCCCCGCCATTGCACAGTGTTTGGTCATGGCTATAGGCTGAACGGGCCGCTAACTACACTTTCTCAAGGCGCCACACCCTCGTCTAGGCAGCCACACCCTCTTAACTAACTACTGCAGAAGAGGTGTAGACAGGTGACAGGGTGTGTGTAGGGATGTGTTATGGTTGAGGAAGGGTGTTAGGGGGTGATGCTAGAGGTAAGGGCAGGGTGTAAGGTGAAGGGCATACGGTGTAGGTCAGTCAGGTGACATACTGCACATATTCCAAGTAAACTTATTCGTCATAGTTGAACCTGTCACTTCTAATCATGTCTGGCCACGCAACTCTCTCTCTCTCTCTCTCTCTCTCTCTCTCTCTCTCTCTCTCTCTCTCTCTCTCTCTCTCTCTCTCTCTCTCTCTCTCTCTTACTCACACACACACATGTATACACCCGAAAAAAATCACATCTACAAACGTATCCAAACACACACAAAAAACAGTGCAATTCCCGTTTTCTTTTTCCAGTCGCAAAATTTTATTGACGCAGTTTTTTTTTTTCTTCTATTTTTTCATTTTTTTTTTATCTTCCACTGCGTCCTCTACCCCGGATCACAGGTGCTCGTTATGCATGCCAGGGGCGCAGAGTGGCGTGCTTGAGGGGGCGTGGGGGGGGGGTGTTGGGGGCGTGGAGAGGAAGCCAGAGTGCCGGTGCCGCCCCACGCACGATTACGGAGGCGCCCTGTGTATGCAGGCCGAGGTGCGTCTGAGTCCCGAACGTGTTGGCGGGGCGTGTTCTGCCTCCCTGTCTGCCTGCCTGCCTGCCTGCCTACTTCGCCGAGCTGTCTAGGATCGTTGTCGTGGTGGTGTGGTTGTGGTGTGGTGTGGAGTGGTGTGGTGTGGTGTGGTGTGGTGTGGTGTGTGTGTGGTGTAGTGTGGTGTGGTGTGGTGTGGGGGATGCGTGTGAGTGAGGAGTAAGTGTGCTTCTTTTTCTTCTTTTCTTTTCTTTTTCTTTTTCTTTTTCTTTTCTTCTTCTTCATTTTCTCCTCCTCCTCCTCCTCCTCCTCCTCCTCCTCCTCCTGGGTGATACACGCTGCACCGATCCAACACTTCATCGCCAGCCAATGTTCAGCACCATCGAAAATCAAGAGAAAATTAAAGTGCCTGAATAAAACACGCTACAGCACAACACGCGATCCAGCAACTTTCATGGTGGTGGCGGTGGTGGTGGTGGTGGTGGTGGTGGTGGTGGTGATGATGATGGTAGGAGCTAACTGTGGTGGAACTGAAACCCAAATAGACTAGTTAATATGTTCATAGAGTCCATTTGAGGCGTTATCTCGTATTAATTATTCAGGTAGTGGTTCATCGACACCTGACCATTGCCTTATCGCAGGTGCATGGCGGTTCCAGGTGCTAATGCATATTTATTCAGCGTTTGTATGTCGCCTCGCTGCCGGAATGGAATGAGTGTGAGTGCGTCCGGGTGCGTTTGGTATGAGGCTGAGGAGAAAGAAAGAGAGGATATAAAAAGAAGAAGAAAAAAAAAAAAAAAGAGTGATTCCATTGGCATTCTCCCCTCAGCTCATCACCCTGACACCTCACCACTCAACCAGATGTTCACGCTCATCACCTGTTACTTAGAAGCCCAACTGAACCATTACCCTCACTACCTCACCTTTGCACTGTCACTACCTTTCATACAGTCCCCCTCTCTCTCTCTCTCTCTCTCTCCTCTCTTCTCTCTCTCTCTCCTGTATTGCTCTCGTACTCCCTCTCTCTATCCCACACTCTTCTTCTTTCACCTGTTATTGCTTCGTACTCCCCTCCTATCCCACAACCAACTCTTTTCTTTCACTGTACCCCCTCTCCACCCCCTCCCCCCCCCCTCAACATGGCCAATTACCTGTGTGGGACAATTTCCAAAGCAAACACATCGTCACGACATTCGGTGAGCACTGTAATAAAGGAAACTAAAAAAGGAAATATGTGTCCATTTACAGCAAACCCATACTAGGCTGCCCCCCACCATCCTCCCGCCCCCTCCTCCCCTCTAGCACCTCTACATCACCTTCTCAGCAAATAGAGAAACATCACCGAGGGGAAATAACACAGCATGTACACGCAGTTGTCGATAGCTTCCCACGCGTGTCGAAATGCTACTGTAAAATGCTACTCTATACACTACTACAATGTGAAACTCTGTAGGGCCGTATAATGCTTGGTGGTGGTAATACAATCTAGCACTTAACGACAATGGTATCAGCCGCCACCACCACCATCACCACCACCATCACCATTACCACCACCATCACCATCATCAGGAATAAAAACAAACAACTATGCAGCTAAGTAACCAGGTTCTCAAATTTCCAAAACGAACCCAGCGACTCAGATTTTACGGAAAACTTGTTCACCTTTTCTCCAGTTACTTTGGATTGATACTGACACTCTCTCACTCTCTCTCTCTCTCTCTCTCTCTCTCTCTCTCTCTCTCTCTCTCTCTCTCTCTCTCAGCAATTGGAGAAAGAAAGAAAGAAAGAAAGAGAGAAAGAGAGAGAGAGAGAGAGAGAGAGAGAGAGAGAGAGAGAGAGAGAGAGAGAGAGAGAGAGAGAGAGAGTATCTTTACCACCATTAGCCTAAAGAGTGAACGGAACGAATGAAGCGGAGCGAATCGTCGTGAACCGTGATGAATGAACACGAATCTGGGTCGAGCCGCGTCTCGAAACGTATTGCCTCGTGCTTCAGATGATTATCTCAGTGAAGCAATTCCCGGCACTGCACTGCACGGCAAGGCAAGGCAAGGCACGGCAAGGCACGGCAAGGCACACCAGTTTCCGGGTATTGCAGACATTGGACATTACAAACACGTAAGGCACACACACACACACACACACACACACACACACACAGACACACACACACACACACACACACACACACACACACACACACACAACTTCCTGTCAATGAAATTAAAATAAAAAGAGAATGAATTAATGAGTTCCTATCAAGTATCATAAAAAAAAAGATTAAAAAAACAAATCACAATCAAGACAACAACCTTGAGGAAGTAAAAAAAAAAAACAAATCCAGAAATAACCACAGACAAAAAAGTGTCGAGGTTCTCATATTTCTGAACACATTTGTGAGGCGAGTGAGAAAGGAGGGTTGAGGGTGGTGGGAAAGGGAGAAGGGAGGGAAGGAAGGGAGGAAGAGAGGGATGGAGGGAGGGAGGAAGGCAGAGGAAGTGGATGAACCGGAAAGTAAGGAGGAGGAGGAGGAGGAGGAGGAGGAGGAGGAGGAGAAAGGACGAGGACGACTAAAACACATCGACGACAAAACACACCTGCCCACCTACTCTTCCTAATTACTTCAAACACTCATCATCACCTTGCCTCTCACTCAGGTAAGGACAGGTGGTGATGAAAGGGGTAAAGGGAGGTTAGCGGGAGGGCGTTCTCAGAAATAGGAGTCGCGAGTTAAGGTCTGGGCGTGGGAACCTAAAGCATATATATTGTGGTGGTTTATGGAGATGAGGCGCCACGAGACTCGATTCAGGAGCTTCGAAGCAGATGATCAGTTCAGGTGAATCATTATTATGAGTCACTAGCGTATCCTGCTTTTTTATGTGTTTTTTTTAATTTAGTGTGTGTGTGTGTGTGTGTGTGTGTGTGTGTGTGTGTGTGTGTGTGTGTGTGTGTGTGTGTGTGTGTGTGTGTGTGTTCTGTAAAATCATTTCCACGCTGTTCTAGGAAGTCACATAGCATGCAAGGTGTTTTTTGTTATCTCTTTCTTTCTTTCTTCTCTCTATTTTTCTTCTTTGTGTTCCTGTTTGTCTTGAGCTGGGGAATGTTTATACAATTAAGTGGGTCAGAACGTGAAGTTATATGCACCACGGTATATCAATGCAACGGACTTGTCGCGTGTTGCAATCACAGTCAAAATCAACATCAAATCAACAATACTACACGCACCCTTGCCATCCATCCTTCATAAACACACAAAACAGGTCACACATTCAACGAAATAACACGAAAATGAACAAAAACAAAGCAAATAAAAAAATAAACGAAAACAGGAAAATTCAAACTACACACACAAAAAAATATTTCATCTTGATTTTCCTTCCAAATTTAATTAATCAAAATTATAATAGCATAATAATAATTCCCTTTGTCCCTTGTCCCTCGGGTCCCTATAGTCCGACAGATCTTAGCAGAGCTTTCTGATAGACCTATAATTAAACTGTACAACTGTCATTATGAATATTAGTTCTATGACTATATAGGAGAGCCAGCCTAGCCCAGCATCCTTCTCTTAAGTGATGTAAGTAAGGCGGAGGTGTGTTGGCCACTCTGGCGTCGGAGGCTGCTAGGTAACGCTGCAGGTGTGATGGGGGCCAGGTGATAAGACCACTTCATTAAGATAAGCGTTATCGCACCTCATCCAAATCAAGGTAATAAGGGACTTCCCTCCTACTATACAGCAAACCTTTTTATCCCTCCATCCTCCCCTCACCATCCCTCCTCCTAGTCTTCCTCCTCTTCCTCCCTTCCTCCTGTCCAGTGCCGCCCACCCTACTCTTTCACGCCCCTCCCACTAAACCGCGACTCCTCCCTCACGCCCACACATTCATCTCGCTCAGGTGCCCACGCCCGCCCCTCACCTGTAATCACCTGGCCCCCTCCCACACCCTCACTCACACAAGCCGCTAATTGGTCCTCCCCACCTGTGTGTGTGTGTGTGTGTGTGTGTGTGTGTGTGTGTGTGTGTGTGTGTGTGTGTGTGTGTGTGTGCAGGCAAATGCTTGATAATACCAACAGAAAATAACAACAGTGGCTTAAAGGATTCTTCAAAGGAAACGACCACCGTGTGACACCTACAGGGACGCCAGGAGGAGGAGGAGGAGGAGGAGGAGGAGGAGGAGGAGGAGGAGAAATGGCACGTTACCCTAGCGAGTACATCGATGTCCTTCCCTGGGTAGTCGAGGTGGAGTCTCCCTAGCGAGTTATAGAGTGAGAGGATTATTTATGGCGTCTTGGCCCTAAGGTTCCTCGCAATGGGCTCGAGCATCATGTTAAAGAAAAGGAGGAGGAGGAATAATAGGAGGAGGACAGATTTGACTAATTTATAGGTTAAAGATTTGTAGTTTAAGGACACTACAATAAGAAGGTTGGGAAGGAATAAAAAGAGGAGAAGGAGGAGAAAGAGGAGGAAGAGGAAGAGGAGGAGGAGGAGGAGGAGGAGGAGGAGGAGGAGGAGGAGGAGGAGGAGGAGGAGGAGGAGGAGGAGGATCTAAGAGGTGCCATTACTTGAATGACGTCAACTTGTGCTGATTGGTAACCTTGAAGCAGAATCTTTTTGTATCGATCGTGAAATATTAAGCAACGGTCGCCATTATAGCAGCAATTTCGTTCATTATGAAGTAACATGGAGGGAGGAAGGGAGGGAGGGAGGGAGGAAAGAAGGGAGGGAGGTAGGGAGGAAGGGAAGTACCGATGGAAGATTTACCAACAAGAAAATTATTACCGGAGAGATGACCCACATAAAGAATTAGTTATCTAAGCAGTATGTAATATTTCCATTTATTTTACTAATACACAGAATATAGAAAACAACGTATGTAACTATGAATAAATCAAGGTTTTTTCTCCCTGCCCTTCACTCTACTTATAACATCATATCCCAGAGCAAGATGAAAACTAAACTTGAAATCAACCCATCTTTCCTATCCTCACCACATCCTCGAAGCAGTGAGCCCCGTCGAGGCCACACACCTTACATGGACTAACCACTCAACCACCCACGTCCACGCTACTTTATATTCCCCCCAACTATTTTTTTTTCCCTTCCTCATCCGGTATAGCCAAGAAAGCTCATTTCGTAACATTCTCAATCACGGGAAGCAAAGACTAAACGCAGACAGGGCAGCCAGGTTACACGCGCCTGTCTGACGTTCCCAATTGGCGTTGAGGTGAAATTTCAATTACCCCATAATTGAATCTGCCTCGGCGGGGCCACTCACTGCTGACGATATATATTCCCTGGTCGCGCCCCGGAGCTATTCCTGACGCGGTGTAGTCTATTTGCTGTGCCGCTTAAGGGAATTTATATACACTTTTGAACTAAACCTCGATTTCCGAAGTCAGTCAGGATGCTTTCAGGTTTTTTTTTTTTTATTTATCTTTTATTATTTTTATTCCGTTGCATCGATTCCGTATAATTGATTTTCACAAGGACCAAATTGCATATCTATACACGTAACACCCGCACGCATTCCATGTTACGCCGTTTAATATACTCGTAACTTAAGACTTGATTTCCTTTGTACTCGAGCAGTCATGTTGAGGCGATAATGAAGATAAGTATCTGTCGTTTTCCATCATCCAGCGTCCATTAGCCTCTACTCACCCGGCAGGCGCTTGAGAGAGTTTGCTTACTTGCTCTCTCTCTCTCTCTCTCTCTCTCTCTCTCTCTCTCTCTCTCTCTCTCTCTCTCTCTCTCTCTCTCTCTCTCTCTCTCTCTCTCTCTCTCTCTCTCTCTCTTCTGAAATAATAGTCGCCTGGAGGATACTTTTCACCTACCTAACTTATTTTTTTTTACTCGGAAACTCACTCACATTCGTTCCTCTTGACCAGCGACTCTATCTAACGGCACACGAGTACACACACACACACACACACACACACACACACACACACACACACACACACACACACACAGGCACGGGACCGGCAACAAGGGTGGGCTGGGGTGGGCTAGAGTGGGCTGGAGTGGGCTGGGGTGGGCTGACGGGCTGACGGGGGAACACATTTTACCCGGCCGTCACAGCGCCGTGTCTTCACCCTCGTATCGACCTCTCCTTAAAGTCATATGCTTGCTTATTCCTGCAGAATTATGCCGCCATTACTGTATTTTATTCCCCGCCATGCACTAGCCAGCTTATTATAGATCCTATTATAGAACACTGCAAGAGTTACAACCTTCCTACCCTAGCAATTCTCTTGTCTTCCTCTTCTTCTTCTACCTCCTCCTGTACCTCCTCCTCCTCCTCCTCTTCCTCCTCCTCCCTCCTGGTCTCGCTTCACTTCTTCGTTCGTGAGTGGGAAATAAAGCTAAATGGAAAGGTCATATATGGGTCGTAAAGTCAGTCAGCATTATATCCAGGTTGTGTTATGAGGAGACCCGTCCCTGTTTTACCCGTCAAGGAGGTCTCATAAAACAGACGAACAGGCGACCACCACACGACCACTCCGACCTCCGCTATATACCTACCACCCCTCCTCCTTACCCTTACACCCACCCACCCTCCTCCTCCTCCTCCTCCTCCTCTTTTTCCTTCCCGCACCCCAAGCAGATAAAAAATGTATACATGAACCTCTGCTACCTACATACACACACGACCAACCCCTTGCCTACATGACTATGAGGTTTTTGCATGACTACCACCACCACCACTACCACTACGACCACGACCACTACCACTAACACACACACACACACACACACACACACACACACACACACACACACACACACACACACACACACACACACACACACACACACACACATACATACGATCTCTGAACCAGTTTACCACACCCACACCATCTGGTTCTATCTTCTGTGTACACAAGACCACCCCTGTGCAAACAAAACCGACACACACACACACACACACACACAGGGCCAACCACTGACCGCATAACACACTGAACCTACCAGAACCTCTAGATTCGTAACCCCGCCCCCCCTAAAACGTCTCTCTCTCTCTCTCTCTCTCTCTCTCTCTCTCTCTCTCTCTCTCTCTCTCTCTCTCTCTCTCTCTCTCTCTCTCTCTCTCTCTCTCTCTCTCTCTCTCTCTCTCTCTCTCTCTCTCTCTCTCTCTCTAAAATAAAATAAAAATAAAATAGAACAAAAAACACCAGCAAGACAACTGGAACTAATAAAAAAAAGGTTAGATGATAAAAAAAATAAATATAAAAAATTAACACATCACTCCTCCTCTGCCCTCCTCCCCTGCAGTGAAAACAACACCCACAACTATACCCTACCTGCCCTGCCCTGCCCACCACACCCTCCTCCATCACCCCCTGCTGGCGCCCTGACCACACCCGTCACGTCCTCACCTTCCCCTGCTGCCCACAAACCGCTGCTAATTGGCCTTGTCTCACCTGTGCCAGCTCCCGGAGGCCACGTGGGGACATCCAGGTATATGTGTCCTCAGGTGCGCCAAACCTACCTACCTGTCTAACCACATAGCCTCCACGACACAAACAGGAAGGATGTGTGCATGTGTTCTGAGGTGCAGGGTCTCAGCAAGACTCGTTTCCTTTTTAGTTAGTCCCTTGTGTGTGTGTGTGTGTGTGTGTATTTTTGTTACTAAAGGGAATATCGTGTTTCTATTGTACTTTCTATGGAATTTGAGTCACAGGGGTTGAAAAAAAAACTGATTTGTGTGTTTTGAATATATCGCCTTTCGTATTTTTGTATTATTATCTTGACTTATTTAAATTTTTTTTGGTGTATGTTTCATCACAGTTATATACGAGTACTTGGAAAGGAAGATAAATAAAGGTATGATCTTTTTTTTCATATAATGCAGCTTTAGGCTCGAGTGTGTTGGTGAGACTCGCTTCAATATTGGCAACGTGCAGCTAAGAACGTCCTCTCCTACCTCATGCTTGTATCGTTGTTAAATAAAAAAGAACATCACACACACACAAACAAAAATACATAAAAGATATAAAGAGTTGCAACTGAATTGGTGAACAGCCTGAAAAAAAAACCCTGAGTTACGAAGAGAGAGAAGATAAAAAAATCACCACAAACGGTTAAGAAAGAAAAAAAAAGACAAGGAAAACAAGATAATGATATACAAGATTCGTTACGTGGATGAAGGAAATCGACAAACATGAATTCTTAAACCTACAACGCCAGCAAACAACAGATCACGAGGCAGACAAGCAGACAACAGTTGAATATTGTTAAAAGATACAAGAAAACATGAGGAAAAATATTACTGTCAAACTAGATCTACTAACAGTGTGGAACCAGTTATTATACTAGACAAGACCTCTATGTGTGTGTGTGTGTGTGTGTGTGTGTGTGTGTGTGTGTGTGTGTGTGGAGGAAGACACATAAATTTTAAAAAACATATGATAAACAAACATTAAGAGACACAACATCACAAACTTTCCTCAATCCTGCAAAACTACAATCTACCAAGACACACACACACACACACACACACACACACACACCCACACACACACACCCACACACACACACACACACACACACACACACACACACATCACCTAAATTGACTCCACACGCACACCATTCACAAGTCACCGATACCTCCACCACGACTTCCACCACTTAACTCCCTCCACCACCTCAAACCGCCTTGCCTTCCACACGACCTCACTCACACACATACACAACACCCTCGCGCCTGCCACAACAACCCCCACGCCCCCCACGCCCTCCCTCCCTACCTTCAGATCGAGTTACATCCAACAACCTGAAGAAGGGAAGGGGACAAGGAAGGAAGAGCGAGAGAGAAGGGTAGGGGAGCCATAGCCCTAAGACTGAGAAGGGAAGGAAGGGAGGGAAAGGGGGGGTAAGGGAGGGACAATAGTAATCTGTTAGCTCAAGAGTCTCGCATATCCCTGCGTCCTCCAGGCCTCACGAGGGGACGGTGTGGTAAGATTTATTGCAGTTTGAGTTTAGTTCTGGTGCGGCACAAACAGCTGATTTACGAGACATGGAGGAGGAGGTAGAGGTAGAGGAGGAGGAGGAGGAGGAGGAGGAGGAGGAGAGGAAACAGGCGGGTAAAGGGTGTAAGAAACAAGAGATAACGGCGTAAAGAAAGAGGATATTCGAGGTAAAGAAGAAACAGGAATGAATACAGGAATGACAATAAGGAAGGAAAGCAAAGAAATGGATGAAGGAAAAAAACAATGAAAGGAAACAAGATGATAACAACAGCAACAATAATAACAACGCCAGAGAACCAGGAAAAAATGTAAAAGGAAAAATAAATATTATCAATAAAAAAAATACAGTCGGTTCTGATTACTTGGCGTTCATGTGAGGCAGTGTCACTTTTACATCCCTTTAATTAGAGAGAAAAAAAAGTGTTCAATGACCAATAAGTCTTAATTAGCATGACGGCGTGGAATTTATTACAACCACAAGGTAAAATGTGGTGATGCTTCCTGTAGTATAAATATATATCTCTTTTTTTCTTTCTTTCTTCTCATGTGGAAGCAGAGAATATATTATACGATACTGTACATACATAAATAATAATAATAATGTATATATCAAGGTTTAATTCAATACTGCAGGAAAAAAAAATTGTATATATATATCGGAATAAAAAGTAGAAGAAAAAATATTTGCACTGCAGCTCTAATTCAGATTTTCATTTCGCGTTACAGTAAAAAATAAAAAATATGCTGGAAAATATATACACAAAATTTTGATTAAATATATACTGTTGAGTAAAAAAAAAGAAAGAAAGAAAAGAAATGTACTATATATAAATTCTAATCAGAACACAAACACATATTAATCAGACCGTAACTGAGCGAAACTTTTTGTGTGAGTTTGTGTTACATTATCATATATTTATCTATTATCTCTCTCTCTCTCTCTCTCTCTCTCTCTCTCTCTCTCTCTCTCTCTCTCTCTCTCTCTCTCTCTCTCTCTCTCTCTCTCTCTCTCTCTCTTTCGTATTTACCCTTTCTCATTCACCCCAACCTCATCTCCCTCCCTCCCTCCCTCCCTTTCCTTCCTCCACGCCTCCACATCTTCCCTCCCTCCCATCTGTGGACAGTGCTGGGAATTCTCTCGCTTTGGGTTACGCTGCAAATCCCAACTTGTTTACCTTTCAATTAATGGTGGATTTTGAGGGTGTGTGAGAGAGTGTGAGAGGGCTAAGGTGGCATGTGTGTGTGTGTGTGAGGGGGAGGGGGAG
Organism: Metacarcinus magister; assembly: GCA_029783475.1. Taxonomy (NCBI): domain Eukaryota; kingdom Metazoa; phylum Arthropoda; class Malacostraca; order Decapoda; family Cancridae; genus Metacarcinus; species Metacarcinus magister. The sequence goes on from JAPQNM010000044.1 coordinate 6,158,604, forward strand.
AGGTGGGTAGGGTGGACAAAGGGGGAAGACACGAGGACAGGATGACAAGGGGAAGAAGGGGATGATGAAGGGGAAGGGGATGTCGTTTATATCCTGTAACCTCACGTCTCTTCTTGTCAGGTTGGAAATTTTCTCTTAGGTATTTGCTGTCCTGTCATACTTTTTTTTTTACTCCCTTGCCTAAGACTGTCATTCTTCCTCCTTTGTCTTCCTTTACCTGCGCGAGAGAGAGAGAGAGAGAGAGAGAGAGAGAGAGAGAGAGAGAGAGAGAGAGAGAGAGAGAGAGAGAGAGAGAGAGAGAGAGAGAGAGGGGCGTAAGGGTGACTGACGTTTCTGGCATCAGTGTTTAGGTGGTGGTGGTGGTGGTGGAGTGTGTTTTATATCTGGCTTAATAGGCTTACTGAACCGTGTAAAGGCTGCTCTCTCTCTCTCTCTCTCTCTCTCTCTCTCTCTCTCTCTCTCTCTCTCTCTCTCTCTCTCTCTCTCTCTCTCTCTCTCTCGATGGACAAAAGGAGGAGAAAGTGAAAGGAGGATGAGATTAACACGAAGAAAGAACATGAACAAGAAAAGACAAATATGATGATTTTAACAATAATAATAATAATAATGATAATGATGTAATTAGGAACACAGAAGGACAACAGGAAGAAGAGGAGGAGGAGGAGGAGGAGGAGGAGGAGGAGGAGGAGGAGGAGGAGGAGGAGGAGGAGTGGGTAGTCCCGTGGAGAGCTCTAACAACCTTTTTTTTCAAGTTTACATCTTCGTGACAAACTTTGAACCAGGGTCGGCCAAGGAAGGTTATAAGGACGACCCCCAATATCTCTCCTCCTCCTCCTCCTCCTCCTCCTCCTCCTCCTCCTCCTCCTCCTCCTCCTCCTCCTCTATACTATACTATACTATACTATCAAATTTCCTGCGCAGTTTTTATTACTACTTCTGCGCAGGTGTTTCTTTAACCACTTTTTTTCCTGCCGGCGTTTGCCGGAGGGAGAGGTGGGTGGGGAGGAGCCTTCCACTTTACTATCCTTTACCTCAGACTTGTAGAGAATATAGAAGTAGAGTAGCTACACAGGCAACCTTGTAAGGCCCACCAGGGCTGTTGTTGCCTGTTATTCCTTTGTATTCCTTTGTATTCCTCCTCCTCTTTCTCCGCCAAGTTACATGAAAGACTGAATCCTAACCGTACTTTTTTATTCTCTATTTCATTCTCTCTCTCTCTCTCTCTCTCTCTCTCTCTCTCTCTCTCTCTCTCTCTCTCCTCTCTCTCTCTCTCTCTCTCTTTCTTACTCCCTCTTTCAGCTTCTCAAGGACTGCGATAGGTCTATAATGGGAGAGAGAGGGAGGGAGGGAGAGAGGGAGAGAGAGGGAGGTAGGGAAGAGGGAGGAGGGGCACCTAAGGGGTTGGCTGAGGGGAGGAGGGAAGCGAGGGAGGGGAGGAGGGAGCAAAGACTGGTTAGTATGGTGAAGATTTGGAGGAGGAGGAGGAGGAGGAGGAGGAGGAGGGGAGGAGGAGGAGGAGAGGAGGAGGAGGAGGAGAAGGAGGAGAAGGAGGTGTAGGGGTAAAGTAAATGAAAGAGGAGAAGAAGGACCGAAGAAGGAAGAAAAATAAAAGTGGAAGATGAAAGAAGAAGGAAGAGGAAGACATTGAAAAGTAATTGAAGAAGGAAAATGAGAACGAAAGAAGGAAGAAAAATAAGAGAGAAAGAGAAAGATGAAGAAGAAGAAGAAGGAGGAGGAGGAGGAGGAGAGGAGGAGGAAAAGGAGTAAGAGGAGGAGGAATGAAAGGAGTAAGAGGAAGAGAAGGATGAAAATAAAAGAGAATGAACACAAAGGAACACATAGGAAGACCAAACAGCAGCAGACACATTTACCCTGACGAGCCTTTTTGCCATAAACAACACTATCTGATCTAAGGGGAAAAAAAAAAGAAGGAAGAGGAGGAGGAGGAGGAGGAGGAGGAGGAGGAGGAGGAGTTGATGAAGCAAGCGACCAATGATGATGAAATGTTTAGTGAATGAGGTGCAAGGAAACGCTAATGACAGGTGAGGGAGTTAATGAGTAAGGCAGAAAGAGGCTTGAGGGGTGGGGGGGGGGGAAAGATGAGCAGGGGAAGGAGTGAGAGGGAGAGGAAGGGTGATGGGGATGTGTAAGGAGGAAGCATAAGGTGGAGAGAAGGAGGTGGGATGATGATAGAGCCTAAAGTGAGTCTGGTTCATCTCCTCCTCCTCGCCCCCCCCTTTCCCTCCGCAAATAAAAAAAAAAAGAGAGAGAGGAGAGAGAGTTCATAATGTAGGAAAATATTATGACTTGAAATTACTGTCAAGTGGATTATCTTGAATTACTGGGAGGCCGAGATTAGCAAAGATGACTGGAGGAGGAGGAGGAGGAGGAGGAGGAGGAGGAGGAGGAGGAGGAGGAGGAGGAGGAGGAGGCCAAGGACAAGGAGGACGAAGAAGACGAAGACGACGACGATGAAGAAGAAGCAAAAGAGATACACGAAAATACATAATCGTAATAAGACTTATCAAGCAGTAAAAAATAATACAAAAAAGAGCGATAAGAGAAGTACAAAGAGCGAAAGTAAGAGAGAGATAGAGAGAAAAGAGGAGAAGACGGAGAACACTTGAAAGCCTTAAGTGTTATTACGCCTGTTTATTACGGCGATAACGACGTGACCGTAAAGAAAACGTAATTGAGCCGTGCCAGGATAGACTAAGGCAGAGTGTAGCAGGCGGGGCGCGGGAGAACCAGGAGGAGGAGATCGTTGGTTAGGTTAGGTTAGGTTAGGTTAGGTTAGGTTAGCTTAGCTTAGGTTAGGTTAGGTTAGGTTAGGTTAGGTTAGGTTAGGTTAGGTTAGGTTAGGTTAGGTTAGGTAGGTTAGGTTAGGTTAGGTTAGGTTAGGTTAGGTTAGGTTAGGTTAGGTTAGGTTAGTAGGTTAGGTTAGGTTAGGTGAGGTTAGCTTAGGTTAGGTTAGGTTAGGTTAGGTTAGGTTAGGTTAGGTTAGGTTAGGTTAGGTTAGGTTAGGTGAGGTGAGGTTAGGTTAGGTAAGAGAACAGGTGTGTGAAAAGCATGTTAAAGACAGCAGGTAAATCTTGACTGGGTATGATTATCTTTCTCCCTGTCAGGTAAGGTCAAGTAAGGTCAGGTTAAGCGAGGTTATAATAAGGTCAAAGTACGATAAAGAAAGAAAGAGAGAGAGAGAGAGAGAGAGAGAGAGAGAGAGAGAGAGAGAGAGAGAGAGAGAGAGAGAGAGAGAGAGAGAGAGAGAGAGAGAGAGAGAGAGTCGCGCAAAACTAGGTCACATGGAGGTATGTTTTGAGGTCAATTCTCTTTCCCCTTGATTTATATCCGCCCCCTTGTTCTCTCCTCCCTTGGTAATGCACAGGTTGGGCCGGTTCCGGGAAGGGAAAAAGGGGGCGTGACCCAAGGGGGGGCGAGGGGGGGCGGGGGAGCCGTATACCAGGGTGACAATGGGAATGCCGTCAGAATACAGAAAAAAATGGTTAATTTATTTGTGTGGCATCGTAGCGGTACATTACGGATGAAGGGGAGAGAGGAAGGGAGGGGAGAGGAGGGAAGAGGGGAGAGGAGAGGGGGAGAGGAGAGGAGAGAAGGGGGGGGGAATGGAGGGGAGACAAGGGGCGTGGTAATGTGATGAGTGCCAGGTGAAGAAGGGGAAGGGGAAGGGAGAAAGATGAGGAAGAGGAAGAGGAGGGAGAGGGGAGGATAGTAAAAAGACTAGAGTTAAGAATGCAATAGAAAACAATTAAAAAATAGAGGAGGAGGAGGAGGAGGAGGAGGAGGAGGAGGAGGAGGAGGAGGAGGAGGAGGAGGAGGAGGAGGAGGAGGAGGGTGGAAGTATAAAGAAGTGAAAGACAAAGGTAAGGGAGATAGGGGAGAAGAGGGAAGGAGGGAGAACGAAAGAGGGTAAAGGAAGTACGGTGAAGGGAGGGAGGTATGAAGAAAGGAAGAGGAGACAAGAGGGCATATTATGAGAGAAAGAGAGAGAGAGAGAGAGAGAGAGAGAGAGAGAGAAGAAAAAAAAAAGAAGTCTAAAAACTATTTCACGACGAGCTGTGGATGATGGCTTTGACAGGTGAAATATATGATGCTTGAATTATGGGTTACCAAATTGGCTTCCCCAGGTAATTACAACGTGGCATCCGACAGGTGAGTTACGGCCTTTTCCATCGCTTATAAATTCCTCCGCTGTGGTATATTTTTATGCCTTCACTATTCTGTAAGCGGAGCGGAGAGTTAAAAGTCAATTTATCGCACACTCAAAATGACCATCACCTGCTCAATAACACCACTCCACCGGGGCGCGGGAGACATATGGGAAAGACTCCACCTAACCACCACACCAACACCACCATCACCACCACCATTCCACTACCAACACCAACACCACTACCACCACCTGTCCCTCTTCATCCTTCATAATTGACCCATCCTTCAACACCTTTACGGGAGGAGACGAGGTGACATTGAGGCCCCACAGCTAAACGAGGCACGAACGGACATCGCCGCCTTAAACGAGAGACGCGTAAATAAGTCAGTCTGTCCTCGGGTCTCGTCCTCGGCCATTTTCTCGAGACGGGAGGTGAGATGGCGACAAATGTTTACGTGTCTCCGCACCAGACCGTTCGCTTGAGTCGGCGCTGGTCATTTCTCGAGTCATCTGTATCCGCCGGGGCCTACCTGTCCCAATCAGTCTTCTTCAGGTATACACAGTCGGTCGGCCGCTCGTGTGTCCCCGCAGCTGTCACCGTGCGGGGAGGTGCAGCGGCGCGACAAAGGCAGCTGTAACGCGAGATATATGTTGCGGGGAAAGTCGTCTTGGCGCCACCCACTCTCTCCTTCCTTCCTTCCCTCCCTCCCTTCCCCTTCTTCCTCCTCCTCCTCCTCCTCCTCTTCTCTTCCCTTCACTCAGACATTCCCTCAACTTTTTATATTAATTGAGATGTCCCGTGCGTGCTTCCGTCCGCGTGACACATCAGCTCCCTTGACGCCCCCACATACTGTTGTCCTCTACACTCCCTTACCCCCCTTTACCCCTTTCCCCCTCTACCTCTGTCTCCATGTAGTACCTCCTCCTCCTCCTCCTCCTCCTCCTCCTCCCGGCCCCTGCACACATGCCCTTTCGTCACCCCTGCCATTATGACCCCTTGTTCCCTTTCATCCCTTTACATTCCACGCCTCGGGGCAAGTGATTCTATTTGCGGGTTGTAGGGTGAATCCGGCCCATAGAAGGCATGTGGGAGTGGCAATTACAAGACCCTGAACAACGTCTCCTCATCTGTGATCCCTTACCTTTTGTAGAGCGGACCCGGAACAGGCTTGAATGCCCTCCTAAACAAGGTTGAATTCGCTCTTCAGTAACTTCAAGTCTTCTCTCTCTCTGTCTGAGTATCGCCCATTGAAATTCTAATGCCACACCGAGTATAGTCAATGCTACGTAAAACCTCATCGAAATTGCTAAAGTGGTTTTAATTGCCTTCCCTCGTGTCACCTGTAAAGGGAAGAAGGTGGCGTTGTAGATTTACTCATACAGGTTCGATCCCCAGACAAGGCAGGACCCGTTACTACACCTTCGTCACACTACATCTTTAATTGGGGTTTTGCGTTACGGCAGGTGCGCTCGAAGGTATACGTAAATAAGTAAGTAAGTGTGGAGCCTGAATGTGGTGAGAGGTACAGGTAACAACACTTTACATCACACCTGTCTGTCTGCGCCTCCAGCAAGATTC
>JAPQNM010000044.1:6171853-6181853 GCA_029783475.1 Metacarcinus magister
AGACGAGGACAAGGAGTTAATGGGAGTGTTAGTTACTGTCCGGATAAGAGAGAGAGAGAGAGAGAGAGAGAGAGAGAGAGAGAGAGAGAGAGAGAGAGAGAGAGAGAGAGAGAGAGAGAGAGAGAGAGAGAGAGAGAGAGAGAGAGAGAGAGAGAGAGATTAAGACCTTCAAGCGGCAACATTTCTGACGGTGACTCCATGCCAGTGATAAGAAAATAAACAAAAAAAAAAAAGAGGACGCAAATAGAATTCATTAAGAAATTCCATCACTTTATCTTTAAACTCCAAAAGGAAATTCTATGTTATCTTCTCTTTTCTTTATCTTTTTTTTCTATACAGTTGGTGGGAAATGACAAAGAGAGAGAGAGAGAGAGAGAGAGAGAGAGAGAGAGAGAGAGAGAGAGAGAGAGAGAGAGAGAGAGAGAGAGAGAGAGAGAGAGAGAGAGAGAGCCAGGTCCCCATGGATAGGAATGTTCCTCCCTCAACCTAAACACTCGAATGGTAAACAAGGAAAGAACAGCGAGACGCCGCCATTATTTTCAGCAAGGAGGAGGAGGAGGAGGAGGAGGAGGAGGAGGGGAGGAGGATAGGAAGGGGAAGAAAAAGGGAGGAAATTATAAGGTGGGAGGGGGGAAAGGGAGAGAGAGAATCAGTGAGTTAAGAGATAAGAGGGAGGGGAAGATAATGAGGAGTGAGTGAAATGAGAGACAGCAAGTGATGAAATTAGAGGAAGAGGAAGAGGAAAGGAAAGGAAAAAGGAGGAAAATAAAACGGGAAAGAGAGAGATGCGTGAGCAGAAAATATGTAAAAATGTAAATGAATGCAAAAAGACAAAAGGAGGAGGAGTAGGAGGAGGAGGAGGAGGAGGAGGAGGAGGAGGAGGAGGAGGAGGAGGAACTAAAAATCAGCCTACTTCATGACACGACACTGGTCATTTTGTAAGACCAAACCACCATCTCCTCCTCCTCCTCCTCCTCCTCCTCCTCCTCCTCCTCCTCCTTCTCCTCCCTTCTTAAAATGCACAGCTTGCCCTCAGCAGGTCCAGGATAATTACTACCACAGGTCGTTGCAGGGGAAAGGGAAGTTCTCACAGACGTAAAGAAAACGAGAGGTCACAGAACCACAGAACCGACGCGGCTGAAATGACCACCTGAGGAACGCCCGCCCACCTCAACATGTTAATTGCAGGTGAACCCAACCATGTATTATGCCTGCAACTTCTTTTTCTTCACATATTCTTCCACCTTTCTACTTTCGTCTTCTACACCCTCCCACACTCCCTCCTCCTCTACCTCCTCCTCCTCCTCCTCCTCCTCCTCCTCCTCCTGCTCCTCCTCCTCCCGCCCTTCTCACAATACCTAAGAAAATACTGCCGTGTTGTCGTAGGAGGCGGGAGTGGAGGTGAGAAAACAGGACTGCGTTTAACTTCAGTTCGTTAATTACCGACCAGGGAGCAGCACTAGGAGGTAGGGAAGGGGAAGGGGAAGGGGAAGGGGAAGGGGAAGGGGGTAGGTAAAGGGAAGGCAAGTGGAAAGGAGTGGGAAGGGTGGTGGAATTAAGAGGACCAAAGGGAGAAAGGGAACAAAGGGGTAAGGGGTTTGGATGGCTATAGAATGGTGTAGATAGGGAATGAAGGACCCATAGAAGAGGAGAGGAAAAGAAAGAAAAGACAAAGGAAAGAGAAGAGAGAATAAAGGAGAGAAAAGAGAGGAGAGAGCTTAGGTATTACGGGAAGAAGAGGTGAAGAAGAGAAGTGTACGAGAAGAGTAAACAGAAAAGAGAGGAGGAAAGAATAGCATAGTCCAAGAGGAGGCACACAGAAGGCAAGAGGGAAGAGAATGGAGGAGGAGGAGGAGGAGGAGGAGGAGGAGGAGGAGGAGGAGGAGGAGGAGGAGGAGGAGGAGGAGGAGGAGGAGGAGAAGGAGGAGTGAAACGCAGGATTCGAGCAGCACTGAGCAATCTTGAGTGAAAAATGTCGGGGTAAAAGGTTTTATCGACACTTGAGATGCAAGACGAGAGAGGAGAAGAGAGGAAGAAGAGAGGAAGAAGAGAGGAAAATATGCACAACGCGATTAATTCTAGTGTCTCCGAGTCCACGAATTTTTTTTTTTCCTCCCCATCTTCCTTTCTGTTTTTCGTCCACTTCTTTATATTTTTTTCTATCGTCCCCTCTCTTTCTTTTATAGGCGGGAGACATGAAGTTGTTGGTGGAAAACTGCTTGTAAACACGAATCCAGCAAATTGAAGAGGTGAATAAATACACCCATAAAGTGAACGTGAAGTGAGACGCTGTGGTGACCGTCGTGGAGGGAGTGAGGGAGTGAGTGATTTGTGTCGTCAGGAGTAAGTAGGAAGGAAGGAAGGAGGTCGACGGTTCGCCTTCTCGTCCGTCACAGGTGCGTCACAGGTGCGTCAGGGGTGAGTTTTTTTTTGTGTGGTGTGGGAGTGAGTTACTGATGGACGAAAAATAAATGTAAAATAGGTGAAGAAAGAACACTGGAAAATGAAAGAAAATATAACTACATAAATCAAATCTCAAGTACATTGTTATAGTAATAGACGTCGAGGATTCAACAAGTAACTGAATTCCTAAGAAAAGAAATATATGTTTTAAATTTGTATATACATAAAGTTATGCAGGTAAGAAAAAACAGTTACGCTGCTTCTTTTACTTCACAGAAATTATGTTTGAGTTGCTTCTTATTTTCTTTTTACGAACAAGTTGATGCAAAGTATGAGAGGAGGAAGAGAAAGAGGAGAACATGATGATGATGATGATGAAGATGATGGGATGATGATGATGATGATGATGATGATGATGATGATGATGATGATGAGATGATGATGATGATGATGATGATGATGATGATGATGATGACAGAGATGAAGACCAACAACAATAACAACAACAAAATGATAACAACAGTAACAGGTAAAAAAAAAAACTAAACTATACAAAACAAGTTAGGAAAAATAAGCACAGGTAAACGGAGCAATAGGTGAGCGGGATGAGGCTTTTCCTCCACCCCCCTTTCCTCAACTTTCCCTTCCCCCCCCCCTCCTCAAAGAACATAGGGTGACTCGCAGGCGGGACTCAGACAAACAGACAGCCTCAGAGTAAACAGAGCGAGGGGCCGCCACACACACACACACACACACACACACACACACATACCACGTCCTCACCTGCCACATCATGCTCATCATCATCACTACTACTGTCACATTTTAACATTTTAACTTCAATATCCTTCTCCTTTTTCTCCTTTTCCTCCTCCTCCTCCTCTTCATCATCATCATCATCATCATCACCATTTGTCACCTGTTATCTTTATTTGACACTCCATCTTCTTTCAATTCTTCTTCTTCCAAAAACCCCTCCTCCTCTCCTCCTCCTCCTCCTCCTCTTCCATCTCCTCGAAAACTCAACAACAACAAGGTGGAAATAAATCAATAACACCTGCCTTTATAAATTACCTCCAGCGTGCACGTACCGTAAGTAAGTACCTGCGAGGAGAAGACTTACCTGGCGGAGGCTTACCTGTTACCTGTCAGTTGGATGGTTTTGTAAGTTATTAGTATCGATAAGGAAAGGATTTATAGCACTTCCCATTACCTGAAGTCATATATCATTATCGTCAGCATCAGGTAGCGGGTTATACATTGTCGCATTTAACACCTTCAGGCAAGATAATGGTAATGGGTATAAGATGATTGCTCAGGTCAAGACGATTCGCAGGTATCTTAGTGTGATGGGGAACAAATATTATGAAGATTTGTTACGTGATGTTCTCTCTCTGTCTCTGTCTTTTCCTCACCAAACACTTCTCACTCCACACACACACACAACCACACACACACACACACAGTTACATCGGCGCCACAACACCACCACCACCACCACCACCTCCTCCTACCTCACCAAACCCTACCATCATCACCATAAAAGAAAATTCTCCTCTTCTCTCTTTCTCTCTTCCTTCCTCTTCCTCCTTCATCTCCCGAAAACAACGTTCAAAGACAGGAACCACCTCGCCGCTCCCCCCCACGCCCCCTAAAAATAAAAGGAGCGGAAGGAATGTAACAAAAGGAATCATAACTAACCTAATATCCTTTCGTCTCCTCTGATCCTTAAACCTTAAAGTAGGAATCTTCAATCGCCTCTGGAATCACAAACATCAGCAGAGTTTTTGACGGATTGACTGTGTGACCTTCTTGACACAGACTCTTATCAATGAGCATTCCCAGGATTCCCACCCTTCCCACATTCCAGCCAAAAACACGCTATATCAGGGGGTCCTTTGAAGCGATGGCGGAGAGATGCTGTATATTATTATTATTATTATTATTATTATTATTATTATTATTATTATTATTATTATTATTATTATTATTATTATTATTATTATTATTATTACAGATGGAGGAAGAGGAGAAAATTGTGAGTTTATTGTATAGTTTACTTAGGATATGTGAGTTCTCGTGTGTGTGTGTGTGTGTGTGTGTGTGTGTGTGTGTGTGTGTGTGTGTGTGTGTGTGTGTGTGTGTGTGTGTGTGTGTGTGTGTGTGTGTGTGTGTGTATGCGCGCGCACGAGTATCAGAGAGAGAGAGAGAGAGAGAGAGAGAGGAGAGAGAGAGAGAGAGAGAGAGAGAGAGAGAGAGAGAGAGAGAGAGAGAGAGAGAGAGAGAGAGAGAGAGAGAGAGAGTGAGAGAGAGAGAGAGAGAGAGAGAATATCAGAGACAAACAGACCGACAAATAGACAAACAGTAAATGAAGGAGGAAAATGAACTAGAATTGCTACCGAATACTTCTAAGACAGACACACACACACACACACACACACACACACACACACACACACACACACACACACACACACACACACACACACACACACCCACAAACAGGGGTTACTGGATGTAGTAAAGCAAGAGAGACACCGTAAATCACTACTTGTAACTCAGTAATGGCGAGGGAAGGCAGGAGGTTGGAGGAGGGAAGGGGGCGAAGAGGAGGAAGAAGGAAAAGCAGGAGTCAGAGAGGAAGGAGACAAGAAGAACAAGAGGAAGGACAGATAATAATACAAGAACAAGAATAGGAAGTGGAGGAGACAATAATAGATGGCTGCAAAGCGAAGTGGAATGGAAAACTGTGATGGTGGAACAGAGGTGGAAGAAGAGAGGAAGGATGTGGGAGGGTATAACATGGTGACAAAGGTGGAGGAGAACATGTGGAAGGGTGGGAGAGAGGGTGGAGCTGTTTTTGAGAAGAGTTAAGTTATGATAAAGTGGATGGTGATGGTGGAGGAAGAGGAGATGATTGTGGAGGAGGAGGAAGAGGAGGAGTGCAGGAGTGTGACGGTGGAGGATGTGGTGTGTGTGAGGCAGATGGGAGACTGTTATAAGTGGAGGAGAATGGAGATGATGGGGGAGATTAGTAGTGGGAGTGGAGGAGGAGGAGAAGGAAGAGGAAGACGAGAAAGAGGATGACGACAGACAACGATAAGGACGAGGAAAACGAAGAGGAGGAAGAGGACAAAGGAAATAAACTATGAAGGGAAGGAAAATTTTGCTCAAAATACGATGAAGTGACAAACTAAACCAATCAAGATGCTCTCTCTCTCTCCCTCTCCCTCTCTCTCTCTCTCTCTCTCTCTCTCTCTCTCTCTCTCTCTCTCTCTCTCTCTCTGACAACGCCCTCAGAATACTCGCTCTTTGTCTGTTTTGATGGAGAACACAAGGAAAGCGACTTTGATTTATCTGTCTACATGAAAAAAAGAAAAAGATAAGATAATGTTAGCTTAGATCCACGCCTTGATTTATTAGCATTAAGGGAAAATAGATACTAAGTTGCTTTCTTTTCCTTTCAATTATCTCTCTCTTATGAAAATGAGAAAATAAAGATATCTTGATTTCCCTCCACAACGTGTTAAAGTTAATGTCTGGGAAGCTTATCCGTGAATGAGGTTGTTAATTATCTGTTGTGTGTTTAATTAGATAGTTATGTGTGGATGGCGGCGACTGAACCTTAAATTATGTTGCCTTAACACTTATTATTTTTCTCCTTCTATTTTCCACTATAAATAAAAACTAGTGACTTTTATTTGATATTAATGCGAAACTATCTGTGTACATTTTGATAAGGGGGAGGGAACAAAAAGAAAATGTGTTATATAAGTAAGCAAACACAGTCCTTTTATTATCATTATTATTATTTCTATCTATTATTTTTTTCATTAATTATTGTAATCATATAATAAATAATAATAATACAAATAATAATAATGAAAATAAAATAATAAAACTATATAAAAAAAAAACATATACAGAAACATAGACGAGCAAAAGAGAGAGAGAGAGAGAGCAGAGGAAAGAAAAGAAAGGAACCAAATCAATAAATCAAAACAAAAGAAAGAGAGGCGTTCCACCCACAATGAACCAATGAAGCGAAGCACATGAACTCACTGAAACATAAATCGAAGCCTCTGAGTCCCCTTACCTCCCTCCCCCTCCCATTGACCCTGACCTTATACCTAGGCGGGGGGCGTGGGTGTGGGTGGGGTGTCTTGGCAAGGGGGGGAAGAGGGGTGTTGGCGGGTGGGTTCAGACAGGGTCACGTAGGTGTTATATATGCAATTCCAGCGTGACTTATAAGGACAGCGGGGAGTCACAAAATTCACTTATGGTTTCACGATTTCTATTACTATAAAGCTTTGGATCTGTGCGAGGGGAGGCAGGGTAAGGAGGAGGAAGGCAGGGTAAGGAGGGAGGGTAAGGAGAGGAGGGAAGGGAGGGAGGGAGGTACAGAGGCAGGATGGAGATGAAAACAGAAGGGAAGATGATGTTGATGATGATAAGGTAGGATTGGAAGCTAGTAATTGAAGGGAGAAGAAATGAGAACAAGATGATTGGACTAGGACAAGGGTAAAGGTTCTCACATACATACATACATACACATATACATATACATACATACATACATACATACATGAATACAGGTTTGGCAAATTTGTGTTGATTGTTTGAACTGCATATTGAAAAATTGATAATTGTGTGTGTAGGTAAAATAAAATAATGATATCAAAAATAATGATAGAAAAATAGTATGATGATGATGGTGAGGCAGAAGCAGAAGACGTGCACCATCACCACCATAATCACCCTCACCATCATCACCATTACCCACACCACAACACAGCCATCACAAATTCCGCCATTTTCCTTTCATCCTACCTTACATCCGGCCTTTCTCCTTGCCCCTCCCTCATCCCTCCCTCCCTCCCTCCTTCCCTCCCTCCCTCCAGTCATTCCTCCACAATAACACATGACGCCCCACCACCACCACCACCACCACCACCACCACCAGCAAAGCATCACACGCCCTCCATCCTTCCTTCCCCTTCCTCCCTCCCTCCCTCCCTCCCTCCCTTCCCTTCCTCCCTCGCCACGACAGAAATTACAAGGCGAGGACTCATCGGGAACGGAAGAGGCGGCGGCCCTTTCAGGTGTCGCCAGGTGAGGGACGACAGGTGAGCAAGGGGGCAGACCAGGTGTAATTAATTAAGGGAGGCTCGTCGGCCGGATATAAAAATTAGCACAAAAAGGAGGTGAACGAAAAGCTTAATTATTTAATATTATATGGTTTGTCTGTAATTTTGCACGCCAATTAAAGTTGTGTTGGGTGGGTGGGTGGGTGGGTGGGTGGGTGGGTGGGTGGAGGTAGTAAGAATTAAGTGGATGACAGAGAGAGAGAGAGAGAGAGAGAGAGAGAGAGAGAGAGAGAGAGAGAGAGAGAGAGAGAGAGAGAGAGAGAGAGAGAGAGAGAGAGAGAGAGAGAGAGAGAGAGAGAGTACAGGTGTGATGCAAAAAAAATATTTCACGTTCCATTTTTTTCCCTCCCCATGCAAACGAGACAGAACTGTATATTTTGTAACACTGGGGCGATGCAGAACACGAAGAGAGAGATGGGAGGAGGAGGAGGAGGAGGAGGAGGAGGAGGAGGAGGAGGAGGAGGAGGAGGAGGAGGAGGAGGAGGAGAGAGGGGGACTACACATACCATTGATTGAAACTTCCCTGCCATACACTCAGATATAAGAGAACACAGCACACAGCACACAGCACACAGCACACAGCACACAGCAGCACCATAAAGCCAAACCATCCATCAGCAACACAAGAGGATTACATCTGGCCAACAACAGCCCTCCCTCCCCCCCCAAACCCCCTCCCCCCTCCTCCCTACACCTACACCTTTAAAAATATATATATAGAAGTAAAATACCCCATCCCATTTTCCTTCCTTCCATCCTTCCTTCCTTCCTTCCCCTAATTTAATCTTGCATAAAAAAAATAATACCGAAGGGAGAGTTTTAGAAAATCACCCGCGGATTTTGTGTTCTGGCCAGAAATTCTAGTAACTTTTTTTTTTTCCATTCATCTATTGTTATTTAGGGAAAGTGGAAGCAGGAAAAGTTTTGTGAGTAAGGTTTTTTTTTCCTCTCCGTCTTTTTTTTTTGTGTCGATCTTCAATCCATCTTGGTTGAAACTAATAATAAATGGATGTTCTTTTTTAGGCATAAATACGAAGAGATTTATAACCAAAGAGTGTAGTTTTGAGATGTTTTGGGCGGTGGTGAGGGTGTAGAGTGAGTGTGGTGTTGTGGGTGGCAGGGTGTGGGTGGGTGGATGCGTGGGTGGATGAATGGATGAGTGGATGGGTGGGTGGTGATCGGTGAAAGGAACGAGTGTGTGGGTGGCCAAAAGAGGGTGGGGGTGGCATGCATAATGTGTGTGTGTGTGTGTGTGTGTGTGTGTGTGTGTGTGTGTGTGTGTGTGTGTGTGTGTGTGTGTGTGTGTGTGTGTGGTCATGCATGCCTGACTGCTGATATTCACAATGCATGGCTGATAAAGAGGGGAAGAGGAAACATAAACATGGACCTCTTAAAACACACACACACACACACACACACACACACACACACACACACACACACACCACATCCATATATTCAAGCCAAACAGATAAATGACACTTTCCTTTAACCTCTCTTCTGTTTCCTTTCATCTTTTCACTCCTCCATTTCACTTCTTCCCATCCCCTCCCTCACCCCCCTCACCCCTCTCCCCCTCGACAGGTAGGCAGCGGCGGTGATCCCTCATTTGCATGGCAGGTGATGCGGGTTGTTGTGGGTCCTTTTTTCCCCCGTTACCCGTTGATGCTTCGTTAACAGTAATGGTCTTAAGGGGGGAGGAGGAGAAGGGGTGAGGCGGCGAGGGTGTACGAGGAGGAAAGGAACGGGTGAGAAAGGAGAGAGGAGGGAAGGTGGGTGGAAGGAAGGAAGGAAGGCAGGAGAGTGAGAGAGAAGGTAGTTAGTCAGTCCATTAATATTCAGCTTCAAGAAGGCAGGGCAAGTTTTGACTGTAGATGAAAGAGAAAATGAGGAATGAGTAAGAAAAGGAAAGAGGTGGAACGAAGGAAAACAAGATACAAAAATATAAAAAAAATGAAAAATGAAAAAGAAAGAAAAGTAAATAGAAATGAAAGAGTGTAAGTAGGAAAGAAAGAAAGAAAGGAAGGAAGGAAGATAATAGAATATGCAAGAGGAAAAAACAGGAAGTCAACGCTTGTGGCTGCACTGGCTTCCCTTACACTAAATTAGGACAAAAAAAAAGAGGTTACAGCAATGAAGGAGATAAAAAAAAAAAGGTTGGGTTCCCTATTGCATTAGATCAGGAACAGAAAGCTGGAGGAGATTACCAGTTCGGATTAGTTCTGGTCACGTGATGCGTCCGGGAGCGTCAGGCAGCGCAGCGCTAACTAATATCAAGTTAGAAAGTCGTAAACATGATTTCCTATAAAGTTTGTAGGCCAATTACCGGGTTAAAGGAAGCGCCCTTGGAGACAGATTACGTAATATATGTTTAAGGGTGAGGAGGGGGTGGGGGGGGCGAGTTTTTTGGGGGGTTCGTCTACCTGGGGATATCTGTCGAGGGTGTGAAG
>JAPQNM010000044.1:6186853-6219353 GCA_029783475.1 Metacarcinus magister
GGCGGGCCGTCAGTGGAGTGGTGATGGCGGCATTATTGTAAAGAGATTATGGTGCAGTGAGCGTGATGAGGCGTTGTGATGTGTTGCACCATAATAATGAGTTTTTAATGAGGGTAATCAAGCGTCGATACACACTTTTATAATTGGTGTTGATGTGGTACTGGGTTTTTACTACATGTAAGTGTGTGTGTGTGTGTAGGTGTGTGTAGGTGTGTGTGTGTGTGTGTGTGTGTGTGTGTGTGTGTGTGTGTGTGTGTGTGTGTGTGTGTGTGTGTGTGTGTGTGTGTGTGTGTGTGTGTGACGGGACTGGCTTGACGTTTATGGTGCAGTGATGATAAACATAACGCATGATGGCGCCGTGAGCAGCGGTGATAGTGAGACCGTGTGTCGGGGAGGAGGAGGAAGAAGAAGAAGAAGAAGAAGAAGAAGAAGAAGAAGAAGAAGAAGAAGAAGAAGAAGAAGAAGAAGAAGAAGAAGAAGAAGAAGAAGAAGAGGAGGAGGAGGAGGAGGAGGAGGAGGAGGAGGAGGAGGAGGAGAAGGAGGAGGAGGAGGAGGAGGAGGAGGAGGAGGAGGAGGAGGAGGAGGAGGAGGAGGAGGAGGAGGAGGAGGAGGAGGAATGGAGAGAGATGAGAAAGGGTAGACAAGAAGATTAGCGATGAATACTGATGAACTGTGGCAGGAAAGAGAGAGAGAGAGAGAGAGAGAGAGAGAGAGAGAGAGAGAGAGAGAGAGAGAGAGAGAGAGAGAGAGAGAGAGAGAGAGAGAGAGAGAGAGAGAGAGAGAGAGAGAGAGAGAGAGAGAGAGAGAGAGAGAGAGAGAGAGAGAGAGAGAGAGAGAGAGAGAGAGAGAGAGAGAGAGAGAGAGAGAGAGAGAGAGGAGAGAGAGAGAGAGAGAGAGAGAGAGAGAGAGAGAGAGAGAGAGAGAGAGAGAGAGAAGAGAGAGAGAGAGAGAGAGAGAGAGAGAGAGAGAGAGAGAGAGAGAGAGAGAGAGAGAGAGAGAGAGAGAGAGAGAGAGAGAGAGAGAGAGAGAGAGAGAGAGAGAAAAAAAAAGTCCATTTCATGTATGTATATCATTACAAACCCATAAACAGTCACGTGTATGTATGTATGTAAGCACGTATGAATGAAAAAAATTATACATGTACGTTACTATGTACGTATATAAAAGACCTTGTTTACACACACACAGACTGATAGGAAAAGGTAACTAGTAGCCACTTAAGACGCGCAGGTGAGCGAATGAACAGTCTAACCTGACGGCAACTCGAATTTAATTAAGAGTAACACCCACACCTACCTGACCCTCGCCAGGTGTGTGGGGCAGCCAGCTTGTACACCTTGACGTTGCGCTTCGTAATCACTCCTTCTGTGTTACGGACGCCATTATGTAGTACTACCTGCAGCCTTGGGAGAGCGGTGGGGTGAGGGGAGGACGGGAGAGGATAGGAGATGAAAGGTAAAGGGAGAGGAGATGAGAGGTAAGAGGAGAGGAGAGAAGAGGAGAGGAGAGGAGAATTGAGGAAAGGAGATAGGAGATGAGAGAAGGAGGAGAAATAAGAGATTAACTGATTGTATGTATATGAAGAGGTTAAATAAAAAAAAAAAATTGAGGAAAGAGAATGAAAAATACGAAGGAAAAAAATTGTAAGAAAGTGATAAAGAAACAGAAAAAGGAACAGAAAACGAAGAAAACTGCAAATTAATGACACGAAGAGAAGGTCTAGAATTGAGTTTGATATAGACTAAACATACCAAAATAAAAAAAAAATAAAAACGACGACGATGACAATGACGACGACGACGACGATGACGACACAACAGCTATGAATCAAGATACAAATCAACTCACACCTCCACCCTCCGCCCACAGCAGTGTATCTCCGCATCGCCTCCCCAAGATATGCACCACACCAGAAAATATTACCAGAAAAAACGATTAAGGTAATAAATGGAGCAGCCAGGTAAGGTAAGCAATTAGTCACCTGTGTTACCTGGTCTCACTGGGACTACCTACCTACCTACCTACCTACCTACCCCTTCCCTTCCTCCCTCCCTTGTCGCATCTGTTACTCCACTTATATCCCCTCTCTCCCTCTCTCTCTCTCTCTCTCTCTCTCTCTCTCTCTCTCTCTCTCTCTCTCTCTCTCTCTCTCTCTCTCTCTCTCTCTCTCTCTCTCTCTCATACATACACACACACACCCGAGTCACTTGATAAGGATAATTAAACTCGAGTTACGTGCTGGGGACTCAAGGGAACTGTGTGGAGTAGTACGTTTATCCATCCCCAACTCCCCTTACTCCCCACACGCCCACACGCCCATCACTCCTCCCTCTTCCCCCTTCCCCACCACGCCCTTGAAGTACTCGTATATGGGTTTCAGCTACTCTAGTTAACAATGTATCACCTATCTTTTTCTTTTTTTTCTTTAATTATTAGAGATGGTAACAGTAGTAATTAAAGAGTGAGAAATGAAGATCTAAATTGGTGATAAAATCGTTACGAGGTGAGGTGAACGATAACTTATAAAAAATAGATACTAAAAATAATTCCAAGACGTAATACAACTGGATGATATATTATGATACATCGTACATTTTTTTTTTAAGGTCAATATATCAAGTTGTTTTTTTTCCGATCTATTTTTGACATGATCTATATGTGTAGTGATCTGCCTATCTATAAAATAACGATTAATATTCACTTACACACCACTTATCTACCTTGTTAATGTTTATCTATCAAGCTATTGTTTATCTATCATTCCATCGGTTTTCCTCGTCTACACACACACACACACTCACACACACACACACACACACACACACACACACACACACACACACACACACTCCCGTGCCTTCCACCCGGCAAGGCGTAGGTTTGAACCCTGCTTACGTCGCTAAGGAATGCTCACTAACAGGAATTGATTACACTTGAGCAAAGGGATGGGAGTAATGGCTGACGATCACGAGTCCAGCGCGTGATCCTCCAGACAATGATGAATAACACTGACCGTTCCTTGCTGCCACCTGCTGACACTCACCTGTGAATGAAAAAAAAAACACCAATTTTAACAATAATAATAATAATAGTAATAATAATAATAATAATAATAATAATAATAATAATAATAATAATAATAATAATAATAATAATAATAATGATAATCACAATAATAATAACAACAACAATAATAAATGTACACTTTTAACATTCCAGCTCTTTAAAATAATTCTCATTTTTTTCTTTTCCTCCTCCTCCTTCTCCTCCTCCCTCTTCTTTCTATCCTTTTTTTTTTTGTTCTTTTTTTCTGTCTTTCCTCTTCTCCTCCTCTTCCTCCTTCGCCACCAAGGTACTGAAAGCCCCATTAACACATTCAGTTCTTACGGCACACCATATGTGCCAGCAGCGTCTCCCTCTCCTGTGTTTGCGGCACGACGTCTGTGCCAAGATCTTTATATCATTCCCATGCATATACATATGATGTATAGGCCAGTGTAACAACTTTTATTATTATTTACAAATTTCTATTGTCTTATGTATCAGAATTACCGTTCTTATGAGTATTTATGTGATATTCAATAGATAATTTTACGGTACGATAACTGCGGTTTGGAAACACCGCCGGCAGCAATATATAACCGTCGCTCCGTCGGCCGTCAGCGACGGGCTCTTCCAGCTAGAGTTAGATATTGGATATTGAAAATATTGGAAATATTGGAAATATCATTGCAGCATCTGATACACCTAATTAAACTGTACAACTGTCACTATGAATATTTGTTTTATGACTAATAATTACGCAGTAAAATGAAACTTAATATTTATATAAAAACATGAATTTCCTCCTCATTTTCTCGAAAGCTATTAGAGATATTGGAAATATCATTGCAGTATCTGATAGACTTAATTAAACTGTAAAACTGAAATTATGAATATTTGTTCTATGACTAATAATTACGCAGTAAAATTAAACTTTATATTTATATAAAGACATGAATTTCCTCCTAATTTTCTCGAAAGCTATTAGAGATATTGGAAATATCATTACAACATCTGATACACCTAATTATACTGTACAACTGTCATTATGAATATATGTTCTATGACTAATAAGTACTCAGTAAAATGAAACTTAATATTTCTATATAAACATAACTTTTCTCCTCATTTCCTCGAAAGCTATTAGAGATATTGGAAATATCATTGCAGCATCTGATACACCTAATTAAACTGTACAACTGTCATTATTAATATTTGTTCTATGACTAATAATTACGCAGTAAAATGAAACTTAATATTTATATAAAAACATGAATTTCCTCCTCATTTTCTCGAAAGCTATTAGAGATTTTAGAAATATCATTGCAGTATCTGATAGAACTAATTAAACTGTAAAACTGAAATTATGAATATTTGTTCTATGACTAATAATTACGCAGTAAAATGAAACTTTATATTTATATAAAAAAAAAGACTTTCCTCCTCATTTTCTCGAAAGTTATTAAAGATATTGGAAATATCAATGCAGCATCTGATACCCCTAATTAAACTGTATAACTGTCATTATGAATATTTGTTCTATGACTAATAATTACGCAGTAAAATGAAACTTAATATTTATATAAAAACATGACTTTCCTCCTCATTTTCTCGAAAGCTACTAGAGATATTGGAAATATCATTGCAGCATCTGATACACCTAATTAAACCGTACAACTGTCATTATGAATATTTGTTCTATGACTAATAATTACGCAGTAAAATGAAACTTAATTTTTATATAAAAACATGACTTTCCTCCTCATTTTCTCGAAAGCTATTAGAGATATTTGAAATATTATTGCAGCATCTGATAGACCTAATTAAAATCTACTACTGTCATTATGAATATTTTCACTAGTACTAATAAATACTGAATTTTACTTTTTTCTAAATTACTTTCTTCCTCGTTTTCTCGAAAGCTATTAGAGATATTGGAAATATCATTGCATCATCTGATACACCTAATTCAACTGTACAACTGATATTATGAATATTTGTTCTATGACTAATAATTACGCAGTAAAAAAAAACCGTATTTTTATATAAAAACATGACTTTCCTCGTCATTTTCTTGAAAGGTATTAGAGATATTGGAAATATAATTGCAGCATCTGATAGCCCTAATTAAACTGTACAATTGATATTATGAATATTTGTTCTATGGCTAATAATTACGCAGTAAAATGAAACTTAATATTTATTTAAAAACATGACTTTCCTCCTCATTTTCTCGAAAGCTATTAGAGATATTGGAAATATCATTGACACAGCTGATAAACCTAATTAAACTGTACAACTGATATTATGATTATTTTTTCTATGGCTAATAATTACGCAGTAAAATGAAACTTAATATTTATATAAAAACATGAATTTCCTCCTCATTTTCTCGGAAGCTAATAGAGATATTGGAAATATCATTGCAGCATCTGATACACCTAATTAAACTGTACAACTGTCAGTTATGAATATTTGTTCTATGACTAATAATTACGCAGTAAAATGAAACTTAATATTTATATAAAAACATGACTTTCCTCCTCATTTTCTCGAAAGCTATTAGAGATATTGGAAATATCATTGCATCATCTGATAGACCTAATTAAAACTCTACTACTGTCATTATGAATATTTTCACTAGTACTAATAAATACTGAATTTTACTTTTTTCTAAATTACTTTCTTCCTCGTTTTCTCGAAAGCTATTAGAGATATTGGAAATATCATTGCATCATCTGATACACCTAATTCAACTGTACAACTGATATTATGAATATTTGTTCTATGACTAATAATTACGCAGTAAAAAAAAACCGTATTTTTATATAAAAACATGACTTTCCTCGTCATTTTCTTGAAAGCTATTAGAGATATTGGAAATATAATTGCAGCATCTGATAGCCCTAATTAAACTGTACAATTGATATTATGAATATTTGTTCTATGGCTAATAATTACGCAGTAAAATGAAACTTAATATTTATTTAAAAACATGACTTTCCTCCTCATTTTCTCGAAAGCTATTAGAGATATTGGAAATATCATTGCAGCATCTGATACACCTAATTAAACTGTACAACTGATATTATGAATATTTGTTCTATGACTAATAATTACGCAGTAAAATGAAAACTTAATATTTATATAAAAACATGATTTTCCTCCTCATTTTCTCGAAAGCTATTAGAGATATTGGAAATATCATTGCAGCATCTGATAGACCTAATTAAACTGTACAAACTGAAATTATGAATATTTGTTCTATGACTAATAATTACGCAGTAAAATGAAACTTAATATTTATATAAAAACATGAATTTCCTCCTCATTTTCTCGAAAGCTATTAGAGATATTGGAAATATCATTGCAGCATCTGATACACCTAATTAAACTGTACAACAGTCATTATGAATATTTGTTCTATGACTAATAATTACGCAGTTAAATGAAACTTAATATTTATATAAAAACATGAATTTCCTCCTCATTTTCTCGAAAGCTAATAGAGATATTGGAAATATCATTGCAGCATCTGATACACCTAATTAAACTGTACAACTCTCATTATGAATATTTGTTCTATGACTAATAATTACGCAGTAAAATGAAACTTAATTTTTATATAAAAACATGACTTTCCTCCTCATTTTCTCGAAAGCTATTAGAGATATTGGAAATATTATTGCAGCATCTGATAGACCTAATTAAAATCTACTACTGTCATTATGAATATTTTCACTAGTACTAATAAATACTGAATTTTACTTTTTTCTAAATTACTTTCTTCCTCGTTTTCTCGAAAGCTATTAGAGATATTGGAAATATCATTGCAACAGCTGATACACCTAATTCAACTGTACAACTGATATTATGAATATTTGTTCTATGACTAATAATTACGCAGTAAAAAAAAACCGTATTTTTATATAAAAACATGACTTTCCTCGTCATTTTCTTGAAAGCTATTAGAGATATTGGAAATATAATTGCAGCATCTGATAGCCCTAATTAAACTGTACAACTGATATTATGAATATTTGTTCTATGGCTAATAATTACGCAGTAAAATGAAACTTAATATTTATTTAAAAACATGACTTTCCTCCTCATTTTCTCGAAAGCTATTAGAGATATTGGAAATATCATTGCAACAGCTGATAAACCTAATTAAACTGTACAACTGATATTATGATTATTTTTTCTATGGCTAATAATTACGCAGTAAAATGAAACTTAATATTTATATAAAAACATGAATTTCCTCCTCATTTTCTCGAAAGCTATTAGAGATATTGGAAATATCATTGCAGTATCTGATAGACCTAATTAAACTGTAAAACTGAAATTATGAATATTTGTTCTATGACTAATAATTACGCAGTAAAATGAAACTTAATATTTATTAAAAACATGAATTTCCTCCTCATTTTCCCGAAAACTATTAGAGATATTGGAAATATCATTGCATCATCTGATACACCTAATTCAACTGTACAACTGTCATTATGAATATTTGTTCTATGACTAACAACTACGCAGTAAAATTAAACTTAATATTTATTTAAAAACATGACTTTCCTCCTCATTTTCTCGAAAGCTATTAGAGATATTGGAAATATCATTGCAGCATCTGATACACCTAATTAAACTGTACAACTGTCATTATGAATATTTGTTCTATGACTAATAATTACGCAGTAAAATGAAACTTAATATTTATATAAAAACATGAATTTCCTCCTCATTTTCTCGAAAGCTATTAGAGATATTGGAAATATCATTGCAGCATCTGATAGACCTAATTAAACTGTACAAACTGAAATTATGAATATTTGTTCTATGACTAATAATTACGCAGTAAAATTAAACTTTATATTTATATAAAGACATGAATTTCCTCCTCATTTTCTCGAAAGCTATTAGAGATATTGGAAATATCATTACAGCATCTGATACACCTAATTATACTGTACAACTGTCATTATGAATATATGTTCTATGACTAATAAGTACTCAGTAAAATGAAACTTAATATTTCTATATAAACATAACTTTTCTCCTCATTTCCTCGAAAGCTATTAGAGATATTGGAAATATCATTGCAGCATCTGATACACCTAATTAAACTGTACAACTGTCATTATTAATATTTGTTCTATGACTAATAATTACGCAGTAAAATGAAACTTAATATTTATATAAAAACATGAATTTCCTCCTCATTTTCTCGAAAGCTATTAGAGATATTAGAAATATCATTGCAGTATCTGATAGACCTAATTAAACTGTAAAACTGAAATTATGAATATATGTTCTATGACTAATAATTACGCAGTAAAATGAAACTTTATATTTATATAAAAACATGAATTTCCTCCTCATTTTCTCGAAAGTTATTAGAGATATTGGAAATATCAATGCAGCATCTGATACCCCTAATTAAATTGTATAACTGTCATTATGAATATTTGTTCTATGATAATAATTACGCAGTAAAATTAAACTTAATATTTATATAAAAACATGACTTTCCTCCTCATTTTCTCGAAAGCTAATAGAGATATTGGAAATATCATTGCAGCATCTGATACACCTAATTAAACTGTACAACTCTCATTATGAATATTTGTTCTATGACTAATAATTACGCAGTAAAATGAAACTTAATTTTTATATAAAAACATGACTTTCCTCCTCATTTTCTCGAAAGCTATTAGAGATATTTCAAATATTATTGCAGCATCTGATAGACCTAATTAAAATCTACTACTGTCATTATGAATATTTTCACTATTACTAATAAATACTGAATTTTACTTTTTTCTAAATTACTTTCTTCCTCGTTTTCTCGAAAGCTATTAGAGATATTGGAAATATCATTGCAACAGCTGATACACCTAATTCAACTGTACAACTGATATTATGAATATTTGTTCTATGACTAATAATTACGCAGTAAAAAAAAACCGTATTTTTATATAAAAACATGACTTTCCTCGTCATTTTCTTGAAAGCTATTAGAGATATTGGAAATATAATTGCAGCATCTGATAGCCCTAATTAAACTGTACAATTGATATTATGAATATTTGTTCTATGGCTAATAATTACGCAGTAAAATGAAACTTAATATTTATTTAAAAACATGACTTTCCTCCTCATTTTCTCGAAAGCTATTAGAGATATTGGAAATATCATTGCAACAGCTGATAAACCTAATTAAACTGTACATCTGATATTATGATTATTTTTTCTATGGCTAATAATTACGCAGTAAAATGAAACTTAATATTTATATAAAAACATGAATTTCCTCCTCATTTTCTCGAAAGCTATTAGAGATATTGGAAATATCATTGCAGTATCTGATAGACCTAATTAAACTGTAAAACTGAAATTATGAATATTTGTTCTATGACTAATAATTACGCAGTAAAATGAAACTTAATATTTAATTAAAAACATGAATTTCCTCCTCATTTTCCCGAAAACTATTAGAGATATTGGAAATATCATTGCATCATCTGATACACCTAATTCAACTGTACAACTGTCATTATGAATATTTGTTCTATGACTAACAACTACGCAGTAAAATTAAACTTAATATTTATTTAAAAACATGACTTTCCTCCTCATTTTCTCGAAAGCTATTAGAGATATTGGAAATATCATTGCCGCATCTGATACACCTAATTAAACTGTACAACTGTGATTATGAATATTTGTTCTATGACTAATAATTACGCAGTAAAATGAAACTTAATATTTATATATAAACATGACTTTCCTACTCATTTTCCCGAAAGCTATTAGAGATATTGGAAATATGATTGCAGCATCTGATACACCTAATTAAACTGTACAACTGTCATTATTAATATTTGTTCTATGACTAATAATTACGCAGTAAAATGAAACTTAATATTTATATAAAAACATGAATTTCCTCCTCATTTTCTCGAAAGCTATTAGATATATTGGAAATATCATTGCAGTATCTGATAGACCTAATTAAACTGTAAAACTGAAATTATGAATATTTGTTCTATGACTAATAATTACGCAGTAAAATTAAACTTTATATTTATATAAAGACATGAATTTCCTCCTAATTTTCTCGAAAGCTATTAGAGATATTGGAAATATCATTACAGCATCTGATACACCTAATTATACTGTACAACTGTCATTATGAATATATGTTCTATAACTAATAAGTACTCAGTAAAATGAATCTTAATATTTCTATA
Source organism: Metacarcinus magister (assembly GCA_029783475.1). Lineage (NCBI taxonomy): Eukaryota > Metazoa > Arthropoda > Malacostraca > Decapoda > Cancridae > Metacarcinus > Metacarcinus magister. The sequence continues at coordinate 6,197,152 of JAPQNM010000044.1, forward strand.
TAAACATAACTTTTCTCCTCATTTCCTCGAAAGCTATTAGAGATATTGGAAATATCATTGCAGCATCTGATACACCTAATTAAACTGTACAACTGTCATTATTAATATTTGTTCTATGACTAATAATTACGCAGTAAAATGAAACTTAATATTTATATAAAAACATGAATTTCCTCCTCATTTTCTCGAAAGCTATTAGAGATATTAGAAATATCATTGCAGTATCTGATAGACCTAATTAAACTGTAAAACTGAAATTATGAATATATGTTCTATGACTAATAATTACGCAGTAAAATGAAACTTTATATTTATATAAAAACATGAATTTCCTCCTCATTTTCTCGAAAGTTATTAGAGATATTGGAAATATCAATGCAGCATCTGATACCCCTAATTATATTGTATAACTGTCATTATGAATATTTGTTCTATGACTAATAATTACGCAGTAAAATGAAACTTAATATTTATATAAAAACATGAATTTCCTCCTCATTTTCTCGAAAGCTACTAGAGATATTGGAAATATCATTGCAGCATCTGATACACCTAATTAAACTGTACAACTGTCATTATGAATATTTGTTCTATGACTAATAATTACGCAGTAAAATGAAACTTAATTTTTATATAAAAACATGACTTTCCTCCTCATTTTCTCGAAAGCTATTAGAGATATTGGAAATATTATTGCAGCATCTGATAGACCTAATTAAAATCTACTACTGTCATTATGAATATTTTCACTAGTACTAATAAATACTGAATTTTACTTTTTTCTAAATTACTTTCTTCCTCGTTTTCTCGAAAGCTATTAGAGATATTGGAGATATCATTGCATCATCTGATACACCTAATTCAACTGTACAACTGATATTATGAATATTTGTTCTATGACTAATAATTACGCAGTAAAAAAAAACCGTATTTTTATATAAAAACATGACTTTCCTCGTCATTTTCTTGAAAGCTATTAGAGATATTGGAAATATAATTGCAGCATCTGATAGCCCTAATTAAACTGTACAATTGATATTATGAATATTTGTTCTATGGCTAATAATTACGCAGTAAAATGAAACTTAATATTTACTTAAAAACATGACTTTCCTCCTCATTTTCTCGAAAGCTATTAGAGATATTGGAAATATCATTGCAGCATCTGATACACCAAATTAAACTGTACAACTGTAATAATTAATATTTGTTCTATGACTAATAATTACGCAATAAAATGAAACTTAATATTTATATAAAAACATGATTTTCCTCCTCATTTTCTCGAAAGCTATTAGAGATATTGGAAATATCATTGCAGTATCTGATAGACCTAATTAAACTGTAAAACTGAAATTATGAATATATGTTCTATGACTAATAATTACGCAGTAAAATGAAAATTTATATTTATATAAAAACATGAATTTCCTCCTCATTTTCTCGAAAGCTATTAGAGATATTGGAAATATCAATGCAGCATCTGATACACCCTAATTAAATTGTATAACTGTCATTATGAATATTTGTTCTATGATAAATAATTACGCAGTAAAATTAAACTTAATATTTATATAAAAACATGACTTTCCTCCTCATTTTCTCGAAAGCTAATAGAGATATTGGAAATATCATTGCAGCATCTGATACACCTAATTAAACTGTACAACTGCTCATTATGAATATTTGTTCTATGACTAATAATTACGCAGTAAAATGAAACTTAATTTTTATATAAAAACATGACTTTCCTCCTCATTTTCTCGAAAGCTATTAGAGATATTTGGAAATATTATTGCAGCATCTGATAGACCTAATTAAAATCTACTACTGTCATTATGAATATTTTCACTATTACTAATAAATACTGAATTTTACTTTTTTCTAAATTACTTTCTTCCTCGTTTTCTCGAAAGCTATTAGAGATATTGGAAATATCATTGCAACAGCTGATACACCTAATTCAACTGTACAACTGATATTATGAATATTTGTTCTATGACTAATAATTACGCAGTAAAAAAAAACCGTATTTTTATATAAAAACATGACTTTCCTCGTCATTTTCTTGAAAGCTATTAGAGATATTGGAAATATAATTGCAGCATCTGATAGCCCTAATTAAACTGTACAATTGATATTATGAATATTTGTTCTATGGCTAATAATTACGCAGTAAATTGAAACTTAATATTTATTTAAAAACATGACTTTCCTCCTCATTTTCTCGAAAGCTATTAGAGATATTGGAAATATCATTGCAACAGCTGATAAACCTAATTAAACTGTACAACTGATATTATGATTATTTTTTCTATGGCTAATAATTACGCAGTAAAATTAAACTTAATATTTATATAAAAACATGAATTTCCTCCTCATTTTCTCGAAAGCTATTAGAGATATTGGAAATATCATTGCAGTATCTGATAGACCTAATTAAACTGTAAAACTGAAATTATGAATATTTGTTCTATGACTAATAATTACGCAGTAAAATGAAACTTAATATTTAATTAAAAACATGAATTTCCTCCTCATTTTCCCGAAAACTATTAGAGATATTGGAAATATCATTGCATCATCTGATACACCTAATTCAACTGTACAACTGTCATTATGAATATTTGTTCTATGACTAACAACTACGCAGTAAAATTAAACTTAATATTTATTTAAAAACATGACTTTCCTCCTCATTTTCTCGAAAGCTATTAGAGATATTGGAAATATCATTGCCGCATCTGATACACCTAATTAAACTGTACAACTGTGATTATGAATATTTGTTCTATGACTAATAATTACGCAGTAAAATGAAACTTAATATTTATATATAAACATGACTTTCCTACTCATTTTCCCGAAAGCTATTAGAGATATTGGAAATATGATTGCAGCATCTGATACACCTAATTAAACTGTACAACTGTCATTATGAATATTTGTTCTATGACTAATAATTACGCAGTAAAAGGAAACTTAATATTTATATAAAAACATGAATTTCCTCCTCATTTTCTCGAAAGCTATTAGAGATATTGGAAATATCACTGCAGCATCTGATAGACCTAATTAAACTGTAAAACTGAAATTATGAATATTTGTTCTATGACTAATAATTACGCAGTAAAATTAAACTTTATATTTATATAAAGACATGAATTTGCTCCTAATTTTCTCGAAAGCTATTAGAGATATTGGAAATATCATTACAGCATCTGATACACCTAATTATACTGTACAACTGTCATTATGAATATATGTTCTATAAGTAATAAGTACTCAGTAAAATGAAACTTAATATTTCTATATAAACATAACTTTTCTCCTCATTTCCTCGAAAGCTATTAGAGATATTGGAAATATCATTGCAGCATCTGATACACCTAATTAAACTGTACAACTGTCATTATTAATATTTGTTCTATGACTAATAATTACGCAGTAAAATGAAACTTAATATTTATATAAAAACATGAATTTCCTCCTCATTTTCTCGAAAGCTATTAGAGATATTAGAAATATCATTGCAGTATCTGATAGACCTAATTAAACTGTAAAACTGAAATTATGAATATATGTTCTATGACTAATAATTACGCAGTAAAATGAAACTTTATATTTATATAAAAACATGAATTTCCTCCTCATTTTCTCGAAAGTTATTAGAGATATTGGAAATATCAATGCAGCATCTGATACCCCTAATTAAACTGTATAACTGTCATTATGAATATTTGTTCTATGACTAATAATTACGCAGTAAAATTAAACTTAATATTTATATAAAAACATGACTTTCCTCCTCATTTTCTCGAAAGCTAATAGAGATATTGGAAATATCATTGCAGCATCTGATACACCTAATTAAACTGTACAACTGTCATTATGAATATTTGTTCTATGACTAATAATTACGCAGTAAAATGAAACTTAATTTTTATATAAAAACATGACTTTCCTCCTCATTTTCTCGAAAGCTATTAGAGATATTGCAAATATTATTGCAGCATCTGATAGACCTAATTAAAATCTACTACGGTCATTATGAATATTTTCACTATACTAATAAATACTGAATTTTACTTTTTTCTAAATTACTTTCTTCCTCGTTTTCTCGAAAGCTATTAGAGATATTGGAAATATCATTGCAACAGCTGATACACCTAATTCAACTGTACAACTGATATTATGAATATTTGTTCTATGACTAATAATTACGCAGTAAAAAAAAACCGTATTTTTATATAAAAACATGACTTTCCTCGTCATTTTCTTGAAAGCTATTAGAGATATTGGAAATATAATTGCAGCATCTGATAGCCCTAATTAAACTGTACAATTGATATTATGAATATTTGTTCTATGGCTAATAATTACGCAGTAAAATGAAACTTAATATTTATTTAAAAACATGACTTTCCTCCTCATTTTCTCGAAAGCTATTAGAGATATTGGAAATATCATTGCAACAGCTGATAAACCTAATTAAACTGTACAACTGATATTATGATTATTTTTTCTATGGCTAATAATTACGCAGTAAAATGAAACTTAATATTTATATAAAAACATGAATTTACTCCTCATTTTCTCGAAAGCTATTAGAGATATTGGAAATATCATTGCAGTATCTGATAGACCTAATTAAACTGTAAAACTGAAATTATGAATATTTGTTCTATGACTAATAATTACGCAGTAAAATGAAACTTAATATTTAATTAAAAACATGAATTTCCTCCTCATTTTCCCGAAAACTATTAGAGATATTGGAAATATCATTGCATCATCTGATACACCTAATTCAACTGTACAACTGTCATTATGAATATTTGTTCTATGACTAACAACTACGCAGTAAAATTAAACTTAATATTTATTTAAAAACATGACTTTCCTCCTCATTTTCTCGAAAGCTATTAGAGATATTGGAAATATCATTGCCGCATCTGATACACCTAATTAAACTGTACAACTCTGATTATGAATATTTGTTCTATGACTAATAATTACGCAGTAAAATGAAACTTAATATTTATATATAAACATGACTTTCCTACTCATTTTCCCGAAAGCTATTAGAGATATTGGAAATATGATTGCAGCATCTGATACACCTAATTAAACTGTACAACTGTCATTATTAATATTTGTTCTATGACTAATAATTACGCAGTAAAATGAAACTTAATATTTATATAAAAACATGAATTTCCTCCTCATTTTCTCGAAAGCTATTAGATATATTGGAAATATCATTGCAGTATCTGATAGACCTAATTAAACTGTAAAACTGAAATTATGAATATTTGTTCTATGACTAATAATTACGCAGTAAAATTAAACTTTATATTTATATAAAGACATGAATTTCCTCCTAATTTTCTCGAAAGCTATTAGAGATATTGGAAATATCATTACAGCATCTGATACACCTAATTATACTGTACAACTGTCATTATGAATATATGTTCTATAACTAATAAGTACTCAGTAAAATGAATCTTAATATTTCTATATAAACATAACTTTCTCCTCATTTCCTCGAAAGCTATTAGAGATATTGGAAATATCATTGCAGCATCTGATACACCTAATTAAACTGTACAACTGTCATTATTAATATTTGTTCTATGACTAATAATTACGCAGTAAAATGAAACTTAATATTTATATAAAAACATGAATTTCCTCCTCATTTTCTCGAAAGCTATTAGAGATATTAGAAATATCATTGCAGTATCTGATAGACCTAATTAAACTGTAAAACTGAAATTTGAATATATGTTCTATGACTAATAATTACGCAGTAAAATGAAACTTTATATTTATATAAAAAAATGAATTTCCTCCTCATTTTCTCAAAAGTTATTAGAGATATTGGAAATATCAATGCAGCATCTGATACCCCTAATTATATTGTATAACTGTCATTATGAATATTTGTTCTATGACTAATAATTACGCAGTAAAATGAAACTTAATATTTATATAAAAACATGAATTTCCTCCTCATTTTCTCGAAAGCTACTAGAGATATTGGAAATATCATTGCAGCATCTGATACACCTAATTAAACTGTACAACTGTCATTATGAATATTTGTTCTATGACTAATAATTACGCAGTAAAATGAAACTTAATTTTTATATAAAAACATGACTTTCCTCCTCATTTTCTCGAAAGCTATTAGAGATATTGGAAATATTATTGCAGCATCTGATAGACCTAATTAAAATCTACTACATTCATTATGAATATTTTCACTAGTACTAATAAATACTAAATTTTACTTTTTTCTAAATTACTTTCTTCCTCGTTTTCTCGAAAGCTATTAGAGATATTGGAGATATCATTGCATCATCTGATACACCTAATTCAACTGTACAACTGATATTATGAATATTTGTTCTATGACTAATAATTACGCAGTAAAAAAAAACCGTATTTTTATATAAAAACATGACTTTCCTCGTCATTTTCTTGAAAGCTATTAGAGATATTGGAAATATAATTGCAGCATCTGATAGCCCTAATTAAACTGTACAATTGATATTATGAATATTTGTTCTATGGCTAATAATTACGCAGTAAAATGAAACTTAATATTTACTTAAAAACATGACTTTCCTCCTCATTTTCTCGAAAGCTATTAGAGATATTGGAAATATCATTGCAGCATCTGATACACCAAATTAAACTGTACAACTGTAATAATTAATATTTGTTCTATGACTAATAATTACGCAATAAAATGAAACTTAATATTTATATAAAAACATGATTTTCCTCCTCATTTTCTCGAAAGCTATTAGAGATATTAGAAATATCATTGCAGTATCTGATAGACCTAATTAAACTGTAAAACTGAAATTATGAATATATGTTCTATGACTAATAATTACGCAGTAAAATGAAAATTTATATTTATATAAAAACATGAATTTCCTCCTCATTTTCTCGAAAGTTATTAGAGATATTGGAAATATCAATGCAGCATCTGATACCCCTAATTAAATTGTATAACTGTCATTATGAATATTTGTTCTATGATAAATAATTACGCAGTAAAATAAACTTAATATTTATATAAAAACATGACTTTCCTCCTCATTTTCTCGAAAGCTAATAGAGATATTGGAAATATCATTGCAGCATCTGATATACCTAATTAAACTGTACTACTCTCATTATGAATATTTGTTCTATGACTAATAATTACGCAGTAAAATGAAACTTAATTTTTATATAAAAACATGACTTTCCTCCTCATTTTCTCGAAAGCTATTAGAGATATTTCAAATATTATTGCAGCATCTGATAGACCTAATTAAAATCTACTACTGTCATTATGAATATTTTCACTATTACTAATAAATACTGAATTTTACTTTTTTCTAAATTACTTTCTTCCTCGTTTTCTCGAAAGCTATTAGAGATATTGGAAATATCATTGCAACAGCTGATACACCTAATTCAACTGTACAACTGATATTATGAATATTTGTTCTATGACTAATAATTACGCAGTAAAAAAAAACCGTATTTTTATATAAAAACATGACTTTCCTCGTCATTTTCTTGAAAGCTATTAGAAATATTGGAAATATAATTGCAGCATCTGATAGCCCTAATTAAACTGTACAATTGATATTATGAATATTTGTTCTATGGCTAATAATTACGCAGTAAATGAAACTTAATATTTATTTAAAAACATGACTTTCCTCCTCATTTTCTCGAAAGCTATTAGAGATATTGGAAATATCATTGCAACAGCTGATAAACCTAATTAAACTGTACAACTGATATTATGATTATTTTTTCTATGGCTAATAATTACGCAGTAAAATTAAACTTAATATTTATATAAAAACATGAATTTCCTCCTCATTTTCTCGAAAGCTATTAGAGATATTGGAAATATCATTGCAGTATCTGATAGACCTAATTAAACTGTAAAACTGAAATTATGAATATTTGTTCTATGACTAATAATTACGCAGTAAAATGAAACTTAATATTTAATTAAAAACATGAATTTCCTCCTCATTTTCCCGAAAACTATTAGAGATATTGGAAATATCATTGCATCATCTGATACACCTAATTCAACTGTACAACTGTCATTATGAATATTTGTTCTATGACTAACAACTACGCAGTAAAATTAAACTTAATATTTATTTAAAAACATGACTTTCCTCCTCATTTTCTCGAAAGCTATTAGAGATATTGGAAATATCATTGCCGCATCTGATACACCTAATTAAACTGTACAACTTTCATTATGAATATTTGTTCTATGACTAATAATTACGCAGTAAAAGGAAACTTAATATTTATATAAAAACATGAATTTCCTCCTCATTTTCTCGAAAGCTATTAGAGATATTGGAAATATCACTGCAGCATCTGATAGACCTAATTAAACTGTAAAACTGAAATTATGAATATTTGTTCTATGACTAATAATTACGCAGTAAAATTAAACTTTATATTTATATAAAGACATGAATTTGCTCCTAATTTTCTCGAAAGCTATTAGAGATATTGGAAATATCATTACAGCATCTGATACACCTAATTATACTGTACAACTGTCATTATGAATATATGTTCTATAAGTAATAAGTACTCAGTAAAATGAAACTTAATATTTCTATATAAACATAACTTTTCTCCTCATTTCCTCGAAAGCTATTAGAGATATTGGAAATATCATTGCAGCATCTGATACACCTAATTAAACTGTACAACTGTCATTATTAATATTTGTTCTATGACTAATAATTACGCAGTAAAATGAAACTTAATATTTATATAAAAACATGAATTTCCTCCTCATTTTCTCGAAAGCTATTAGAGATATTAGAAATATCATTGCAGTATCTGATAGACCTAATTAAACTGTAAAACTGAAATTATGAATATATGTTCTATGACTAATAATTACGCAGTAAAATGAAACTTTATATTTATATAAAAACATGAATTTCCTCCTCATTTTCTCGAAAGTATTAGAGATATTGGAAATATCAATGCAGCATCTGATACCCCTAATTAAATTGTATAACTGTCATTATGAATATTTGTTCTATGATAAATAATTACGCAGTAAAATTAAACTTAATATTTATATAAAAACATGACTTTCCTCCTCATTTTCTCGAAAGCTAATAGAGATATTGGAAATATCATTGCAGCATCTGATACACCTAATTAAACTGTACAACTCTCATTATGAATATTTGTTCTATGACTAATAATTACGCAGTAAAATGAAACTTAATTTTTATATAAAAACATGACTTTCCTCCTCATTTTCTCGAAAGCTATTAGAGATATTTCAAATATTATTGCAGCATCTGATAGACCTAATTAAAATCTACTACTGTCATTATGAATATTTTCACTATTACTAATAAATACTGAATTTTACTTTTTTCTAAATTACTTTCTTCCTCGTTTTCTCGAAAGCTATTAGAGATATTGGAAATATCATTGCAACAGCTGATACACCTAATTCAACTGTACAACTGATATTATGAATATTTGTTCTATGACTAATAATTACGCAGTAAAAAAAAACCGTATTTTTATATAAAAACATGACTTTCCTCGTCATTTTCTTGAAAGCTATTAGAGATATTGGAAATATAATTGCAGCATCTGATAGCCCTAATTAAACTGTACAATTGATATTATGAATATTTGTTCTATGGCTAATAATTACGCAGTAAAATGAAACTTAATATTTATTTAAAAACATGACTTTCCTCCTCATTTTCTCGAAAGCTATTAGAGATATTGGAAATATCATTGCAACAGCTGATAAACCTAATTAAACTGTACAACTGATATTATGATTATTTTTTCTATGGCTAATAATTACGCAGTAAAATGAAACTTAATATTTATATAAAAACATGAATTTACTCCTCATTTTCTCGAAAGCTATTAGAGATATTGGAAATATCATTGCAGTATCTGATAGACCTAATTAAACTGTAAAACTGAAATTATGAATATTTGTTCTATGACTAATAATTACGCAGTAAAATGAAACTTAATATTTAATTAAAAACATGAATTTCCTCCTCATTTTCCCGAAAACTATTAGAGATATTGGAAATATCATTGCATCATCTGATACACCTAATTCAACTGTACAACTGTCATTATGAATATTTGTTCTATGACTAACAACTACGCAGTAAAATTAAACTTAATATTTATTTAAAAACATGACTTTCCTCCTCATTTTCTCGAAAGCTATTAGAGATATTGGAAATATCATTGCCGCATCTGATACACCTAATTAAACTGTACAACTCTGATTATGAATATTTGTTCTATGACTAATAATTACGCAGTAAAATGAAACTTAATATTTATATATAAACATGACTTTCCTACTCATTTTCCCGAAAGCTATTAGAGATATTGGAAATATGATTGCAGCATCTGATACACCTAATTAAACTGTACAACTGTCATTATTAATATTTGTTCTATGACTAATAATTACGCAGTAAAATGAAACTTAATATTTATATAAAAACATGAATTTCCTCCTCATTTTCTCGAAAGCTATTAGATATATTGGAAATATCATTGCAGTATCTGATAGACCTAATTAAACTGTAAAACTGAAATTATGAATATTTGTTCTATGACTAATAATTACGCAGTAAAATTAAACTTTATATTTATATAAAGACATGAATTTCCTCCTAATTTTCTCGAAAGCTATTAGAGATATTGGAAATATCATTACAGCATCTGATACACCTAATTATACTGTACAACTGTCATTATGAATATATGTTCTATAACTAATAAGTACTCAGTAAAATGAATCTTAATATTTCTATATAAACATAACTTTTCTCCTCATTTCCTCGAAAGCTATTAGAGATATTGGAAATATCATTGCAGCATCTGATACACCTAATTAAACTGTACAACTGTCATTATTAATATTTGTTCTATGACTAATAATTACGCAGTAAAATGAAACTTAATATTTATATAAAAACATGAATTTCCTCCTCATTTTCTCGAAAGCTATTAGAGATATTGGAAATATCATTGCAGTATCTGATACACCTAATTAAACTGTAAAACTTAAATTTTGAATATATGTTCTATGACTAATAATTACGCAGTAAAATGAAACTTTATATTTATATAAAAAAATGAATTTCCTCCTCATTTTCTCAAAAGTTATTAGAGATATTGGAAATATCAATGCAGCATCTGATACCCCTAATTATATTGTATAACTGTCATTATGAATATTTGTTCTATGACTAATAATTACGCAGTAAAATGAAACTTAATATTTATATAAAAACATGAATTTCCTCCTCATTTTCTCGAAAGCTACTAGAGATATTGGAAATATCATTGCAGCATCTGATACACCTAATTAAACTGTACAACTGTCATTATGAATATTTGTTCTATGACTAATAATTACGCAGTAAAATGAAACTTAATTTTTATATAAAAACATGACTTTCCTCCTCATTTTCTCGAAAGCTATTAGAGATATTGGAAATATTATTGCAGCATCTGATAGACCTAATTAAAATCTACTACTGTCATTATGAATATTTTCACTAGTACTAATAAATACTAAATTTTACTTTTTTCTAAATTACTTTCTTCCTCGTTTTCTCGAAAGCTATTAGAGATATTGGAGATATCATTGCATCATCTGATACACCTAATTCAACTGTACAACTGATATTATGAATATTTGTTCTATGACTAATAATTACGCAGTAAAAAAAAACCGTATTTTTATATAAAAACATGACTTTCCTCGTCATTTTCTTGAAAGCTATTAGAGATATTGGAAATATAATTGCAGCATCTGATAGCCCTAATTAAACTGGACAATTGATATTATGAATATTTGTTCTATGGCTAATAATTACGCAGTAAAATGATACTTAATATTTACTTAAAAACATGACTTTCCTCCTCATTTTCTCGAAAGCTATTAGAGATATTGGAAATATCATTGCAGCATCTGATACACCTAATTAAACTGTACAACTGTAATAATTAATATTTGTTCTATGACTAATAATTACGCAGTAAAATGAAACTTAATATTTATATAAAAACATGAATTTCCTCCTCATTTTCTCGAAAGCTATTAGAGATATTAGAAATATCATTGCAGTATCTGATAGACCTAATTAAACTGTAAAACTGAAATTATGAATATATGTTCTATGACTAATAATTACGCAGTAAAATGAAAATTTATATTTATATAAAAACATGAATTTCCTCCTCATTTTCTCGAAAGTTATTAGAGATATTGGAAATATCAATGCAGCATCTGATACCCCTAATTAAATTGTATAACTGTCATTATGAATATTTGTTCTATGATAAATAATTACGCAGTAAAATTAAACTTAATATTTATATAAAAACATGACTTTCCTCCTCATTTTCTCGAAAGCTAATAGAGATATTGGAAATATCATTGCAGCATCTGATACACCTAATTAAACTGTACAACTCTCATTATGAATATTTGTTCTATGACTAATAATTACGCAGTAAAATGAAACTTAATTTTTATATAAAAACATGACTTTCCTCCTCATTTTCTCGAAAGCTATTAGAGATATTTCAAATATTATTGCAGCATCTGATAGACCTAATTAAAATCTACTACTGTCATTATGAATATTTTCACTATTACTAATAAATACTGAATTTTACTTTTTTCTAAATTACTTTCTTCCTCGTTTTCTCGAAAGCTATTAGAGATATTGGAAATATCATTGCAACAGCTGATACACCTAATTCAACTGTACAACTGATATTATGAATATTTGTTCTATGACTAATAATTACGCAGTAAAAAAAAACCGTATTTTTATATAAAAACATGACTTTCCTCGTCATTTTCTTGAAAGCTATTAGAGATATTGGAAATATAATTGCAGCATCTGATAGCCCTAATTAAACTGTACAATTGATATTATGAATATTTGTTCTATGGCTAATAATTACGCAGTAAATTGAAACTTAATATTTATTTAAAAACATGACTTTCCTCCTCATTTTCTCGAAAGCTATTAGAGATATTGGAAATATCATTGCAACAGCTGATAAACCTAATTAAACTGTACAACTGATATTATGATTATTTTTTCTATGGCTAATAATTACGCAGTAAAATTAAACTTAATATTTATATAAAAACATGAATTTCCTCCTCATTTTCTCGAAAGCTATTAGAGATATTGGAAATATCATTGCAGTATCTGATAGACCTAATTAAACTGTAAAACTGAAATTATGAATATTTGTTCTATGACTAATAATTACGCAGTAAAATGAAACTTAATATTTAATTAAAAACATGAATTTCCTCCTCATTTTCCCGAAAACTATTAGAGATATTGGAAATATCATTGCATCATCTGATACACCTAATTCAACTGTACAACTGTCATTATGAATATTTGTTCTATGACTAACAACTACGCAGTAAAATTAAACTTAATATTTATTTAAAAACATGACTTTCCTCCTCATTTTCTCGAAAGCTATTAGAGATATTGGAAATATCATTGCCGCATCTGATACACCTAATTAAACTGTACAACTGTGATTATGAATATTTGTTCTATGACTAATAATTACGCAGTAAAATGAAACTTAATATTTATATATAAACATGACTTTCCTACTCATTTTCCCGAAAGCTATTAGAGATATTGGAAATATGATTGCAGCATCTGATACACCTAATTAAACTGTACAACTGTCATTATTAATATTTGTTCTATGACTAATAATTACACAGTAAAATGAAACTTAATATTTATATAAAAACATGAATTTCCTCCTCATTTTCTCGAAAGCTATTAGATATATTGGAAATATCATTGCAGTATCTGATAGACCAAATTAAACTGTAAAACTGAAATTATGAATATTTGTTCTATGACTAATAATTACGCAGTAAAATTAAACTTTATATTTATATAAAGACATGAATTTCCTCCTAATTTTCTCGAAAGCTATTAGAGATATTGGAAATATCATTACCGCATCTGATACACCTAATTATACTGTACAACTGTCATTATGAATATATGTTCTATAACTAATAAGTACTTAGTAAAATGAATCTTAATATTTCTATATAAACATAACTTTTCTCCTCATTTCCTCGAAACCTATTAGAGATATTGAAAATATCATTGCAGCATCTGATACACCTAATTAAACTGTACAACTGTCATTATTAATATTTGTTCTATGACTAATAATTACGCAGTAAAATGAAACTTAATATTTATATAAAAACATGAATTTCCTCCTCATTTTCTCGAAAGCTATTAGAGATATTAGAAATATCTTTGCAGTATCTGATAGACCTAATTAAACTGTAAAACTGAAATTATGAATATATGTTCTATGACTAATAATTACGCAGTAAAATGAAACTTTATATTTATATAAAAACATGAATTTCCTCCTCATTTTCTCGAAAGTTATTAGAGATATTGGAAATATCAATGCAGCATCTGATACCCCTAATTATATTGTATAACTGTCATTATGAATATTTGTTCTATGACTAATAATTACGCAGTAAAATGAAACTTAATATTTATATAAAAACATGAATTTCCTCCTCATTTTCTCGAAAGCTACTAGAGATATTGGAAATATCATTGCAGCATCTGATACACCTAATTAAACTGTACAACTGTCATTATGAATATTTGTTCTATGACTAATAATTACGCAGTAAAATGAAACTTAATTTTTATATAAAAACATGACTTTCCTCCTCATTTTCTCGAAAGCTATTAGAGATATTGGAAATATTATTGCAGCATCTGATAGACCTAATTAAAATCTACTACTGTCATTATGAATATTTTCACTAGTACTAATAAATACTGAATTTTACTTTTTTCTAAATTACTTTCTTCCTCGTTTTCTCAAAAGCTATTAGAGATATTGGAAATATCATTGCATCATCTGATACACCTAATTCAACTGTACAACTGATATTATGAATATTTGTTCTATGACTAATAATTACGCAGTAAAAAAAAACCGTATTTTTATATAAAAACATGACTTTCCTCGTCATTTTCTTGAAAGCTATTAGAGATATTGGAAATATAATTGCAGCATCTGATAGCCCTAATTAAACTGTACAATTGATATTATGAATATTTGTTCTATGGCTAATAATTACGCAGTAAAATGAAACTTAATATTTACTTAAAAACATGACTTTCCTCCTCATTTTCTCGAAAGCTATTAGAGATATTGGAAATATCATTGCAGCATCTGATACACCAAATTAAACTGTACAACTGTAATAATTAATATTTGTTCTATGACTAATAATTACGCAATAAAATGAAACTTAATATTTATATAAAAACATGATTTTCCTCCTCATTTTCTCGAAAGCTATTAGAGATATTGGAAATATCACTGCAGCATCTGATAGACCTAATTAAACTGTAAAACTGACATTATGAATATTTGTTCTATGACTAATAATTACGCAGTAAAATGAAACTTAATTTTTATATAAAAACATGACTTTCCTCCTCATTTTCTCGAAAGCTATTAGAGATATTGGAAATATTATTGCAGCATCTGATAGACCTAATTAAAATCTACTACTGTCATTATGAATATTTTCACTAATACTAATAAATACTGAATTTTACTTTTTTCTAAATTACTTTCTTCCTCGTTTTCTCGAAAGCTATTAGAGATATTGGAAATATCATTGCAACAGCTGATACACCTAATTCAACTGTACAACTGATATTATGAATATTTGTTCTATGACTAATAATTACGCAGTAAAAAAAAACCGTATTTTTATATAAAAACATGACTTTCCTCGTCATTTTCTTGAAAGCTATTAGAGATATTGGAAATATAATTACAGCATCTGATAGCCCTAATTAAACTGTACAATTGATATTATGAATATTTGTTCTATGGCTAATAATTACGCAGTAAAATGAAACTTAATATTTATTTAAAACATGACTTTCCTCCTCATTTTCTCGAAAGCTATTAGAGATATTGGAAATATCATTGCAACAGCTGATAAACCTAATTAAACTGTACAACTGATATTATGATTATTTTTTCTATGGCTAATAATTACGCAGTAAAATGAAACTTAATATTTATATAAAAACATGAATTTCCTCCTCATTTTCTCGAAAGCTATTAGAGATATTGGAAATATCATTGCAGTATCTGATAGACCTAATTAAACTGTAAAACTGAAATTATTAATATTTGTTCTATGACTAATAATTACGCAGTAAAATGAAACTTAATATTTAATTAAAAACATGAATTTCCTCCTCATTTTCCCGAAAACTATTAGAGATATTGGAAATATCATTGCATCATCTGATACACCTAATTCAACTGTACAACTGTCATTATGAATATTTGTTCTATGACTAACAACTACGCAGTAAAATTAAACTTAATATTTATTTAAAAACATGACTTTCCTCCTCATTTTCTCGAAAGCTATTAGAGATATTGGAAATATCATTGCCGCATCTGATACACCTAATTAAACTGTACAACTGTGATTATGAATATTTGTTCTATGACTAATAAATACGCAGTAAAATGAAACTTAATAATTATATATAAACATGACTTTCCTACTCATTTTCCCGAAAGCTATTAGAGATATTGGAAATATGATTGCAGCATCTGATACACCTAATTAAACTGTACAACTGTCATTATTAATATTTGTTCTATGACTAATAATTACACAGTAAAATGAAACTTAATATTTATATAAAAACATGAATTTCCTCCTCATTTTCTCGAAAGCTATTAGATATATTGGAAATATCATTGCAGTATCTGATAGACCAAATTAAACTGTAAAACTGAAATTATGAATATTTGTTCTATGACTAATAATTACGCAGTAAAATTAAACTTTATATTTATATAAAGACATGAATTTCCTCCTAATTTTCTCGAAAGCTATTAGAGATATTGGAAATATCATTACCGCATCTGATACACCTAATTATACTGTACAACTGTCATTATGAATATATGTTCTATAACTAATAAGTACTCAGTAAAATGAATCTTAATATTTCTATATAAACATAACTTTTCTCCTCATTTCCTCGAAAGCTATTAGAGATATTGAAAATATCATTGCAGCATCTGATACACCTAATTAAACTGTACAACTGTCATTATTAATATTTGTTCTATGACTAATAATTACGCAGTAAAATGAAACTTAATATTTATATAAAAACATGAATTTCCTCCTCATTTTCTCGAAAGCTATTAGAGATATTAGAAATATCTTTGCAGTATCTGATAGACCTAATTAAACTGTAAAACTGAAATTATGAATATATGTTCTATGACTAATAATTACGCAGTAAAATGAAACTTTACATTTATATAAAAACATGAATTTCCTCCTCATTTTCTCGAAAGTTATTAGAGATATTGGAAATATCAATGCAGCATCTGATACCCCTAATTATATTGTATAACTGTCATTATGAATATTTGTTCTATGACTAATAATTACGCAGTAAAATGAAACTTAATATTTATATAAAAACATGAATTTCCTCCTCATTTTCTCGAAAGCTACTAGAGATATTGGAAATATCATTGCAGCATCTGATACACCTAATTAAACTGTACAACTGTCATTATGAATATTTGTTCTATGACTAATAATTACGCAGTAAAATGAAACTTAATTTTTATATAAAAACATGACTTTCCTCCTCATTTTCTCGAAAGCTATTAGAGATATTGGAAATATTATTACAGCATCTGATAGACCTAATTAAAATCTATTACTGTCATTATGAATATTTTCACTAGTACTAATAAATACTGAATTTTACTTTTTTTTAAATTACTTTCTTCCTCGTTTTCTCAAAAGCTATTAGAGATATTGGAGATATCATTGCATCATCTGATACACCTAATTCAACTGTACAACTGATATTATGAATATTTGTTCTATGACTAATAATTACGCAGTAAAAAAAAACCGTATTTTTATATAAAAACATGACTTTCCTCGTCATTTTCTTGAAAGCTATTAGAGATATTGGAAATATAATTGCAGCATCTGATAGCCCTAATCAAACTGTACAATTGATATTATGAATATTTGTTCTATGGCTAATAATTACGCAGTAAAATGAAACTTAATATTTACTTAAAAACATGACTTTCCTCCTCATTTTCTCGAAAGCTATTAGAGATATTGGAAATATCATTGCAGCATCTGATACACCAAATTAAACTGTACAACTGTAATAATTAATATTTGTTCTATGACTAATAATTACGCAATAAAATGAAACTTAATATTTATATAAAAACATGATTTTCCTCCTCATTTTCTCGAAAGCTATTAGAGATATTGGAAATATCACTGCAGCATCTGATAGACCTAATTAAACTGTAAAACTGACATTATGAATATTTGTTCTATGACTAATAATTACGCAGTAAAATGAAACTTAATTTTTATATAAAAACATGATTTTCCTCCTCATTTTCTCGAAAGCTATTAGAGATATTGGAAATATTATTGCAGCATCTGATAGACCTAATTAAAATCTACTACTGTCATTATGAATATTTTCACTAATACTAATAAATACTGAATTTTACTTTTTTCTAAATTACTTTCTTCCTCGTTTTCTCGAAAGCTATTAGAGATATTGGAAATATCATTGCAACAGCTGATACACCTAATTCAACTGTACAACTGATATTATGAATATTTGTTCTATGACTAATAATTACGCAGTAAAAAAAAACCGTATTTTTATATAAAAACATGACTTTCCTCGTCATTTTCTTGAAAGCTATTAGAGATATTGGAAATATAATTACAGCATCTGATAGCCCTAATTAAACTGTACAATTGATATTATGAATATTTGTTCTATGGCTAATAATTACGCAGTAAAATGAAACTTAATATTTATTTAAAACATGACTTTCCTCCTCATTTTCTCGAAAGCTATTAGAGATATTGGAAATATCATTGCAACAGCTGATAAACCTAATTAAACTGTACAACTGATATTATGATTATTTTTTCTATGGCTAATAATTACGCAGTAAAATGAAACTTAATATTTATATAAAAACATGAATTTCCTCCTCATTTTCTCGAAAGCTATTAGAGATATTGGAAATATCATTGCAGTATCTGATAGACCTAATTAAACTGTAAAACTGAAATTATTAATATTTGTTCTATGACTAATAATTACGCAGTAAAATGAAACTTAATATTTAATTAAAAACATGAATTTCCTCCTCATTTTCCCGAAAACTATTAGAGATATTGGAAATATCATTGCATCATCTGATACACCTAATTCAACTGTACAACTGTCATTATGAATATTTGTTCTATGACTAACAACTACGCAGTAAAATTAAACTTAATATTTATTTAAAAACATGATTTTCCTCCTCATTTTCTCGAAAGCTATTAGAGATATTGGAAATATCATTGCCGCATCTGATACACCTAATTAAACTGTACAACTGTGATTATGAATATTTGTTCTATCACTAATAATTACGCAGTAAAATAAAACTTAATATTTATATAAAACATGACTTTCCTACTCATTTTCCCGAAAGCTATTAGAGATATTGGAAATATGATTGCAGCATCTGATACACCTAATTAAACTGTACAACTGTCATTATTAATATTTGTTCTATGACTAATAATTACGCAGTAAAATGAAACTTAATATTTATATAAAAACATGAATTTCCTCCTCATTTTCTCGAAAGCTATTAGATATATTGGAAATATCATTGCAGTATCTGATAGACCTAATTAAACTGTAAAACTGAAATTATGAATATTTGTTCTATGACTAATAATTACGCAGTAAAATTAAACTTTATATTTATATAAAGACATGAATTTCCTCCTAATTTTCTCGAAAGCTATTAGAGATATTGGAAATATCATTACAGCATCTGATACACCTAATTATACTGTACAACTGTCATTATGAATATATGTTCTATAACTAATAAGTACTCAGTAAAATGAAACTTAATATTTCTATATAAACATAACTTTTCTCCTCATTTCCTCGAAAGCTATTAGAGATATTGGAAATATCATTGCAGCATCTGATACACCTAATTAAACTGTACAACTGTCATTATTAATATTTGTTCTATGACTAATAATTACGCAGTAAAATGAAACTTAATATTTATATAAAAACATGAATTTCCTCCTCATTTTCTCGAAAGCTATTAGAGATATTAGAAATATCATTGCAGTATCTGATAGACCTAATTAAACTGTAAAACTGAAATTTATGAATATATGTTCTATGACTAATAATTACGCAGTAAAATGAAACTTTATATTTATATAAAAACATGAATTTCCTCCTCATTTTCTCGAAAGTTATTAGAGATATTGGAAATATCAATGCAGCATCTGATACCCCTAATTATATTGTATAACTGTCATTATGAATATTTGTTCTATGACTAATAATTACGCAGTAAAATGAAACTTAATATATATATAAAAACATGACATTCCTCCTCATTTTCTCGAAAGCTACTAGAGATATTGGAAATGTCATTGCAGCATCTGATACACCTAATTAAACTGTACAACTGTCATTATGAATATTTGTTCTATGACTAATAATTACGCAGTAAAATGAAAACTTAATTTTTATATAAAAACATGACTTTCCTCCTCATTTTCTCGAAAGCTATTAGAGATATTGGAAATATTATTGCAGCATCTGATAGACCTAATTAAAATCTACTACTGTCATTATGAATATTTTCACTAGTACTAATAAATACTGAATTTTACTTTTTTCTAAATTACTTTCTTCCTCGTTTTCTCGAAAGCTATTAGAGATATTGGAAATATCATTGCATCATCTGATACACCTAATTAAACTGTACAACTGATATTATGAATATTTGTTCTATGACTAATAATTACGCAGTAAAAAGAAAACCGTATATTTATATAAAAACATGACTTTCCTCGTCATTTTCTCGAAAGCTATTAGAGATATTGGAAATATCATTGCAGCATCTGATAGCACCTAATTAAACTGTACAAACTGATATTATGAATATTTGTTCTATGACTAATAATTACGCAGTAAAATGAAACTTAATATTTACTTAAAAACATGAATTTTCCTCCTCATTTTCTCGAAAGCTATTAGAGATATTGGAAATATCATTGCAGCATCTGATAGACCTAATTAAACTGTACAACTGACATTATGAATATTTGTTCTATGACTAATAATTACGCAGTAAAATGAAACTTAATATTTATATAAAAACATGAATTTCCTCCTCATTTTCTCGAAAGCTATTAGAGATATTGGAAATATCATTGCAGCATCTGATAGACCTAATTAAACTGTAATACTGACATTATGAATATTTGTTCTATGACTAATAAATACGTGAAATTTTAACTTTTTTTATAAAAAACATGACTTTCCTCCTCATTTTCTCGAAAGCTATTAGAGATATTGGAAATATTATTGCAGCATCTGATAGACCTAATTCAAACTGTACAACTGTCATTATGAATATTTGTTCTATGACTAATAATTACGCAGTAAAATGAAACTTATATTTTTTAAAAACATGACTTTCCTCCTCATTTTCTCGAAAGCTATTAGAGATATTGGAAATATCATTGCAACATCTGATACACCTAATTAAACTGTACAACTGATATTATGAATATTTGTTCTATGACTAATAATTACGCAGTAAAATAAAACCGTATTTTTATATAAAAACATGATTTTCCTCGTCATTTTCTCGAAAGCTATTAAAGATATTGGAAATATCATTACAGCATCTGATAGACCTAATTAAACTGTACAACTGATATTATGAATATTTGTTCTATGACTAATAATTACGCAGTAAAATGAAACTTAATATTTATTTAAAAACATGACTTTCCTCCTCATTTTCTCGAAAGCTATTAGAGATATTGGAAATATCATTGCAACAGCTGATACACCTAATTAAACTGTACAACTGATATTATGAATATTTTTTCTATGACTAATAATTAC
>JAPQNM010000044.1:6221853-6226853 GCA_029783475.1 Metacarcinus magister
GGTAGGGGAGTGATGCTGAGAGAGAAGTGCTGCGTGTGTAAAGTGAGGGAAGCAATATTAGGGGAGGATCCAGGCTTTTACAGGTGCATGCAAGGAATTAGCAGACAGATGACGCTTCAACAGAGTGAGGGAGAGGGTCGAGAGGCAGGGAGTGGCAACGAAAAGCAGCAGGGAGACATAAGAAGTAAGAAATTAAGGGAATTGCAACGTATAAAGCAGGAAGGAACAAGGGAGAGACACGGGAGTAATGGAGTGAAAGTCAGGAAGAAGCAGGGAAGGGGAAAGGGATGTAGGGGCTGAACGATGAAGCGCTACAAGACGAAGTGAGGGTGAGAGGGAGAGGAAGGGGATGTAGAGTGATGTAGGGGAGAGCGAGGAGGTGTAAGGGCGGGGTAAGAGCGTCCTTGGCTGTGCCCTGAGACTTCACAGGCACCGCTCAGGGTACCATGTCAACCCACATCTTTACGAGGACATCTACAGCGACCTCGACACCACCTACAGCCGCCTCCACCTGCCCCCCACTACACCCATCCACTGTAGCTCCTCCTCCTTAACCACCCATCAACCGCAAGGGCGTGGGTGGCCCTGGGCGTGGGGAAGCGTTTGGTAATCTCCCTCAAGACGCCTCTAATGGTCCTCCTTTACACCCGATTCGCGATAGGAGAGGTGATAAGTAGTGTGTGTGTGTGTGTGTGTGTGTGTGTGTGTGTGTGTGTGTGTGTGTGTGTGTGTGTGTGTGTGTGTGTGTGTGTGTGTGTGTGTGTGCGACATATAACACCTTGGCACATGTCGCTCGCCTGTTGGTCATCTGTCTGTCTGTCTGTCTAAGGAGGACAATAGATGTTGTCTCCTCTTTTGATCCCTCCTCCTCCTCCTCCTCCTCCTCCTCCTCCTCCTCCTCCTCCTCCTCCTCCTCCTCCTCCTCCTCCTCCCCTCTCATTTCTTCCCTCTCTCTTCTCCCCTCTCTCACCTTACACACCTCAGCCTCCCTCCCTCCCTCCCTCCCTCCCTCACACTCAGTATTCTCACGGCACGACACATACAAACACCAACACACACACACACACACACACACACACACACACACACACACACACACACACACACACACACACACACAACAAAGATGAACCATGCAATAACAACTTCCCCCATTACCGTCACAAACACAAGGATCACAAACCAAGGGACGCAACAAACAGGAACACAAAGAAGGACAAACACAAATTGACCAACAAGACCAGGAAGATAAAGACAAAAAGGGGACACAAGACAAACACTCGAACTTACTGGAACAAACCACAAACAAACAAACAAACAAACAGAGAGAGAGAGAGAGAGAGAGAGAGAGAGAGAGAGAGAGAGAGAGAGAGAGAGAGAGAGAGAGAGAGAGAGAGAGAGAGAGAGAGAGAGAGAGAGATACACAGCTACCTTAAGAAGATCAAAGACATAATCGGGGATGAACATTAATTTTCAGGAAATATCACGACACCAAAAGTTTCATAAATTCAAGACAAATTGCAAGAAAAGCCGCCGAGATAAAAGGGGAGAGAAAAAAACAGATAAATAGTCGACAGAGATGGGCAAAGGAACCAGGAGGAGGAGGAGGAGGAGGAGGAGGAGGAGGAGGAGGAGGAGGAGGAGGAGGAGGAGGAAGAGGAAGAGGAAGAGGAGGGAAAAGGGGCGGACAAGGAATATTAATGACAACGACACCGTCATGGGAGACCTGAAAATACCTGCAGACCGTGAGGGAGGAGGGCCAACGTCTCTCTCTCCTCTCTCTCTCTCTCTCTCTCTCTCTCTCTCTCTCTCTCTCTCTCTCTCTCTCTCTCTCTCTCTCTCTCTCTATGACTGGTTACTCCTGCTGCCGCTGCCACACCTTGTTTACATGGCAAGTTCTTTCCTTGTCTGGCTGAGTAATGGTGTGTGTGTGTGTGTGTGTGTGTGTGTGTGTGTGTGTGTGTGTGTGTGTGTGTGTGTGTGTGTGTGTGTGTGTGTGTGTGTGTGTGTGTGTGTGTCTGTGGGTGTCTGTATGTATGTGTGTACTATCATGCCCTTGCCTGTGAATTATTGTCTACTTGCAACGTGTGTGGTTTCCGGAAAGTGTGTGTGTGTGTGTGCGTGCGTATGTGTGTGTGTGTGTGTGTGTGTGTGTGTGTGTGTGTGTGTGTGTGTGTGTGTGTGTGTGTGTGTGTGTGTGTGTGTGTGTGTGTGTGTGTGTGTGTGTGTGTGTATGTGTTTTCAGGCAGTGTGGGCGTTGCAGACACGATGAGTAACACAAGGAGGGAGGGAGAGGGAGAGAGGCAGGGAAGAAGTGGAGTAGAGTGGAGTGGAGTGGAGTGGAGGTCTGCGTGGGCGTGGCGGAGTGAGAGCTGGGCGCGTTAATTCCCTTGTTATATATGTGTCCTCTCCCTCTGTCTCCCTTCTTCTCTGTCACCTCCTCCGCCTCCTCCTCCGTCACGACGTTTATATAATTTCAAACACACGAATCTTTTTCCCTCCACACCTTTTTACCCTAATGCTACTTTCTCAGTGTCTTCATCTTTCTTTCTTTACGCATCCTCCCGTTTCTCTCTCTCTACTCCACTGGTTTAGTCTACAATTCCTGTCTCTACCTCTTCTCCAGCCAGACGACCTCCATACCCCTCCATCTCTCTCCTTCAACGTATCCATCTTGCCTCCCTCCTTCTCTCCCCCCCTTGCCCTCTCCCTCCCTAGGCTGTCCCCTCCGTCACACCTCAGACGTGCTAAACACCCTTGTTTTGGCGGACAGATGAATGAACCAACTTTTTTCACCTTCACCCTCAACAAAAGGCTTTGCCGCCAACACCACCACCTCCACCACCGTCACCAGCATACATAACCACCTACCACTTACCTCCTGCCTCGACCACCAACACCCACCACCAGTACGCAACGACCATCTGCTCCCTTCCATTATCTAAATCCGCAGACCAAAGACCGCTACACAAGCACAAGCAGAAGCCACAGTGGACCCATGTGACACAGATGGCCGTCGGTGGCTCCCTCACACGCTTGACTTAGTCTCTTTCTGATTGCTTGTTGTGCCTGTCTGTCTACTCTGCGTGTCCCTCCCTCGAAGCCGGCAGTTCCTTGCTCCTGAAGGTGTTTGCAGGTGTTCGTGGGTCACACATTCCGCTAAGAACATGCTGGCCACGCCTTTCTACCAGGCGGCTCGTGGCAGCCTGACTGATGACAGTGAATTAATAAGAGTAAAGGTGAGACCGTACACCATGCGACGCCTTGCCTCGGTGCTCATTTCCGTTCCCTTTGTTCTTTAAGTTTGCAGTGTGTGCCGCCCACTTTCTAGGTGCTCGGGGCCACTCAGCCGTCCGGGTTATCAAGGTTATCAGGCTCAGGTGTTTTCTTAGGTCCTTGATTACGTACACGCCTACACGTACAAGGTGGAGGGACGCGAGAATCAGGTGAATGTCCGATGTCTCCGCCAAGTGAGGAAAAGACATCATTCTGGGTAAGTGTAAGTGCAGGAACTAAGAGTAAAACAGAGTGTTGTGGTGTTGGTGAGAATGTTGACTTGAAGGAAGGAAAAGTTGAAAAGTGTAAATAGAGGTGGATACTCCCTAGCCTGTAGAGGAGGAGGAGGAGGAGGAGGAGGAGGAGGAGGAGGAGGAGGAGGAGGAGGAGGAGGAGGAGGAGGAGGAGGAGGAGGAGGAGGAAGGGGAAGGGAGGAAAGCGCATGGGAACTGCCTAATGATTGTGGTGATTTGATAATTGTGAAGATTTGATAATTATGGTTGATGATGACATGATAATTGTTGCAGCGACGGTGATGAATGTAAGGGTGCAGTAGTAGTGGTGGTGGTGGTGGTGGTGGTGGTGGTGGTGGTGGTGGTGGTGGTGGTGGTGGTGGTGGTGGTGGTGGTGGTGGTGGTGTCAGTAGGGGTTTCAAATCCACCTCACAGTTGGTGTTCATTTCCAAGACCTTTTTCCTGGTATGTGGTGTGTGTGTGTGTGTGTGTGTGTGTGTGTGTGTGTGTGTGTGTGTGTGTGTGTGTGTGTGTGTGTGTGTGTGTGTGTTTTCTCTTTCCCTCGCATTCTACAACATCCACTTTTCACCGCGTAGGAAATCGTACATCTTAATCAAAGTATAAATCCGCTTTCCACCGCGCTGAAAATCGTACGTCCTCAGGTGGCAGACTACCATTCGCCTCCAGACAGACAGACAGACAGACAGACAGACAGACAGACACCAGCGGCACACACCTCACCTACTTTCCCCTGATCGGCAATACCATGGCCTCCACCGCAAAGCCTCCCGCCACACGCTGCCCTAAACTTGCCGATCGATGGGAAGGATCCTGTAGGTGAGGTACGAACACCTGGGAGTAGCGATAGGAAAATACGAGTACGTCTCTCTCTCTCTCTCTCTCTCTCTCTCTCTCTCTCTCTCTCTCTCTCTCTCTCTCTCTCTCTCTCTCTCAGTACAGTGTTCTATGGTTGTGTTCGTTGTTGTTGTTGTTGCCTCTGCGTAGCGCTCCTTATCCCTTTCAAACCACGCTCGGTTGCGTTCGAAGGACAAAGACGAACACGCACACACGCACGCACGCAGGTTACTTAAAATACAATTAAGGGAGTAATTTACCGAGTGTTCCGCCCTGCCGTCACGTCAGCTCCTGTGGGTCGGAGGGGCGTATATGAAAGTGTTAACGATGCAGTGAACACAACGTTTACAGCAAGGTCTGAACGGTACGGTGCGGCGCCCCTCACTGGGAGACAGCAAGGTGGTGGGGAGGAGAGGATTAAGCGTGTGGCTTCGTCAGGTAAACGCAGGTGAGCATGGTACATCTTCCTGGGTCTTTTCATGTTGCATTTCCTCCTCATCCTTCTTTATTTAATTATGCCTTCCTCGTCCTTTCCTTTACCTCTTCCCTGCCTTCCGCCTACGCTTGGTGAGGCAGGAAGTGGTCCACACCAGTTGGCAGGAACAGTGGCGGGATTTCTGCCAAACAAGACGAAGA
>JAPQNM010000044.1:6234353-6244353 GCA_029783475.1 Metacarcinus magister
TCTGTTTTGGTCGCTTTGGGTAACACATTTTATGGCTACATTGATTTCGTGTGATAAGGAAGAGGGAATAAAACAGCAATATGTTCAGCACGTTTTAATCCTTAGTTCTTAATGTTTAACTCATGTACATGCTAACACACACACACACACACACACACACACACACACACAGACACACTCCCACACACACACACACACTCCCACACTCTTGGTTCTCATGCTACCCCTTATCACCACCACCCTTCCACCCCCAACACACACAACACATCCCCACCTCTGTTTCATTATGATGCCTCAGCCCTCACCACCATCACCATCACCACCATCACCATCACCACCACCATGTACTCACCACCAATGTTTGCCTCACACTTCACCACACCAGCTGTTTCTGTATAATTCCCACCCCCACCCCCCTTTACCATCCTCCCCCACGACCTCACCCTCCACTGTCCTTCTCAAACTCCACCTCGGTATCTTTCCTTAATAAACACTGTATTCAGAACACCATACTTCCCCCTCCTTTCTTCTAGCACTACATTATCTTCCTTTTTTCTTTTTCTTACTCTTTACTTCAGTTATATCCTTTCCTTTTTCCTTTCCTCCTTCACTCTTCCTTCATCCTTCCCATTCCTCCTTCACTCTTCCCTCATCCTCCCTCCCTCCTTCCCCTCGCACGTCCTCGCCTCCTCACGTCCACCACCGTCCTGACGAACACTAATGAGGCGTCTGATGTTGTTGTGACGCACATGGGAGAATACACACTACACTACACTACACTACACTACACAACACAAGTCCTGGTACACACGTCTAGGTACACACGCCATGGTACACACACCTTGGTACGCTGGTGCTTGTCAGTCTTCAGTACACACCCACACACACACACACACACACACACACACACACACACACACACACACACACACACACACACACACACACACACACACCTGCAGCCGACATGCCCACCTGAGAAACAGTAAAATAAAGAAAAAAAATTCCCAGTAAGAAAAGAAATTCAAAGCCACGTGGTCTCTCTCTCTCTCTCTCTCTCTCTCTCTCTCTCTCTCTCTCTCTCTCTCTCTCTCTCTCTCTCTCTCTCTCTCTCTCTCTCTCTCTCTCTCTCTCCTTCCTTCCCTTGCACTTATTTTTCACTTTCTTTCCTTTCATCCTTCCTTCCCCTTTCTACCTCTTCCTTAATTCATTACTTCCCTTAATTCTGCTTCCGTCTTTCAACATTTCCTATTATTCATTTTTTTCATTCTTTCCCTCTTATCCCCCTCCCTTCTTCCTTTATCTCATTTCCCCCTCTCCTTTCTTCACTCCTCGTTACCCTTTCTTTCTTTCTTTCTTTCTTCCTTCCTTCCTTCCTTCCTTCCTTCCTTTCTTCCTTTCGCCACATTAAACAAAACAGACTTGCATTGGGGTCTGTATTTCCTTGTCTGGTCTGCTGATTAAATAAACTCTGCTCTGTATGCATTAGAGAGAGAGAGAGAGAGAGAGAGAGAGAGAGAGAGAGAGAGAGAGAGAGAGAGAGAGAGAGAGAGAGAGAGGGGGAGGGAGGCAGAGAGAAAGATGGTTGCTATGATAAAACAAAAAAAAACGCCCTAATGTGAACTAGTTTTGTGGAGAGACCAAATTGAGATCGTCTGCTGGGGTCAAGGTCAAGGAGGAGGAAGAGGAAGAGGAAGAGGAAGAGGAGGAAAAATACAAAGGAATACAAAGGAAGAACAGACAGCAACAGTCCTACTAGACCTAACGAGGCTGTCCATGTAGCTACACTACTACTAAATAACTGCTTGACAAATATTATAGTAATCAGGAAAATAAGTCCAGATTCGTGTTCAGCATGACCGAGAACCTCATTGTACCAATTTTCATGAGATTCGGAGGTGTGGAAATTTTCATGAAATTTTGTAGGGTACACCCTTAGAATTTTTTACATAAATCATATATTTACAAATATCTCGAAATGTATGGGGTTTACGTAAAAAAACGTATATAATATAAAAGAAAGAACAGAAGACATTCGTTCCATTGAGCTATAGTAAAATGGACTTGGAATGTAATTATAGATGTAGGAGTGTAAAGTATTATGCATTAATTTCTTTCACAAAATGTTAATTTTCTTCATAAATATTCGAGTTATTGGAAAGATGATGACAGTATGAGATAGACATTATCAAACTCCATAACTTTGCTTATATACAATTTTCCTGTAGGACTAATAATTACGTAGTAAAATGGGAAAAAACTTTTTCGACCTTAATTCTAATGGAATTTATGGGCCACAAAATGAAAAATCCAAATATTATAGTTATGATAAAACTAATTCCAGATTCGTGATCAGCATGCCCGAGAACCCCTTGGTAACAATTTTCATTAGTTGTGTTGAAATATTAACAAAAGTTTAACCTAACCTTACTAAAATACGTTTTTCCCAACCCTGACACTTCATGGCTGAAATTATGTTATTTTCAATAACTCTAAAAGTATGAGGTAGGAGGAGGAGGAGGAGGAGGAGGAGGAGGAGGAGGAGGAGAGGAGGAGGAGGAGGAGGAGGAGGAGGAAGAGGAGGAGGAGGAGGAGGAGGAGGAGGAGGAGATGAAAATATGAAGCAATGAAAATTAATAGATGTGTTTGTACGTATGCGTCTGTGTGTGTGTGTGTGTGTGTGTGTGTGTGTGTGTGTGTGTGTGTGTGTGTGTGTGTGTGTGTGTGTGTGTGTGTGTTCGTGGGCGTGTATGAGTGGGCGTGTGGGCGTGGTGGTGAGGCTGCCTGTAGAGTTACTATCTTGAGAGTTGGGAGGTCAATTGTGCGAGGCGTGGGGTCAAACAGTACACTGAGGGGGGGATAATTAGTGTGTGTGTGTGTGTGTGTGTGTGTGTGTGTGTGTGTGTGTGTGTGTGTGTGTGTGTGTGTGTGTGTGTGTGTGGCGGTCATAAAAAACAATCTTCACACCTGGAGCCCCACGCCCGTAATCAAGCACCTGGAGAGAGAGAGAGAGAGAGAGAGAGAGAGAGAGAGAGAGAGAGAGAGAGAGAGAGAGAGAGAGAGAGAGAGAGAGAGAGAGAGAGAGAGAGAGAGAGATGGGCGTGGGAGAGAAACATGACATGGGCGGCGCATCGATCTCCCTTCCCTACCCTTCCTTCCACCCAATCTCACCACCTACCCCAAACACCCTCCCAACCATACACACACAAACACAACACACGCCCATCGTTCACACCTTCCCACACTCCACCCATCACCCACATCAGCCCAACCCGCCCATAGCACATAACACTTATCAAACGACATATATAAACGCCTTTCTCAATTAAGCCTAACTCACTTCAACTTAATCAGACCTTATCCAGCTTTAGGGGAGGCGAAGAGAGGGGAGGAGAGGAAGGAGAGAGGGGAGGAGAGGAAGGAGAGAGGGGAGGAGAGGAAGGAAAGGAGAGAGAGGAGAGGGTAAAGGAAAGGGGAAGGGTATATTTTAATGTTGGAAGTGTTTTAAATTATAGTCTAAATAACCTCAACTTCAATTAGTGGAACGAATCGTCACGGAGTTAAGAAATTATTAGACAAAGTTGTAATCACAGATAATTAGTAATAGTAATGCTAATGGATTCTGGCTTTAATTTGTTTTTATTTTGTTTCTCTCTCTCTCTCTCTCTCTCTCTCTCTCTCTCTCTCTCTCTCTCTCTCTCTCTCTCTCTCTCTCTCTCTCTCTCTCTCTCTCATCATTCCTCCAATATGTCCCCCTCGGCACCTCTCTTCTCTCCACCTGTTCCCAGAAAGACTAATTAGCTTCAGGTACCTTAAAGCCAATTACCTGGACGTCTGAATTAATTGCCCCCGAGGAGAGTCTCTAATGGTCTCACCTGAAGGAGGAGGAGGAGGAGGAGGAGGAGGAGGAGGAGGAGGAGGAGGAGGAGGGACTAGAGATGTTGATTGTGTTTACATATTAACTTATCTTCTATCCCCTTTCTCCTTCTTTTCTTCCTTTTCCTTCTTCCTTCTCGCTTTCCTGTCTAGGCTCTATTTCAGGACCACAATCATCAACTCAAACAGGTAACCTCGCTATGAGTGTGTTGTCGTCTGTTCTTCCTATAGTCTTGGTGTTGCTATGAAACAGTATATTTTGCGTTTATTCTTCTCCTTTATTCCTATGTTCACGTTTTTCTCCTCCTCCTCCTATTCCATCTTCCTCCTTCTTATCATTATCTTTTATATCCTTGCTCCAACTCGACCTGTTTCTTGCCCTCCTTTCCTTACTATTGCTTTCTCTCGTGTTTGTAAAGATTGAACAAGGATGAATAATACAAGGAGGAGGAGGAGGAGGAGGAGGAGGAGGAGGAGGAGGAGGAGGAGGAGGAGGAGGAGGAGGAGGAGGAAGGGGTGGTGGTGGTGGTGGTTGTGACGCCTTGTGCTTGTAAAGATAATTAATGTTTGTGGTGAATGTGCACGTTATCTCAACTAGGATCTTAGCATAGCATACACAGACGCACACACACACAAGCACACACATACACACACACACACACACACACACACACACACACACACACACACACACACACACACACACACACGTGCCTGTATAATATTTGCATTTCTTTAGCCGACTGAGGCGAGAAGGAAGAGGAGGAAGATTTAAACAAATTAAGAAGAGGAGAGACAGACAAAATATAAAGAAACGTCGGTGATAGTTTTAATAACAATAACAATAATAATAATAATAATAATAATAATAATAATAATAATAATAATAATAATAATAATAACAATAATAATAAACTGTTCAGGCAACAAAACAAAACATAAGACAACATAAACCAAACCACTTCACAAGTTAGTATATAGAAACAAATAGACAGACATCTTGAACCACACTCATATAATGTTAATGAGGAATTCACACTCTTTCGTCTCTGTCCTTTACGTCATACAGAGAATAACAATGTGACGTGCATCCAAGTACACATACACCTCACAGGGACGACACTATGTATGAATTAACCTCACTGGGTACAAGGGATGCGTCTATGAAAGTGTCTGAGTCTGTACAAAAAAAACCTCAGTATTTTGTTCTGTTCTTAGTTATTACTAGTTAGTGTTGTACGTAAAATAAACAGACAATACCTACTGATAGAAGAAAAAAACACATTATCAATTTATATTATAGTGTAAAGTTAGTATGGATTCACAGTAACTATAACCATTGTGTAAGAACTCGTGTGTGAGTTTACATAAAATCCACTAAGTCACTGTTGAGGAGAATGTCATGCTAAGATATTCAGTCTATTAATATTTTGGTCAAGGATACATTTACTTTATAGCATCACACAAATATATTCACGAGTTGATAGTTTTGAAGTCTAAATTTATGGGTTCAGCAACAATGTGAGTGCATATATCTACACTTGAAACGACTAGACGACGACAACAACATAATGTAAAGAAGGCCGCGACATTGTAGGAAGACAGGACAGACAGACAGACACACACACACAGAAGGCTCCCAAACCGAAGACCAAGGCCGCTGATAAAGGGCGTCACGCGATGCCCACCACAGTCTGGCAACAACACAGACAATACAATGTGTCAAGTCACTGGCATGCCAACACAGGCCTTCCAAGACACTACTACTGCTGGTGTTGTAGGGTTAATAACGATCGCTTTTGTATACCGTTTGTTGGCCAAGTGTCTTTCCCTTATTTTTCCGCTTCCTCCTGCTCCTTGATAATTAATGATATTGATATGATGAACAAGAACAAGAACAAGAACAAGAAGCACGACAACAACACTAACAAAACAAAAACAACAACACTACACCAACATTATCTCCATGACCTCAACGTAACAGCTGATGTCAATATTGTATCTTCTCTCAGTCTAAACAATAACAATATGACATCATGAGAGAGAGAGAGAGAGAGAGAGAGAGAGAGAGAGAGAGAGAGAGAGAGAGAGAGAGAGAGAGAGAGAGAGAGAGAGAGAGAGAGAGAAAGGTAAACTCACCACACTACACTACAGTATAAGCATTAAACATCAAAAGTGACTCCGCTGATTCATAAAAGGTAAATAAAACTGACGTCACCGTACCCTGAGTCGATGGAAACATGAACTTCACTGTAAGACAACCCTTCACCATCCCTCCCTTCACCATCCCTTCTCTCTTCCTTCCATCCATCCATCCACCAGCTGCCTCTCCTCCATCCCTCCCTCCCTCTCGCTTCTCCTCTCCCCAAACTGCCCATAATCTTCCTGGGGTTGTCTCGTAAAGAGTCAACATGTAGCCACACAGACAGTCCGTCCCTCTGTCCCTGCCAACACCGACCCTTTGATATCCACCTGCCACCCTGCCACCCTGCCACCCTGCCGCCCTGCCGCCAGAAGAAACTTCACACCTCCTTCGTCTGCAGTTATCCTTTCTTACTTACTAACTTAATTAATTCCTTCTTTCGTAACTAACACCTAGACTGCATTTCAATTTCTTCCTCTCGTATGTTTTTTTTTCTCTCTCACTTTAAACTCGTCTTACATTTCTTCCTTCTCTTTTTTCTCCTTTTAACTGTGTTTTTCGTCTATTCTATTTTCTCCTCCTGTACATACTCTTCTTAGCTGCTCCCCCTATTCTTAAGTAAACGTTCATTTATCATCCTCTTCTCTGTTCTCTCCGTATACCTTACCTTACCCTGCATTCCTCTCAATACTTTGCTTCACCTCTTATCTCACCCTTCCATACATCTTCCGTTGGCTCTCCCTCACCTACATCGCATCGCTCCCTCAAGCCTCTTCCTTACCTTACCACAGCTACGTCAACCAGCATCCCTCTACTTCCTCAGGTTAACCCACAGGTACTCCCTTTCCTCCCCCCTACAAGACCACAGGCTCCCAAAGAATCCTATCAAGAGAGGGAGAGAGAGAGAGAGGGGGGGGTGGCAGTGGGGGTTGAGGAGCGTATATCACCAGCCAGGCCCAAGAAAAGTCACAACAGGCTTCTGTCGGGGATAAACTCCGGCGATCAAGTTGTCTGTGGAAGCATTAGTGGCGACGCGTGACACAGCGAGGAAGGAAGGAGACGGATAGCGAGGAATATGGTGATTTACCGACAGAAGAAGTTACGACTAGGGAAAAGAGACGCACATAAGGAGTTACGAAGGCAGTAGTAGTAGTAGTAGTAGTAGTAGTAGTAGTAGTAGTAGTAGTAGTAGTAGTAGTAGTAGTATTTCCAACAGACCAAGATAGTTAGAGACGAGATTTTGAAGTGTAGGATCTGATCATTCTTAAGACAGTAAAAGAGGAAAGGAATATACCACGATTACGACCATAGGAGGAGGAGGAGGAGGAGGAGGAGGAGTGGGTGAAGAAAGAGGCCCAACCTAACCCAACCCAGCCGATAACAGTTTATTCCAAAGTTATAATTATCAACAACAACTGGTACTTAATGGCAGGTTCGACTGTAATAACCTGAACATCACGACCATTATCACACCAACCACGGCCTCAGCGCAGGACCCACCGTCATTAGGAGGCATAGTGATCCATCCCAAGAACCACCACCACCACCACCACCACCACCACCAGGCCGCTCCACCGAGATGCCCAGACAGATAGAGCCAGTCAAGAAGGCACCACCATAACGATACACAATACCCTTGCTAGTCACCATACAAGGCCGCCACACACTCCAAACGACCCCTGAGTGACCCCTGCAGCTGGATTTATCGATAGTAAACTCAACTAAACTTAACTCATCCAATCAAGCCATAGAATCACCATGTTTTTTTTTTTTTTCTTTAAGGGAACATAGTGGTGGTGGTGGTGGTGGTGGTGGTGGTGGTGGTGGTGGTGGTGGTGGTGGTGGTGGTGGAAATACATGCCTACCTTCACTTCCCTCATTTATCACCGGTAGAATTCAACAGTAAAGTTAAAATAATGACCAAAGAAAGACGTGGACGAGGATGAAAACGAGGACGAGGGCGAGGACGCAGAGGACGACGACGAGGAGGAGGAGGAGGCAGAAGTAGAAGAGGAGGAAGACGAGGAGGAGGAGGAGGATGACAAGAGGGAACAACAAGAAAGGTAAGTGCCTTGTGAGGGCGAAACGTAAAAGAATTTCCTTGTTTGCATTCTTCTCCTTTCCTTCATTCCTCACTGCTCCTCCTCCTCCTTCTCCTCTTTCTCCTTCTCTTAGTCCTCCTCCATCTCATCTTTCTTACTTTTCAGCTCACTTAACACACTTCATGCCATGCTATTTATATTTTCTTAACCCTTCTCCGCCTCTTCCTCCTCTTCGTCTTTTTCGAAATATACTTCAACCAGATCCTACTCCTCTTTGTTCTCTTCCTCTCTTCCTCTATTCAGCCATCTTTTCTCCATTCCTCCTCCTCCTCCTCCTCCTCCTCCTCCTCCCTCCTCCTCCTCCTCCTCCTCCTCCCTCCTCCTCCTCCTCCTCCACAAGCCTTCAAGTAATAAAACCTAAACTAAACTCTCTCTAAAAGACTTCCACAACGATCTAAACACAACCACCACGACTTAACACAATGATTGAAGGAGGAACAACGACCTTCCTTCCTTCCTGCCTTCCTTCCTTCCTTCCTTCCTTCCTTCCTTCCTTCCTTCCTTCCTTCCTTCCTTCCTTCCTTCCTTCCTTCCATCCTTCCTTCCTTCCTTCCTTCCATCCTTTCTTCCTTCTTTCCTTCCTTCCAACGGCAACTTCTTCCCTAATGAGCTAATTTCACTACCTTTTTTCACGTGTAATGTCGGGCTTGACGAGTGGAATTGCTGTTGTTGATGATCTCCCACGCCGCTGTCAGTCAGTCAGGACGTCAACCCAGAGGAAGTTGATAAAAAAAAAGAAAAAAAGAGAGAGGGTAAAAAATAATATATAATGTCCGTCAGCCGTTCTTATCACGTTTCTGTGTAATGGGTGTGTAATTATGTGGCTTTATTATGGCGACTTTTGCCCCCACCCCCCACCCCCCCCCCAATTTTGCCGTCTGGGATTGTTCACGCACGTACACACACGCACACAACACAACACACACACGAATGTAGAGACAGCCAGCTATACACACACACACACATACACATTGCTAATTGTTCTCTCTCTCTCTCTCTCTCTCTCTCTCTCTCTCTCTCTCTCTCTCTCTCTCTCTCTCTCTCTCTCTCTCTCTCTCTCTCTCTCTCTCTCTCTCTCTCTCTCTCTCTCTCTCTCTCTCTCTCTCTAATCTAACAACAGACCGCAAAAATCAAACCAAAAACCAGAAGCGTCTGTCCACGTATAAACCATAATAATTCTTCTTATCATCTTCTCCTCCTCCTCCTCCTCCTCCTCCTCCTCCTCCTCCTCCTCCTCCTCCTCCTCCTCCAGCATCTCCTTCTGTATTCATCAGATGTCTGTGTCTGTAAGTGAGGGAGGGAGGGAGGGAGGGAGGGAGGGAGGGAGGGAGGGATGGAGGGATGGAGGGATTGGGGAGGGAGGCAGACTAGCACTACCTGAGAGCTTCTGTAATCACCAGGTAAGAATGGGGGTTGGGGGGGTGGGGGGGTGGGGGTGTTGTGGTGTTGGGGGTCGTCTGGGACCATCCTGCCTTGGGGACTGTCTGGCCTGCGGCGGAAGTGTTAACATCTTGCCCTGCGGACGGTTAGAATTGGCTCGTGTCTCGGATTCAACCACCGTACCATTATTTAGTGTCTGTTTTTTTTTCTTTCTTTCTCTCTCTCTCTCTCTCTCTCTCTCTCTCTCTCTCTCTCTTTTTTTTGGTTGTGTGTGAGCGCTTTCTACCGTGACATCGTTTCTCTCTTTCTTTCTTTTTTCTTGTTTCTTGTCTCTTTTTTTTTTTTTTGGTGGTGGGTTAGTTTTTGTTTTGTTTATGAGTTGTGCTTCATCCCTTTCATTGCATTATTTTATTCTTCCTCTTCATTGGTGTTTTCTTTCTTTGTTTTCTCTCGTTTTGGTTTCGTTCTCTTATTTCCTTCTACCATTTTATTTATTTTC
>JAPQNM010000044.1:6254353-6259353 GCA_029783475.1 Metacarcinus magister
CACACACACACACACACACACACACACACACACACACAGGCAGACAGACGAAGGAACGAATGTACAAAGGAAGGAAGAGAGGTATGCAAGACAATCCGTGAACAAAAAACTTAGGAAACGTTAACAGCAAATCCTCTCTCTCAAAAAAAAAGTAAAATAAAGTAAAAAGGAAGAGAACCGAAAATAAGAATATCAAATAAAAAAAATATATATAAACTAAAACTAGATAAACTACACGGATAGAGATGAGTGAAAAGAGAACACGAAAAAAATAAATAAATAAAAAAAAAGTAAAAAAAAACAGAGGAAACACGAATCAGATACAGGAAACAGAGAGGCATAAAAAAAAGGGAAAAAGAAAAGGAAAAAGCAGATAAACAACAGGAAAAAAACAAAAAAACCACAAGGGGCTCAAACCTTCCTCAGCACACGGTAGCAAAAACATCACAATGGACACGAGATACACCGAATCACAATCAATTATGGACACCCTACCCCCCATCACCCCCCAACCTTCACCCCCAACCCTCCCCCCACACCCTTCACCATCTACCTGCGCCTCTACCATTTCCTTCCCCTCTATCCCTTGCCCATCACCATCCCCCTACACATTACCCATCACTCTCCCCCTCCCACCATTCCCATCTTCATCCTCCTAGCCTTTACCCATCATCCTCCCCGTCTCCCCTACCTACACCCCATCCCTCCCCCTTCCCTCCCCTTCAACAGAGCCGCCAAGGTGTGCCAAATGATGGGCTGCAGAGAGACTTACGGCACGGAGACACGACACCATCACGCGAGAGAGAGAGAGAGAGAGAGAGAGAGAGAGAGAGAGAGAGAGAGAGAGAGAGAGAGAGAGAGAGAGAGAGAGAGAGAGAATAGAGAAATAGAATAGAGAGAATAACACAATAGAAGGAAATATCTCGCTAAATACCAAAGGGAAGCTACATTTTAAGGGGGGGAGGGGGAAGGGAACATTGATGATAAAAATGATATATATATATATATCTAATATATATATATATTTATATATATATATATATATATACAGATGGGGTGTGACTGATTTGAAAAGGGGCGTGGTTAATGCTTGCATGCCCGGTAGTTGCCAATTTGTCGCTACAATTAATAATTTGGTTTACAGCAATTGCTGTAGACGGCAGTGTAAGGGTTAAAGAGTCACATCCTGAAGGCGCCACACCCCGAGGGAGCCTGAAGCCCCTAGTGCCTTGATGCTCACTTAGGAATCCTCGATAGTGAAGCCCCTTAATTGTGTGCCTCGTTTGTGTCCTTATTAGACGCTAGGGGAGGTTATTAGGCCGGGCTGGGGGTGGGGCGGGCTTGGGGTGGTGCGGGGCGGGGCTACCTGGCTGCTGCCTTACCCTGGGGGGCTCCAAGTC
Source organism: Metacarcinus magister (assembly GCA_029783475.1). Classification (NCBI taxonomy): domain Eukaryota; kingdom Metazoa; phylum Arthropoda; class Malacostraca; order Decapoda; family Cancridae; genus Metacarcinus; species Metacarcinus magister. The sequence goes on from JAPQNM010000044.1 coordinate 6,255,754, forward strand.
TCCCAGTGGGTGAAGAGGGAGGGCGTAAGAGGATGGAGGGAGGCAAGGAAGGGAGGAAGAATGAAAGGTAATAAAGAGATACTATGATAACTATTAACAGATTCTGATATAACTGAGGAGGAGGAGGAGGAGGAGGAGGAGGAGGAGGAAGCTGGTGAGGTAGGGACAGATGATGAAGGAGGGGAAGAGGCCATGAATAATGAATGAGACGTTAGACAAGACGGCAGAAGTGGAATACAGGGAGGGAGGGAGACGGGGAAACAGAGGAATGTGAATACGAAAGGAAGAGTAAATAAAACGAGGATAAGAAGGAACAGGCAACGAAAAATGAGGAACGTAATTACAGAAAAAGAGGAACAGAGAAAGAGAGAGATAGAGAGAGATAAAAAAAAAAGAGAGAGAGAGATGGCAACAGTGGCAATGAGAGAGTAGAAACAAGTGAGATGGAGAGATAATTAATTAACCATGAGAGAGAGAGAGAGAGAGAGAGAGAGAGAGAGAGAGAGAGAGAGAGAGAGAGAGAGAGAGAGAGAGAGAGAGAGAGAGAGAGAGAGAGAGAGAAGAAGAAGAAAAAAACATATAATTGAAAAGACAAAAATGAACAAGCTATTTAAATGACAAAAACGGAGGAAGAGATGAGAGTAGGAGAAGGAGGAGGGAGAAGGTGCAGAGAGGAGGCGAAGGAGGAGGAGGAGGAGGAGGAGGAGGTAGCGAAGGCCTTCCGATACGGCTTCTATTTACTCTTGGATACACTCGTGGGAAGGTGAGGGAGCGGAACAGAGCGGAGCGGAGGGAGCAGCAGGTAGCCAACATGCTCAATAGTAATGTGACTCAAGCTCAACATTAGTACCGAGGAGGAGTGTTTTACGGCGCAAGGAGGAGGAGGAGGAGGAGGAGGAGGAGGAGGAGGAGGAGGAGGCATAGGAGAAGGAGGAGGAGGAGGAACTTAACATAGCTGGGATCTGCATAAATATTTGTTTTAGCTCCGCCGTCCGGTCACGACTCCTCAGACCCGCCCGACGGAGTGCTGAAAAGGCAAGACGGATAGACAGACACACAGACAGACAGATAGGCAGGGTGGCAGACGCTGGGGAACGGCCGGACCACCATGCTTCAGGTATATACAGCACAGAGGCAGACGAGGAAGACCACCACACACACACACAAGCAGATGGACGGACTGCACGCAAGGTCAAGATGGTAGCGATACACATCCACTCTGGGACCACCATGAATTAGAGCTGTAGGGAATGTGGGTAAAGGTGTCCATCCATCCATCTCGTCTGTCTCTGTTTGTCCGTGTGAGTGAATGGAGGGTAAAAGGTCGTGGTGGATGGATGTGAGGGCAGCGGTGCACAGAAGGATCATGTCTTAATCCAGAAGGGCGCGGGGATCCAGGGGTGAAAGGGGGTCGTTTTGTGCTGCGAGAGGTCAAAGGAGGGCAAGGAAAAGGTATGTGTACGGGATGCCAGGCGAGAGCGAGAGGGCGGGAAGGCGGGAGGGAGGAAATAAAAGGAGGAGGGTGGGAGGCACACGCGTGGGAGGGTTATCTAGGGCTGTGAGGGAGCAGACGGTGGTATGAGGGAGGAGAGTAGAGTGAGGGGGCTTGAGGGTAGGGAGGGCGGTGCCGTGCCTTGTCAGTTGGCCGAGTTTATGGAGACTAAATCATAATTTACCACCCAATACCTTGAGCTCGGGATATAATTTAGCGGAGAGAAAAGTTTAGATTTGCATACGAGTCTGACAGCAAGCGGCGGTAGTGCACGGAGGGAGGGAGAGAGGAGAGAAAGGGAGATGAGAAGGAGGAAGGGAGGGAAGGAGGGAGAGGGAAAGAGAAAAGTGCAACAAAGACGGCAGGTGTCCGCCACAAATTCTAGCCAGACAAGTAAATGTTGTGTAATCCACTCAAGTAATTATGACAAGTAAGGATTATGGACTTAAGGTTTTGTAAGTCCGGGAGCCGAAGCGACACTTTCACACGATTTACGCCGGACAGCCAAGACCTTTAAGAGGAACCAAGAGGAAGGAAGCGTCAGGTATGAAGAGACGACTCGAGACACTGAGAAAACACCCGTAATGGTACTTAGGAGATGAGATAAATATGAGGCAAATAGACCAAAACTCTTAGTGTCGCTGTACTTACTCGTACCCTGTTGATCCTTAGTGGTACTTAAATAATAGTCATCAGCACGGACAGACGGAACGGCATGTGGATAAAAGTAACAACACCTGCAAAAGTAACCATTAAATTTTGATAACACCAGACCATTGTTATCCATTGCCCATTTTCTTTTCTTTTTTTCACTCAAATCCGCCCAGTAAATCTATACTAATTGTGCAGGATTTTACCTCACAGTTTTTTCTTTTTACTTCAGTCTGTGAGGGGAAAAAAAAAGTGGGGCAGGGAGGGAGATCGGAACCTATATCGAGCTTGAAGGTTAAATACGATTGCTACACACGACCACGAGGCAAAGATCCGATAACAATTAACTTATCGGTTAAATCACAGGCAGAAATAATGAGAGAGAGAGAGAGAGAGAGAGAGAGAGAGAGAGAGAGAGAGAGAGAGAGAGAGAGAGAGAGAGAGAGAGAGAGAGAGAGAGAGAGAGAGAGGCACCTACGTCCTTGCATAGTGCCAGACAGTGCATGCCAAAAAAGATACATAGAAACAACAAAACAAGAGGTGACGATGGCAGAGAAAGGGATGGATGGCGGAGAAGCTAATTAGGTAAAGATAGTGATAAAAGAAAGATGGAACACGAGAAGAAAGAGAAGAGAAAGAGAGAGAAGGAAAGAAAGAAAAAAAAAGCGAGGGACGAGGGTGAGAAAGGAGATTTCTGGCGCCTAGAACGACAAGCTCATCTAAATATTTGTCTTCTAAGGCTTGGTGTATGTGTATGTGTGTGTGTGTGTGTGTGTGTGTGTGTGTGTGTGTGTGTGTGTGTGTGTGTGTGTGTGTGTGTGTGTGTGTGTGTGTGTGTGTGTGTATGATATAGAAGGGCGTGTGCGAGTGTCCGGAGTAATTGCGACTTTATCAAGCATCAAAACACTGGCCACCTTTGACTAAGAGCCGCAATAAACATGTTCTTATCGGGCGTTTATCGCAGTGTGACCGTGTTTTTCCTTTATTGCGGGACCGACCGTTTTTGGGGGGCGGGGCGGTGGAAAAGGCATGGAGGTAGGGGAGAGAAAAAGGCCGGAGAGTGGTGGTTCTGGGGGGGTAAGGTGATAGGGGGCAGAGGAAGGAAGTTTACGAGAGTGGACGAGTATTTGTATGGAGGGAGGAAGGGAAGAAGGAAGGAAGTAAGGGAGGAAAGGAGATAAGATAAAAAGGTCAGGGTATGTAACAGGAAGGAATAATGTATAAATATGTATGTCTAGGACCGGACGGAAAGGTAATACAAGAGACAAAACAAAGACTTATAAGAAAACACATTGACACGCCTCCGTCAATGTAGTCATCTTTCAAAGGCTTCATCTGGACCCTTAATCTCGGTTTAAATTATAACTCAAGCGATAGTTTTGAAAGTTATGTGACTAACTCTATTTACGACCCGGCCAAAAATAATATAAGAAGACATGTTACTAGACACCCTGAGC
>JAPQNM010000044.1:6261853-6271853 GCA_029783475.1 Metacarcinus magister
AAACCAACACATGAATAATAGCACAAGACAGCAAGATTGACGTCCTTACTAAATAATTCAACTCGATACGACCAAAAGAAAACGGAGCTTGGGCTGAGACTCTCGTATTTCTTAACCATAGAATCTGACCCTCCATCCGTCCGTCCATCCGTCCATCCGTCCATCCGGCCATCCGTCCAGCCACTTACCAGCCTCGCTTCGCCCAGCCACCTCACCCCACCCCCCCACCACACACACACTAACGCCCTCGCCCACATACAACCCGACCTCCGCCCTCACCCGCCCATATACAGCCAAAGGAACCAAGACAATACACGTCAATCCTGGAAGGAGATGATGCTCGTCTGCCACATAAATAATAACAACAATAATAATAATAATAATAATAATAATAATAATAATAATAATAATAATAATAATATAATAATAATAATAATAATAATAATAATAATAATCCCCTTGGTTAACTTAATGGCGATGGTGATAATGACTCAATTTGGGATAATGGTGTTGAAGAGGAAGATGGATAAATGAGGGATAGAGGGAGAGAGGGAGGTAGAGAGAAAGGGAGAGAGGGAGGGAGAGAGAGGGAGGATGAAGAGTGGAGGTGATTCCTAACTGATAACACAATACATCAGGTTTGGTGAGGAGGAGGAGAGAAAATAAATGAAGAAGGATGAGAGGAAAAATATAGAATAAGAATGGAGAAGGAATGACGTAGAGGAAATGAGGGAGGAGATGATGAGGTGTACATTAGGTGAAGGAAGGAGGGAAGGAGGGAGGGAGGGAAGGTAAGGAAGGAGAGGTAAGTGAAGGAGGCAAAGACGAGAGTGATTGGATATATATATTGGAAGGAGGGATTGAGTGAGTGGAGGAAGGAGATAAATATAAAAGAGGAGGTAAGATCAGTGATGTGATATGCATAAAATTAAATTATATACAATCAACACGAGCGAGTAATGGCATTTAGTTTTTTTTTCTTTTGTCTTCTTCTTCTTCTTCTTTAAACCTCTTTTGTTACCTCTTTAGAATCAACAGGTATTATGGGTGAGTAAGTATGTAGGTAAGACCGGCACTCACCTGGCCAGTCACTCAGCAGGTGTACAAGACGTGATCAGCGTAAAACGTACCTGAAAATGAGACACAAAGAAAAAGAAAATTAATGCATATAAGAAAAGAGGAAAAAGACATGTTGTTAGTATTTTTTTATTCATCTTAATTTCAAGGGAGTGAGCGATGTAAGTGTGTACAGGTGAGTGTTACTACAGGTGGTGAGCTGATTACCTGTAAGTATGTGTGTGTGTGTGTGTGTGTGTGTGTCTCTCTCTCTCTCTCTCTCTCTCTCTCTCTCTCTCTCTCTCTCTCTCTCTCTCTCTCTCTCTCTCTCTCTCTCTCTCTCTCTCTCTCTCTCTCTCTCTCTCTCTCTCTCTCTCTCTCTCTCTCTCTCTCTCTCTCTCTCTCTCTCAGGAAACGCTGGAGACACACTGCAAGGGAAGGGTGAGAGGGAAGGAAGAAGAGAATAAGAAAGGAAAAGAAAAGGAGAGAGAGAGAGAGAGAGAGAGAGAGAGAGAGAGAGAGAGAGAGAGAGAGAGAGAGAGAGAGAGAGAGAGAGAGAGAGAGAGAGAGAGAGAGAGAGAGAGAATGACACGTACTACCTTTCTCGCACCTTCTTATTATTCAAGAAGGAACAAGAGGCAAGAAGAAGAAAGTAGTAGAAGAAAGAAGAAGAAGAAGAAGAAGAAGAAGAAGAAGAAGAAGAAGAAGAAGAAGAAGAAAAAGAAGATGATAGAAAACAAAATAAAATACAGACCAATCACATAACGTAAACACATCAAACACAAAAAAAAATAAATAAATAAATAAATAAAATAAAAAAATGAAGAATTGAAAAAAAAAGCTAAATATAAAACGATACAGAATAATAATAAAAAAAAATTAATCTCTAACTAAAACGAAAATAAAAACACCATCAATATACCTATAAGAGCTTCACCTGCCCATACCTGGCTATCAAGAGAGGGTTTAGCTATCACCTAACACTCTAATTATTAACCTTGATCACCCACCACACGACGCTGCTCACCTGGACACGCCCTTCACCCCCTTAGGACCAGGTGAACTAAGGGTGAGTGTCCGTCCCCCTTTACCTGCCACCCCCCTCTCCCCCCCTCCCCCCCCTTAACCCTGGATATAAGGGTTTGTAAAGGTCATGCCGTCATTAATATAGAACAATGTAGCGGTATTTCATTATGTGGCCTCAGGAGTGTTATCTTTTTAAATTCAATGGTGTGTGTGTGTGTGTGTGTGTGGGTGTGTGTGTGTGTGTGTGTGTGTGTGTGTGTGTGTGTGTGTGTGTGTGTGTGTGGGTGTGTGTGTGTGTGTGTGTGTGTGTGTGTGTGTGTGTGTGTGTGTGTGTGTGTGTGTGTGTGTGTGTGTGTGTGTGTGTGTGTGTAAACCAATCTAATTACTTTTCCTTCCCTCTTATTTTTTTGTTCTCTTCCTCTTCCTCTTAATCTTCCTCCCTCTTTGTTGTGCTGTTCCCCTTTTTAATTTAGTCTTCATATATTATTCCTTTTTCATCTCTCTTTCTATTTGATTATTTCTCTTTTTCATTATTTTCCTATCTATTTCTTCCTTTGTTTCGTTATTTTTTTTTTTATTTATTTCCTTCGTTCCTCTCCATAGCTTCATATTCATTTCATCCTGTCTCGCTTTCCTCTTCATGGATTTTCATCTTTTATCATCTCTTGTTCCTCTTCCTCCTCCTCCTCTTTTATCTTCCTTCTCCTCCTCCTCCTCCTCCTCCACTATCGGCCATACTCATCATCTCGTTTACCTCCTTATATTCCTCCTCCCTCACACGCACCTGAGCTGTCCAGGTTAATCAGATCCATAATACCTTAAACTTACACTCCCTGACATCTTACCGGGACACCTGATCATCCTTCCCACTTATACACTGTAATCTTCTTGAAAATTTCCACTTAAGACAGCATGAGATTAGTTTTATATGTGCAGTTTAGAGTGGGTGTACCTGTGTTTGCATTCCATTCCCCTTCATTCCTTCGGTGTTGAATTCATTATGTGTTTTTTTGTTCGTACCTAATCTGACCTTTTATAAATATTTCTGACTCCTTATTTGTGGATGGTGTTTAAAAGTTGGGTTGGTTTTTTTTTTTGTGTGTGTGTACAGGTGAGATAAGGGATAGTTAACCTGTATGTCCTCAAGGCTAATCCTCAAACTCTCAAGTACAAGCTAAATACATATAAGCTCCCAGGTAATTATCACTCTCCTTCAATAGCGCTACTAACATTACCTTTCATCTTTCCCTTGATATTTTCCACCAGTCCTGAACTAAAAAAAAAAGGGTCTTGTTTTCCAATTAAACTTTTACGAGGCCAGCTTCCATAAGTTCGGTGTTTTGATCCTGACTGTTATTCTCCACCACACACACACACACACACACACACACACCACACACACACACACACACACACACACACACACACGGGCCTCGTCTACTCCTGCATTAAGGGAGATCCACCCACACAGCTTCCCTAAACAAGGTAAAGTCAAGGCCAATGTCTCTCATAAGTTTCCTCCCTTCAGCTTGGTGCCTTCAGAATCACACTCCACCATATTGTTTCTCTATTGTTATCATCCGCTATATTTCCATGAACCCTTCTGGAATTACTAGATACATGCCTTTCCCCCCCTGTTTCTGCATCCTCCCACCACATAACTTGCTACTCATTTGCATATCTTCTATACTATCCAGCTTTCTAATGCAGTTCTGTATTAATATCGCCATAATCTTATCCCTTTTAGTGTTAACTCCTGACCTTCTCTATTTTTTTGGTATATACTGTTTCAAAGCGGGAATGCAAGTTAGATGGGAGCACTATACTGTTCTTTACATTTTTTATTTTTTTTTATTTTGAAGTGGCATTTAATGGATGTCTCTTCTAACCCTATTTTACTACCCATCTTTTAAGTGTTTCCTTATCTCTCACCTTGTAGCATAATCACGTTTTTTATTAATGTATCATAAGCTGAATATTTATTTCGGTTTATATATTACTTCCTTCTTTGTTATATTCTACTTTCATAAGCTGAACATTAATTTATACTTTTTAATACTTCATACGTTGCTATATTTATTTCACTTCTACTCCTTTACCTCATGTTTCCAAAAAAATATATACATTCCCAACACTTTTTCCATTCATTTACTTGGCCTCGTCTTCCTTCCTTTCCAAAGTTCCACCCACAGTTTTTCTTTATTCCTTCTTACGACTCCTTTTTTTTCCTTCATTTCACACAACTTTCTCCTTCCTTCTCCATCCCTCCGCTGCACATTAGGGAAGGTGAGCGTAAGGGACTGAAGAAAAGGCAGAGGTGGAGGAAGAGGGAGGGAGAGGCTAGGGTGGACTGAGAGAGAGGATAGGTAGGAGTAGGGTGGAGAAGGGACTCGATCTTGTGGAATAGGAGGAGCCAGATGGACTTGTGAAATGGAATGAGGTGGATAAAGGACTGGAATGAATTGGAAGAGGAATATAAAAAAAAATGGAATGAGGTGGAAAAACAACTTGATAAATGGAGTAATAATAAAGAAGATTAGCATAAGAAGCGAGATATGGGGCAGTAACATAATTATTTTGAGAGAGAAACATTTACAGAAAGAGGAAGAAGGAAGTAATGGATGTATGAGTGAATGGAAGAAAAAGAAATATATAAATAACATAAAAGATACAAGAAGATGAGGCAATGATTACAGTCTCGAAACTCTAGACTAAAAAAATTAAGTTATATTTATAGCAACTTGTGATTATCTAGAAATATATTAATTCTACCTAAAAGAGAGAGAGAGAGAGAGAGAGAGAGAGAGAGAGAGAGAGAGAGAGAGAGAGAGAGAGAGAGAGAGAGAGGAGAGAGAGAGAGAGAGAGAGAGAGAGAGAGAGAGATACAACTTGTTCAGTTTTCTCTTCAGCTCTTAAAGAAAAAGAGGAGTGTGACTAGACTGAAGAAGACAAGGAAGGAAGGAAGGAAGGAAGGAAGAAAGGAAAGAAGAAAGAGGAGAGAGGAGGAGGAGGAGGAGGAGGAGGAGGAGGAGGAGGAGGAAGACAGAGAAAACAGAGGGGAGAAGGCAACAGTATAGAGTCGAGTGAGTGTGTTTTTTGTATGTTTTTCTAACTCTGCCGCCTGTGATTGTGGTGGTGGTGATGGGGGGGAGGGGCAGGGGGGGGGGCAGGGGGGAGGGGCAAGGGGGCAGTGGGGGGCACATGTCTATCCCTATTTTGTGTGGTGGTGGTGGTGGTGGTGTTCACACACACACACACACACACACACACACACACACACACACACACACACACACACACACACACACACACACACACACAGAAATTTCCAAAACTGAAATGCGAAACGTGAGGGGCGGCGACCCCCTGCGGGCGGTGGACGGCCTTCTACAGGTGTGACGCCATCCAGACACAGGTACGACACACGAATTTCACGCCCGTCACCACAATCACCCATAATTTCCATCTCAATTTGTTCCTCAAACGAAAAGGAAAAGAGAAAGGAGAAAGGAGAAAGGAGAATGAAAGGTGAACATGAACGTTACAAGTTTAACACGCATACACGAAAACACGTACACACGAACACGCACATACTGACACGCACATAAAATATTAGGCATACTAGTAAACGATGAGCAGAAAAGAAAAAACAATTGAGAATTTACCCATTTAAGGCGCCACAGGTAAGACTAATGTTTAGGTCCACCCAAATTTTCATCAAAGTTCATCAGACATTTTCTTACAGTGAATTTGAGGATAGTCACTAATTACCAAACAAGGCGAAGGTACTGGCAGCGTAAGAAGAGAAAAAAATCATATAAAACTAATAAAAATTAATTATATATTGCAGCATGAATAACTAAAAAAAAATATTCAATTGACCTAAAACTTCATGATCGTGATTGAAAATAAAAATACTTGATATATTACTTTGATTATCATTGTTATTTTTATCATTAGTATTTCCACATGCATATTCCGTTTCAACCTATTTTTTTTTCAAAGGGATAATAACGGTAATAATAATAATAATAATAATAATAATAATAATAATAATAATAATAATAATAATAATAACAAACAACAATATTTTTTTTTTCTCTCTCTCTCTCTCTCTCTCTCTCTCTCTCTCTCTCTCTCTCTCTCTCTCTCTCTCTCTCTCTCTCTCTCTCTCTCTCTCTCTCTCTCTCTCTCTCTCTCTCACAACATTTCACAATTTCATTTCTCCATTTCGTCTTTTCTTTCTTTCCTGCCTCGGTGTTTCTTGCATTCTCATCCTTCTTGACTTTTTCTTATATTTATATTTTCATCACTTGAATCTAATCTCACTCTTCGCTTCACTAATTTGCTGCATTCATTTAATTTCAGTAAAACTTCCATTCTCGTATGTTTCTAAATATTCTCGTCGTCATATCTTTCCTTACTTACACACACACACACACACACACACACACACACACACACACACACACACACACACACACACACACACACACACACACAGTCACTCCCTTCCATTTACCATACCAGTCCTACACAAATAAATAGAAAATATGACATCCCTTCACAAGATACGTATCTACCTCACACTCAACACTCATCCCTTTCCTTCCTCCTCAACCTTCCAACTTTCCTGCCACACCTCACACGCATAATCACTGGAATTTGAAACAATAAAGGAAAATGTATCTCCTGCATAAACGAATAAATAGGAACATAAGGGGATGATGATAGAGGTGTGCATGTGTTCACTCTTATCGCCTTTCCTCCTCGCTCTTGTTCTCGTGGTCTGGGGATCACTAAGCACACTACACTCGTCAGGCAGGTAAGGCAGCCGTGACTTGCTACCTGGCGACCACTTCTCCTTAGGTCGTGGGAACACCCTCCGGCCACACCCACACCCACACCTGCAACACCATGCCATGTCATTGTTATTTGAAGTTATGATGGTATAATCTCGCTACACTCATCCATATAGGTAATGCAACACCACAACACCACAACACCACTTATTACGACACCACAGAATACGACACCTTAGTACATCACCCTTGCAATTCAACACCACACTAAACCACACTTTAAGTCCAGCACACCGTCACAGTATACCACACAGTCACCACCACACCACACAGTCACCACCACACCACACGCCACGCACCCACCATCTCAACCCTCCTCACCTCACCACCCTTATCCCCATGCGACCAGACCTACCCCTTCCAACACCACCACCACCACCACAACACCCTCCCCCACCTCCCCCCCTCCTCCCTTCATAAGACAGGACAGGTAGATAAGACGCGTCGCACCCTGTCATCCTCCCATCACCAAGCCCAGCATCAGAAAAAGTAAAGGAGACAAAGTAAAAAATAAATACATAATGATACGTCAATACGTGTCTCCACCTCCAGCACATTTTCTTTCTTCTTGCCTAAACGGACACTAAAAAAGACGGATGGACGATGAAAATTATGCACCACGTCACTTTAGGAAGATCTCGAAGTGAAGGTGGAAAAAAATATATACTACACTAAAACGAAATATGTATATATAAAAAAAAACTTCTTAAGAGTAACGAGTCGATAATCTTGATCATATTTCCTGCTAAAAACACATACCCCACAAAAAAATTTTACGAGAAATAAAAACATCATCTATAATTTTGTTTCTTCTACTCTTTTTTTTTTCTTAAACCAGACAAGACAAGACAAGACAAGATTGATTGATTCCCTCGCGTGACCTAATAAATTTATCATCTTCACATGTATATTTTTTGTTCTTTACCTCATCCTAATGGTTTGCAAGATGCCGCGGGAGATGAAGGGAGTCCCGCTGAGAGGAGAGAGGAGAGAGAGAGAGAGAGAGAGAGAGAGAGAGAGAGAGAGAGAGAGAGAGAGAGAGAGAGAGAGAGAGAGAGAGAGAGAGAGAGAGAGACGGACCGGGTTGGATGGATTGACAGGAGGAAAAGTTGGAGGAAGAGAACGAAAGAAAAGAGAGAAAGCGAGTTTGGACATACAAAGAAAAATAAAAAGATGGACGAAGTGTGAGGCGCAAGAAGAAAGAAGGGAGAGTGAGATGGAAAGAGAGAAGAGAGAAATGAAAGCGGAAAGGAAAATACGAGAAGAGAAAGAGAAATGAGAGAAACTGGGAAAGGGGAGAGATACATAAACTTCAAATAGAGTGGAAGAGACGAAAAAGGAAAAGAAGTGGATAGCAGGAAGGGAAAGAAAGGAAAGACTGGAAAGGAAAAAACACAATTGAGTACGAATAAAAATAAGAAATGCAATCGCAGGGAATATCAAAAAAGTTAAAAAGAAAAAAAAATGTGAAGAAAAAGTGATAGTGGTAGAAATGAAAGACAGATGAAAAGTTATGAAAAAAGGAAATGGAGGCTAGTAACAGGAGGAGGAGGAGGAGGAGGAGGAGGAGGAGGAGGAGGAGGAGGAGGAGGAGGAGGAGGAGGAGGAAAACAAAAGAGAAAGACAACAACACATTTGGAGTGTGTCGAAATCTTGTGAAAATCCAGAGAGGTAATATCTTTTATGACGAAATCCTGCAACGTCTCCTTACTTTATTACTATTATCTTTTTTTCATCACAATCCTAAATTTTCTGGTTCCTGAGTTTTTTTTTTTTATACGGCGATGGAGCGACACATCACCATCACCATCACCATCATCATCATCATCACCATCATCATCATCATCATCAGCCATTTCTCACATATTCAAGCGTGACTTCACATCCTATCTTTCTTTCCTTAACATTTACATAAAAGAATAAGAGGAAAAGAGAGAGAAAAAAAAAAAGAGACCCGCACCAACGACTGATTTTTTTTTCTCTCTCTCTCTTTTTCATCATAAAATACGTGAAACTCGACCGATTTAGAAGAAATTTACAAGATCAAATTCAAGAAACTATTGACTTTAAATAATACGAAACAAAATAAAACTCCACAAATATAAAACATAAGTGAATATAATACTTACGAATGAATCAGATAAAAATCTCTCTCTCTCTCTCTCTCTCTCTCTCTCTCTCTCTCTCTCTCTCTCTCTCTCTCTCTCTCTCTCTCTCTCTCTCTCTCTCACACACACACATACACACACACACACACACACACAAGGCTTCCTATACACAGCCACAAAGGTCTGTAGCGACACATGGCCATGGAAAGAGAGAGAGAGAGAGAGAGAGAGAGAGAGAGAGAGAGAGAGAGAGAGAGAGAGAGAGAGAGAGAGAGAGAGAGAGAGAGAGAGAGAGAGAGAGGAAAAGGAAAGCAATAAAACTAAGTGGAAGAAGAAGTGAAAGGATGGTAAGAAGAAAAGAAGCATAGGAAAAAGAGAAGAATGAAAGAAAGGCAATAAGGAAGACAGGAATAAAGGAAAGGGAGAAAGAGAGAAAATATATATAAAAGGTAATTAAGAACAACAATTCGCCATAAATTCGTAATGGTAATAATGAGTTTCTATTTTTTTGTTGTTATTTTGATAGGAGGAAAAAATGTATAGAAAATGGAATGCGTGATGAAACACAAACAAACACACATATTCTCTCTCTCTCTCTCTCTCTCTCTCTCTCTCTCTCTCTCTCTCTCTCTCTCTCTCTCTCTCTCTCTCTCTCTCTCTCTCTCTCTCTCTCTCTCATTCACTCCTTTTCAACTGTCCTTCACAACTCTCTCCTTCCCTCCTCCCTTCCCTTCTTCCCTCCCTTCCCTTCTTCCCTCTCTCCCTCCTTCCTTCCTTCCTTCCTTTCCTTCCCTCCTTCCCACCACCATTCTGATAGCTCATTGGCTCCTCCCCTGCCCAACGTGAACCAATAGGCGCCTTCCACTAATTCATTCAAGCTAGGGGAAGACTTTGACGAAGGGAAAAAAAATATAAATAATTCTTAATCGAGTAAATATTTTGATTAAG
>JAPQNM010000044.1:6281853-6291853 GCA_029783475.1 Metacarcinus magister
GGTCTATTTCTCTTCACTTTCTTTCTCTTTTAGTAACACATGGACAGGATGCAGTGAAAATGGATATTCTGTTAGTCTCAGTCTCTCTCTCTCTCTCTCTCTCTCTCTCTCTCTCTCTCTCTCTCTCTCTCTCTCTCTCTCTCTCTCTCTCTCTCTCTCTCTCTCTCTCTCTCACACTCACACACGCAGTACAAACATCACCATTCCACGCACTAGGCCGCACTCACAACTCACACCAAGATCACCTCCACACTCGCATGCACCTCTAGCCACGCATCAAAACGACCTCATAAAAACACCCACGGAATTTAGCATCAACCACGACCTCAAAGTGGAATTGGGGGGAAGGGAAGGAGAGGGGCGGGGCGGGGTGGGGGGGGAGTAACGACGGAGGCAAGGGCGTGTTAAGCAATTGCGTTGAATTTACTTGGTGATGAAGAAGACGGAGAATTCGGTATGCATATATGTATGTATGTGTGTGTGTGTATGTATGCATATGTATGTGTGTGTGTATGTATAGGTATAGAAGGTTTGTACAGTCATGCCATCACGTCCTGTACAGATAGTAGATATAAACTACAGGTGGTATAGAGTGTGTGGTACAGTACTTTACATTTACAAGAGCAAGAGTTATGGGGTTGAGGGAGTCTGCAGCGGTGATTGGTTTGCAAAGTTATTGAAAGTTAGTGTGTTTTGTGTTTTATCAGTATTATGTTTGTTTCTCTCTCTCTCTCTCTCTCTCTCTCTCTCTCTCTCTCTCTCTCTCTCTCTCTCTCTCTCTCTCTCTCTCTCTCTCTCTCTCTCTCTCTCTCTCTAACACCGCAAAGCCTCACAGGTCAAATATCAGTGCCCGTGACCTGACAGCAAATCCCCTTCTCCTTTCCTTCCCTTTCCTTTCCTTCCCTTCCCTTCCCTTCCCTTCCCTTCCCTTCCCCTCCTCCCTCCATCTCCTTTAACGTTCCTTCTCTTCCTACAGGCACATCTCTATTCTTCCTCTTCCTCCCCCTCACCAAACCCCTTCAGGCACAAAGACCTCTACCGCCTACACACAGTGCCGACCTGACCTCACGGACGGAGGTCAAGGGTCACGGAGACAGATTTTGGTCATTGTAGCAGAGGCGAGACTTCCGGGGAGGTCACGTGTCTTTGTGACCCGATAATACTCAACACGTGTCAAGGAAATGAGGGTTGGGGGGTTGGGGGGGTTAGGGGGGGTTGGGGGGTTAGGGGGGGGTCGGGTATTGGGGGGTTGGGGGGTTAGGGGGGTTTGGGGGGTTGGGGGGTTGGGGGGGTTGGGGGTGTTGGGAGGTTGGGGGTCATGGTATTGGGGGAGGAAATGTTGAGGAGGTTGGTGGAATAAGGGTGACGATGGATGAGGTGAGGTGTGTGTGTGTGTGTGTGTGTGTTCAAGGGAGGTACTGAGGAGTAGCGGGTGGTAGCGTAGCATAGCATAGCACTTCGTACCTGGTTTGCCGCGCCGCCCTGCATCCGACCACCGCCGCTGGGCACCCACACACTCGCGAGGCACCGGGACACGCGCGCAACACCATACAACACTATAATCACCACGGACGCGACGGATGTTGGCAGATTTTAAGGCGATATCAACAACGAGAGGCTGCCCGTCACCGCGTGCAGGACTCCCTCTACACCCCCGCCCGGCCTACCAACATAACAGATTTAGACTCGTTTTTTTAACATCAATTGACTGGCCGTAACTTTCAACACCTGAGGCTATGATGAACTACAATGCAAGGTGCGCCAATAAAGAGCAAAGAGGGGTATACGACACGGTGTAGCGGGAAGTATTTGATGCAAACGAGTCACCACTGAGTTATCGCATATGTTGGCAGCACTTCGGGGTGCCAGGATTGCTCGTAGTGCTGTCTCCGATTTATGAGCAACCTGTGATAACTTGTGTGTAAGCGTCCATAGACACCCATGGTTATTTGAGAGCAGGACGTCATGCCGTGGACTGCGCGCGGCGAAAAGTCGACGCGTGTGCAAGGGGCCTAAATAAACGTAAATCGGTAGAAGACAAGAAATATTTCACGCGATTGTAAGGCTTTGATGTAGCGATAGATAGTGTTCACGCTGCCTGTGGTGGTGGTGATGCGTGGTGGTGATGAGTTGTGGTGATGAGTTGTGGTGATGATGAGTGGTGGTGATTGGTGGTGATTAGTGGTGATGATTGGCGGTGATGGGTGGTAATGATGAATGGTGGTGATGATGAATGGTGGTGATGATGAGTGGTGGTGATGAGTGATGATGTATGATGGTGGTAATTAGTAGTGAGTAAGATCCACGCAAGTCAAAGATAATAAAAAAAAATAATAAATAAAATAAAAACACTATAACAATATCGTAGTCAGCAGGCAACACACACCACATGCATTCCCACCACCGTCAGTAAAATAAAACAAATCACTTCGTACCTGGTTTGCCGCGCCGCCCTGCATCCGACCACCGCCGCTGGGCACCCACACACTCGCGAGGCACCGGGACACGCGCGCAACACCATACAACACTATAATCACCACGGATGCGACGGATGATAACAGATTTTAAGGCGATATCAACAACGAGAGGCTGCCCGTCACCGCGTGCAGGACTCCCTCTACACCCCCGCCCGGCCTACCAACATAACAGATTTAGACTCGTTTTTTTAACATCAATTGACTGGCCGTAACTTTCAACACCTGAGGCTATGATGAACTACACTGCAAGGTGCGCCAATAAAGAGTAAATGTACGAGGGTAATACGTCTAGCACGGTGTAGCAGGGAAGTATTTGATGCAAACGAGTCACCACTGAGTTATCGCATAGGTTGGCAGCACTTCGGGGTGCCAGGATTGCTCGTAGTGCTGTCTCCGAATTTATGAGCAACCTGTGATAACTTGTGTGTAAGCGTCCATAGACACCCATGGTTATTTGAGAGCAGGACGTCATGCCGTGGACTGCGCGCGGCGAAAAGTCGACGCGTGTGCAAGGGGCCTAAATAAACGTAAATCGGTAGAAGACAAGAAATATTTCACGCGATTGTAAGGCTTTGATGTAGCGATAGATAGTGTTCACGCTGCCTGTGGTGGTGGTGATGCGTGGTGGTGATGAGTTGTGGTGATGAGTGGTGATGATGAGTGGTGGTGATGAGTGGTGATGAGTGGTGATGATTGGCGGTGATGGGTGGTGATGATGAATGGTGGTGATGTTGAGTGGTGGTGATGAGTGATGATGTATGATGGTGGTAATTAGTGGTGAGTGAGATCCACGCAAGTCAAAGATAGTAAAAAAAAAAATAATAAATAAATAAAAAACACTATAACAATATCGTAGTCAGCAGGCAACACACACCACATGCATTCCCATCACCGTCGGTAAAATAAAACAAATCACTTCATACCTGGTTTGCCGCGCCGCCCTGCATCCGACCGCCGCCGCTGGGCACCCACACACTCGCGAGGCACCGGGACACGCGCGCAACACCATACAACACTATAATCACCACGGACGCGACGGATGTTGGCAGATTTTAAGGCGATATCAACAACGAGAGGCTGCCCGTCACCGCGTGCAGGACTCCCTCTACACCCCCGCCCGGCCTACCAACATAACAGATTTAGACTCGTTTTTTTAACATCAATTGACTGGCCGTAACTTTCAACACCTGAGGCTATGATGAACTACACTGCAAGGTGCGCCAATAAAGAGCAAAGGTACGAGGGTAATACGTCTAGCAGGGAATTATTTGATGTATACGAGTCACCACTGAGTTATCCCATATATTGGCTGCACTTCGGGGTGCCAGGATTACTCGTAGTGCTGTCTCTGAATTTATGAGCAACCTGTGATAACTTGTGTGTATATCTGCAAGTGTTTGTGTGTGTGTGCTTTGAGTAATACGTATGTCAGTGGATTTATTTAACCCTCAGAATGAAAGGAAACGCCACGTACACATGACGGACGTAGAAGTTACAGTCTCGTCCCGCGACTGAGATTGGATATTGACACTAAACAAGCGACTTCATCACTGCGCACGCCAATAAAAACCACTTCTGTACATGAATTATTTACCAATTTAACACACGAACATATATTTTCAGGGAGTTAGAGCGCCATTACGCACCATTTACTCCACTGCATCGCCACAAACACGGCGGGGCGGCCCCATTACTGCCCCATAAGGCCCTGGAACAACACGCAGGACACACGGCGATGGTGGTGACTAGAGGCGCCGCCCTGGACACGCCCACCGCTCAGGGAAGCTTCTGATGCGATTGTGGAAACTTGAAACTTGTCGTGAGGGGTGAGGATTTATATTGTTTGTAGTAGTAGTAGTAGTAGTAGTAGTAGTAGTAGTAGTAGTAGTAGTAGTAGTAGTAGTAGTAGTAGTAGTAGTAGTAGTAGTAGTAGTAGTAGTAGTTTTAGTGCATTTATTACTAACATAATTTTTATAATCATACCTGTCTTTTTTTTTAATAGCCAGAATGTTGTGTTCTATCCGAGAGAGAGAGAGAGAGAGAGAGAGAGAGAGAGAGAGAGAGAGAGAGAGAGAGAGAGAGAGAGAGAGAGAGAGAGAGAGAGAGAGGAGAGAGAGAGGAGGAGAGAGAAGAGAGAGAGAGAGAGATTTCAGATTCAGATTCATAACTTTTATTCACAATATGAATACATCATACATGTGAAAGAGACATGTATTGCCTAATAAAGGCATGTCTCATCACTTAGAATAGTTAGAGTAATATTAATATTATATATATATATGATTATGGGTACATGTATTATATATGGGTTTTTATTTAGTTACATCGCAAAACTTGGGAAAGTTACTTAGTGTTTTTGGGAGGACATTTAAAAAGTGTTTGGCTAGGTCTGTAAGGGTGGGATTGGGCACTACACACTGCACGCGTATTTTATTCACTGTTTGACAGTCTCTGAGGTAGTGTTCCAAGGTGTGGCCATTCTCCTCGTCACAGACACGGCATCGTCTCCTCTCCTCTGGTGTGGTGATTCCCAGTTGCCAGGCATATGGGTAGCCAAGCCGTATCCGTGACCTCACTACCTCACACAGGCGGCTGGGGGGGGGTGACGGGTTGGGTGGGCGGGCAGCCTGTAGCCACATTGCTGAACCACAGCTTACTCGCACTCTCAATATTCTGTTGTTCAGGATGTTGTTTTTCTACGTTCATTTTCACCGTTTTTCTCAGCTGATGGAGCGTCCTGGGGATGATTGTGGCCACTGTTGCGTCACTGGTCGCCCTTTTGGCCAGGGCGTCTGCTTCCTCATTACCTGTTATGCCGACATGGGATGGTATCCAGGTGATGGTGACGCACCTGCCAGCGGCATGGATGGCTCTTGCTGTCCCCTGGATGACGCGTGTCATTCTTTTTGATCGCAGCGATGGCCGTCATGGAATCTGTAGCGATCACAATGTTAGGGCAAAGAGAGAGAGAGAGAGAGAGAGAGAGAGAGAGAGAGAGAGAGAGAGAGAGAGAGAGAGAGAGAGAGAGAGAGAGTCGAAGAAAGTCATGAATGAAAGCGAATAGCAAGTGTCTAGCATAATCAAATAATGAATACATTAAAGAAAGAAATAAAGGGTATAATAACTAAGAAAGGAAAGAAGGAAGGAAGGAAGATGGAGTGTGAGATGAGTGACACCTACGAAGTGAGAGAGAGATAGAGAATGAGTGAGAGAGAGAATGAGAGACGGGCGTGTGGTGTAGGCGTGTGAGGAATGGTGACAGTGATGGTGGGTATGGTGAGGGCGTGTGAGGCTTGAGTAATGGTGACAGGTGGGAGCTACCCCGGACACCCGTGATGGAGGGGGGGAGGGTGGTGGGTAGAGGGAGGAAAGAAGGAAAACGAGGAGGAGGAGGAGGAGGAGGACCAAGTGGGAGCAGTGAGGAAAGAAGGTAGGCAGGGTGGGAAGTAAGGAGGGAGGGAGGGAGGGATGATGGGAGGGAGGGAAATGGAGTGAGGAGAGGTAGAAGCATTAGTAGAGAGGTTAAGAGAGGATGGAGGGAACATAAACACGACTGTATGAGGAATAAAAGAAAAAAGAAAAAGAAAAAAATATATATATACATATGACTTATGACTTACCTTCATACTAAAACACGTACATACATACAAGAATATTTACATAAAAGAAAAAAGCACAAACACAAATGCTTCATCCCCTTCCTCCCCTCGTCGACTCATCACGCCTAAATGACCCCCAAAAAAGGACCCGCAGCTCAGGTAAACCAACTCTAAATTACTCCTGAAAACCGACTCCCACTAACCTGTCCTCACCTGAGTACCCCAAGGGCTGGAGAACCCTAATTTTCCCTCTGTCTTTCCCTCTCCTTCTCTTCCCCTCTTGTCTACCAGTTTCCTCCATTACCTCCTGATGGAAGTACGGAAGCAGCGAGAGAGGGGAGCCAGCTGGAAGGAAGGATAGATAGAGGAGGAAAGAGATAGAGAGAAGATGCCAGCTGGATGGAAAAGACAGTTGGTAAAAGATAGAGAAAGCGCGAGCGAGAGAGAGAGAGAGAGAGAGAGAGAGAGAGAGAGAGAGAGAGAGAGAGAGAGAGAGAGAGAGAGAGAGAGAGAGAGAGAGAGAGAGAGAAAGAGAGACCAGCTGCAGAGGGAAAGAGAAATGACAGCTGCTCAACCATCGTCCATTGAAGGGGAAAAAAAAAGTTAGCCTCTCCTGACTTCCTACCAATTTCCTTTCCCTCCTCCTCCTCCTCCTCCTGTTGCTCTTCTTCTTCTTCTTCTTCTTCTTCTTCTTCTTCTTCTTCTTCTTCTTCTTCTTCTTCTCCTTCTTCTTCTTCTTCTTCTTCTTCTTCTTCTTCTTCTTCTTCTCCTTCTTCTTCTTCTCCTTCTTCTTCTTCTTCTTCTTCTTCTCCTTCTTCTTCTTCTTCTTCTTCTTCTTCTTCTTCTTCTTCTTCTTCTCCTACAGCAGTAATTCTTTTCTAGGGTCACTATCTTCCCTCTTCTACCTTTTCTTAACATCCCTAAAGAGTACATATCCTTCGGCCTCCCCACCACACATCTCACAGGTGATCCCTCTCCTTAGGTTGAGGTAATGAGGTGGTGAGGGTCAGGTAAAGTATATTATTACCCAACTACCCACCAAGTACCTACCCTCTGGCTAATGACCCTTTTCAACCATTTACACATTTAATAAAACCAGTCATTCTACACACATTAATTTGTCTTCATTACTATCAGAACATTAATTTACACTTACGTATAGTCTCTCTCTCTCTCTCTCTCTCTCTCTCTCTCTCTCTCTCTCTCTCTCTCTCTCTCTCTCTCTCTCTCTCTCTCTCTCTCTCTCTCTCTCTCATTCACAACAAATAGTAAAAGGAATGCGCCCGTCACTAACATCTGAACCCGTTTACATGTTTGAGCATCGTAAACCAGCCAGGGGGAAGCGGCGAGCACTCTGCCTTAATGTTCCTGTGTCTCTATCTAGGCTATCTATGGCACGGCGGCGAAGAGAGGAAGAGGAGAGGAGGAGGAGGAGGAGGAGGAAGAGGAGGAAGAGGTACGTACATAACTCAAAAGTACTCAGGTCAAACCGATAGAAAGTAGTCCTGTAACAAGGTAAGGATGAAGAGGAGGAGGAGGAGGAGGAGAAAGAGGAAAGACAGACAAATAAGGAGGTGATAAGACACGATTGAAATGAAGGAAGAACAGAACATGATGATAAAGCGAGGAGAAAATTTTTTTACTAACTAACGAGGATGTGAAATAATAGAAATAAGAAGTGATAATGAAGAGGAGGAGAAAGAGGAGGAAGAAAAAGAAGAGGAGGAGGAGGAGGAGGAGGAAGGAGAGAAAGGGTAAGCAGAAACAACGGAAGTGGAGGAAGAAAAGAAGGAAAAGGTACGAATACCACGAGGAGGAGGAGGAGGAGGAGGAGGAGGAAGTGAAGGATGAGTAAAAGGAAGTGAAGGAGAAGAAAGTAAATAAAAATACGTATATGAGGAAGAGGAAGAGGAGGAGGAGGAGGAGGAGGAGGAGGAGGAGGAGGAGGAGGAGGAGGAGGAATTAGCATGACACAAAAGATGTCTATGTAGCGCCGTGATGTTCTGGCGTCACTCATCCCATCTTCCTCCTCCTCCTCCTCCTCCTCCTCCTCCTCCTCCTCCTCATCCCTCCCCTATCGGCGGTGCCATAAAGTGCCAACCAGTCACTGCCAGATGGATGGGCGGAAATGTGGCACTTTAGGACATGCGAGGAGGAGGAGAGAGGAGAGAGAGAGAGAGAGAGAGAGAGAGAGAGAGAGAGAGAGAGAGAGAGAGAGAGAGAGGACAAAATTGGAGTAGGATGCCGTGATTGGGTTTTGGCGAATGGAAGAATATGTAGTGTTGGAGGAGAGGGAAGAGTAGGGAAGGGGAGGGAAGGGCACGTGAGGACTAGGAGGCGGAGAGGGAAGGCACAGAGAGCGAGAGAGAGAAAGAGGGAGAGAGAGTTGGGGGTGGGGGGGGGGGAGGGAAGTGGAGTAAAGGGAGAGTTAGCGGCGTAAAGGGAATTAGAAAATAAAACATTACACCAGCACTTTTGGACCTTGTTTTTTTTATTTTGTGTGTGTGTGTGTGTGTGTGTGTGTGTGTGTGTGTGTGTCTGCCTTTGACCTCCCCTTCACCCTTACACCTTTATGGACGCGAAGGGAAAAAAGAAGGGAAACCTATCACACAATGGAAGAATGGAAACAAGGTAACTAACTACTACAACGCAACGCAACAAACTGCTATACTATCAAGGAAGGTAAGTCAAGGAAATTAAAAAACACAAATATACAAAAAAATATAAATAAATAAATAAATAAAATATATATAAACTTAACATTAAAAAATAAATAAATGAGTTACCCATCACCTTTTTTTTTCCCCCTAAACTTAAGGACCTCCCTAGTCCCTTCACTGCCTCCTCCTCCCTCTTCCTCCTCCTCCTCCTCCTAATAAGTGAGTTTATATTACTACAATCAACCATAACAGCAATTTACTAGTAGTTGTGTTTTTGTTTGTATATTCGTTGTAATCCTTTGTAATCTCCCTTAAATCCTCCCTTAAATACCCTTCCCTTTATCCTTCCCCTTATCCTAAACTGCATTTCCTCCCTTTCACTCCTTATAATTTTCCACCCCACTTCCACAGTTTCTACATTATCTCTCTCCTCTACCACATTTCTGCATCCACTCCTTCATCTCCCTCATTCCACTTTCCTTTCCTTCCCCCTCCCTCTATCCTTCCCCATTCCTACCCCTCTCTCCCTCCCTCTCCTCCTCACCATGCCCACCTCCCATGCGCTGAGTCAACTGCAATGTTCCTGGAAATAAGGGGAGACTGAAACTTTCTCACAGACACCAAACAATGAAACAACAAGAATAAATTAGTCTTCTATTGTTTTGCTGTCATATGTAGTAGTATTGGTGGTGTTGGTAGTAGTAGTAGTAGTAGTAGTAGTAGTAGTAGTAGTAGTAGTAGTAGTAGTAGAAGTAACAGGAAAATATTTACTACCACGATTACCTGCATTATCGTGTTCATTCTTCATTTTTATTCACTTTTTCTTTCATTCTACATTTCTTACATAATGACAGTAAATATGACAACACACAAACAATACAAGAAAACAGGAAACTAATTACACATACCAACCAGACAAAAAAAATATATATATATATAGCAAAATATAATAAAAAAATAAATAAATAATAAATAAATAAAAGTTAAATAAAAAAATTAAATAAATAAAAAAAAAACACTAACACTTCAGCGTCATCCTCAAACCCCAAGAAGCAATGTATAATTCCTTACACACACACACACACACACACACACACACACACACACACACACACACACAAGCAGGCAGACAGACTGACATATAGACATGAAATCCAGGCAGGCAAGCAGGCAGGAAGACAGACAGGGAGGATGATAAGGAGGAGGAGGACAGTGAGGCAGCAGGCATTGAGTGGAGGCAGGTGGAAGGAGGGAGGAAAGAGGA
>JAPQNM010000044.1:6294353-6309353 GCA_029783475.1 Metacarcinus magister
CTTCTCCCTCCCTTGCTCCCTCTCTCCCCTGCCAACGCTTGGAGCTAATGCAAGGGACCGGGCCAGACCTCTCATTAACCTGTCCTCACCTGCTGATTTAGCGAGGTGAGGGCCAAGTGGCGCCTCTCCACACCTGAGCCCCCTTGCCTCCACCCCTCTTTGCCCTCACTCCCTCCCATCCTCCCCAGAACATTATGAGAGACCAGTGCCTTACCAGAGGTGGCTTGTTACAACTTGACTCTGTTCACCTGTCGGCTATCAGGTACGTTCCCTCGCTCACACTCTGACATTTGTTTGTGTTGACACCTGTGTATTTTTTTTTTTTTTACCTTGCGTTTCTTTAAATGTAGTTGTGGCTCGTAGAGGATTTGCATAGGTTATCTCACCTGTGATTTGCAAGGGACTGTCTGTGTATATTGCGTTGGTCTAGCTGCAATTTGTTTGTGTTTGCAGGTGTCCAGGCAAGGCCACCACCGCTGACTTATCCCAGCTCAGGGTCACTTGGACTGACCACAGCAAGGAAAAAAATCTCAGTGGATGTGTGAAGTTTTCTTTTTTATTATTATTATTAAAATTCACAAATCCATGATGTGTTTGTTTGTGTTATTCACGAAATTATATCCTGAACGTCGTGCATATTTGTTTACGTTTCCTGGATGAATACACACACAACACACACACACACACACACACACACACACACACACACACACACACACAAGCACGCAAGCTTAAGAAAATATACTAAACTGAAATTTATGATCCTCGTCTTGTTAATCCCCTTCCTTCATCTCGCCCTCATCATCATTATCATTAATAAGTAGTTTCTTGTTGCGCAAACCAGAGAGAGATTACAGAGGAGGATAAAAAAAAAAAAAAAGAGAACAGAAATTAGAGTCTGAAATGTGAAGGAAATAAAAACATAATAGCTAAACATCAGTGCAACGGTCCACACCCTTCCACACACTACCACACACCTGCAGGGACACAAACAGAAGCTACAGGTGAAGGCTACAGTGTCCTTGAACAGAAGATAATACAAGTTAAGGATATGGCCACAACCTCGTCTCCTGTATCGTGGAAGAACAAGGAGAATGTAAATAAGTTCAGAAATAAATAGAAAAACAGATTAATTAGCAAATAAGTATATATAAATGTTGATGATGATGATGATGATGGTAACAAGGCTGATGATGATGATAATAATAATAATAATAATAATAATAATAATAATAATAATAATAATAATAATAATAATAATAATAATAATAACAAAACCAATAATAATAATAATAACAAACAAATGGCTGCACACTCAAATTAATAATAAAAAAAACAATAACATTTCACAAACACAAAAAAAACAGGAAGGAAAATTACACCCATAAAAATAAAAAACAAACATTAAAATTCAAATATAACTAGAATTTCACCCATCCCTTTTTGCACACACCAATCCGTCCCCTCCTCCCCTTCCCCTTCCCCTTCCCCTTCCCTTGCCCCTTCCCCTTCCCCTTCCCCTTCCCCTTCCCCTTTCCCCTACCCCTGCCCCTGCCCCTGCCCCTGCCCCTGCCCCTGCCCTGCCCCTTCCCAAAACAAGCCCAGGAACATGCATCATAAAGTTTGCTCTCACTGTTATGGCACTTGGACTGGCCTTCAAATGTAACGCTCTCTCTCTCTCTCTCTCTCTCTCTCTCTCTCTCTCTCTCTCCTCTCTCTCTCTCTCTCTCTCTCTCTCTCTCTCTCTCTCTCGGTGTGTGTGTGTGTGTGTGTGTGTGTGTGTGTGTGTGTGTGTGTGTGTGTGTGTGTGTGTGTGTGTGTGTGTGTGTGTGTGTGTGTGTGTGTGTGTGTTGTGATATATGCAAGATCAACATATGTGTATTTTATATTTTCGCTACAGTTTTTATTGTGATTTTTTTTTTTTTTTCAGTGGAGCGTGAAACAGAGTATTACCAAAGAGGATTACAAGGATTACAGCGCCATTACGGTTGAGTGATAACGATAAAGTAATGGAAATTCCTTACAAAAATACATATATATAAAAAAAAATAAAACGGGAATTAATGCCCAAAATATATATATATATAAATTTGAAGTATTAAAATATGTTATAATCCTCTAAATTCTGATATTCTAAATACTATAACAACAACAACAACAACAACAACAACAACAACAACAACAACAACAACAACAACAACAACAACAACAACAACAACAACAATAATAATAATAATAATAACAACAACAACAACAATTTACCATTTACGTCAAAAACATATTAGCTATCTATTTTATTTTCATTTATTACTAGTGGGGCGACCACACACACACACACACACACACACACACACACACACACACACACACACACACACACACACACACACACACACCTGTCAGTTCCCTTCCTTGCATTTCACTGGACTTTTCCCTCGTCTTTCCACCCTTCCTGCTTCCCTCTCCTACCTTTCCTCTCTCTCTTCCATTTTTTAAACTCTCTCCCTTCTACCTTCCTCCTTCCCTACTCCAACCTGCCACTTCCCTCCCTCCCAATCAGCATCCTTTCTATTTCTTTCCTTTCCTCCATCTAAAAGTCCTTCTACATGCTTTCATCTCTCTCTTTCTCTCTCTCTCTCTCTCTCTCTCTCTCTCTCCTCTCTCTCTCTCTCTCTCTCTCTCTCTCTCTCTCTCTCTCTCTCTCTCTCTCTCGACCGTAATAAAAACACAGGAATTAGTCTCGCCTTCTGTCAACACGTGCCAAAGGAAGGAGGAAGGGAGTGAGAAGGGGAGGGAGGGAGGGAGGGAAGAAGGGAAGAAGGGGAGGGAAGGAGGGAGAAAAGGGAGAAAAGAGGAGGAAGGAAGGGAGAAAAGAAAAGAGGGAGAAGACACACACAAGTCTAGTAAAGCAACATGTGTAAGAGGGAGGAGGGAAGAGGAGGAGGAAAGGGAAGAATGAGAGAGAGGAGTAGAAAAGAGCGAAGATGGGAGGTAAGGAAGCACATATAGAAGAGAGAGAGAGAGAGAGAGAGAGAGAGAGAGAGAGAGAGAGAGAGAGAGAGAGAGAGAGAGAGAGAGAGAGAGAGAGAGAGAGAGAGAGAGAGTGAGGAAAAAAATATATAGGTTGGTAGAGGAGGCAGTGGGACAAGGCAGGTAGAAGGAAGGTAAGGTAAGGTAAGGTAAGGTAAGGTAAAGTAAAGTAAGGAAAGGTAAGGTAAGGTAAGGTAAGGTAAGGTAAGGTAAGGTAAGGTAAGGTAAGGTAAGGTAAGGTAAGGTAAGGTAAAGTAAGGTAAGGTAAGGTAAGGTAAGGTAAGGTAAGGTAAGGTTAGGTAAGGTAAGGTAAGGTAAGGTAAAGTGATCCTCAAGGGGGTTGTACAGGTGACCGGCAGGTGAGACGAGGTGTGGGAGGTGGTGGTGTTGTGTTAACTTTCTTGCATTATATTACTCTTGGGTCTTAGTGCTATTGTTGCTATTGTTATTGCTGTTGTTATTATTATTATTATCATTATTATTATTATTATTATTATAGTTATTGTTATCATAATCGACGTAGTATTTGTGGTTGTTGTTCTTGCTAGTATTGTTATTTTTGTTGTGATGGTGGTGGTAATAGTAGTACGTATAGTAGTAGTAGCGGTAGTGCTCTCTCTCTCTCTCTCTCTCTCTCTCTCTCTCTCTCTCTCTCTCTCTCTCTCTCTCTCTCTCTCTCTCTCTCTCTCTCTCTCTCTCTCTCTCTCTCCATTTCCTACTCACCCCTTATCTCAGGTTTCCTTCTTCCTCGCCAACCACTTTCTCATTTTCTGTATCTCCCTCTCGTTCTCTTTCTGCATGCACTCTTTCCTCCTCCTCTTCCTCTTTCTGACTCTCCCTACCTCATTTTTTATTCTATTTTGCACCGCCCTAGTTCTCTCTCTCTCTCTCTCTCTCTCTCTCTCTCTCTCTCTCTCTCTCTCTCTCTCTCTCTCTCTCTCTCTCTCTCTCTCTCTCTCTCTCTCTCTCTCTCTCTCTCTCTCTCTCTCTCTCTCTCTCAGTGTGTGTCGAAGTTATATTTTATTAATAAGTCTACACGAACGTCACCTCAACACAGACACACACACACACACACACACACACACACACACACACACACACATGCTTCACACACACACACACACACATGCTTCACACCTCCCCTCTTCCTCTCGTCCGTGTTTACATAATATAATCCAACATGATTTATCTCGGTCATATTTCAGGGTTGTGTCACCGTCGCATTTAGGTGTGTGTGTGTGTGTGTGTGTGTGTGTGTGTGTGTGTGTGTGTGTGTGTGTGTGTGTGTGTGTGTGTGTGTGTGTGTGTGTGTGTGTGTTAACGGGAACATGCGCTTGGGAGTACTTTAATAGATGCGTTTAATCTAATTTTAGCATATGTGACTCTCTCTCTCTCTCTCTCTCTCTCTCTCTCTCTCTCTCTCTCTCTCTCTCTCTCTCTCTCTCTCTCTCTCTCTCTCTCTGTGTATGTAATTAATATTGTCTCCTCACATGTACAACAATTTACCTGCCAGTATTATGGATGTGATTAATTCTTACCTGTCGCTGATTGTATCTCATTAATCGTTCACCTGTCCTGTTGTGTTCCCAATATTACTGACGCTAATCTCCTTAACTGTGAACTAACATGATCTAATTAATTACATTTTTATTTGACTCATTCTTGCGCACCGCTTATGGTTCTCTCTCTCTCTCTCTCTCTCTCTCTCTCTCTCTCTCTCTCTCTCTCTCTCTCTCTCTCTCTCTCTCTCTCTCTCTCTCTCTCTCTCTCTCTCGCTCTTAATTAGAGAGAGAGTCCTGTTTCCTCCCCTTCCTTCCTGTCGTCTCTGAACAAATTAAAGTTTTCTCACTTTCTGCTCAACTTGTTCTTTAAGTTTAATTAAATTTCCTGTTTCAGTATTTCATTTTTTTCTTAATTTCGCTTTGTATCTTTCCTTTTGTCACCTTTTAAAAGTGTAGTATTTACGACTATTACACATTTCTTCCCTCTCCCTTTAACCATGATGTACACACGCTCGTATTCTTCTTATATATTCACACTGCGTCCTCACTCACCACCACCACCACCACCACCATCACCACCTTGCACACTTATACTTACATCTCCATAATAATAAGTGTTCCCTGTTTGTACGTAAGCATGCAGTCCTAACCCTACCTGCCACCTACTTATTATTTTATTATATCGTTACTCATCCTCTTGTTTTACTTTAACGTTTTATTTATACGGCAAAAAATTCACAGAGAGCATATAATTTTTTTTCATCTCTCTCTCTCTCTCTCTTACATCTGCTCGATATTTACCGTTTCACTGGCAATGGGTACAAGAATATTTTGCGAACCATCTTCAACAGTAATGTCAGCTTAGAACCCATGACTAAAGAGGTTAACGGAATACACATGAACACCGTTGCTATCTATCTGTTTGTTTCTTTGTTTGTTTGTTTGTCCGTGCGCCTACCTGCTACCTATCTAAACTCGCGCTGTCATCCCCTCTACCACGCCTTTCCTTCTCTCTGATCTGTGTTGCTGTCCTGTGTTTATCTGTAGTCTGTCTGTTTCAAACCATCTGTTCTTATCATCCACCTGCCTTTGCCACCACCACCACCACCACCACCACCACCTGATACCCTCCCCCGTTATCACCCCTCCCCATCTGGCACCCACCTAGGAGCCACCTGTCACCATCTATTCATTCGCCTAACTCCTTTCAGCATACCTTTAACTACTGCTACAATAACTTCCTGTCTCCCTTTGCCTCCTCCACTACCATCATTCTCAACCATCCCGTTCATCTCCACTTCCATTTGTTGCAGCTTCCACTCTTACTGATGTCACTTGCTACCGTTACTGCCTCCACCTTATGTTAGACAGGTGGGATCTGCTTTTGAAATCAGTGTCACGCTTGATATGTTTAAATGTTGGTGAATTTAAATGCAAGATGCTGTCATAACTTTAAATGATTTGTTTGGTCATTATATTTCTCTCTCTCTCTCTCTCTCTCTCTCTCTCTCTCTCTCTCTCTCTCTCTCTCTCTCTCTCTCTCTCTCTCTCTCTCTCTCTCTCTCTCACACACAAACACAATTTTTCATAGACTTCCTCCCAAAGGTGCCCTAACGCTTCCACCTTTAAACACACACACACACACACACACACACACACACACACACACACACACACACACACACACACACACACACACACACACACACACTGTTCACCCCTACAAACTCCCTTTTTCCTTTTACACACACACACATACATGCTTCACTTGCCCTCATCCCTTCCATGCCACCACTCACCCCTCACACACCCCCTGTCACACACCCTCTGCCACACACCTATTCCACGTACCCAACAAAAATTAACGCCCTTTCCTGCACACACACACACACACACACACACACACACACACACACACACACACACCATACCATAACCCTCTAAAAAACCCACAATTCCCCCACAACAGACAACTTCACCCCATCCCATCCCATCCTATTCCCTTCCTTCCCATCATACCCCCCAAACATCACCAGCAGCATATATTCTGATACCCCATCATTCCCATCACCCCCATAAAGCCTGAAGGATGGGGTAAAAACGACTCCCATCCCTGGATACACCTACCATAAGGACCAGAATCCCTAACCAGCAGCAGCGCCCCCTGGACACCCATATATAGCATAGCCTTGTATGGGACACGAACTGCAAACATATAAACATGCAAACACGACCAAGTATAAACAACATGACGGGGTGTAAGTGTCTGTCTGTCCTCAGAGTTTATAGAAAGAATGACAATCGACTTACAGGAGGCAGTGGCGTGGGTGGCGTGGGTGGCGTGGGTGGCGTGGGGGGCGTGGGTGGCGTTGAGGGCCGTGGTGGTGGGTTTTTGAGGTTGAGAGAAAGGGTTGAGTAGGGGAAGGGAGGAAAGAGAGGGAGGGAAGGAGGGAGCAAGGAAGGCCATACGAGGGAAGAATAGGTAAGGAGGAAGGGGGAGGTTTTGGGGGAAAGGAGGTGAGGGAAGGAGAGGGAGGGAAGGTGCATGGAGAGGAAGAGGAGGGGTGTGGTCAGTCTTCTTCTCCTCCTCCTCCTCCTCCTCCTCCTATTATCGTGTTGTGTTCAGTGGTGTGATTCTCCTTGTATATCGTAACTTATGAGACGCTGCTGCTTTCTGAGTGTATATGTTTGTTTGTGTGTGTGTTTGCGTGTGTGTGTGTGTGTGTGTGTGTGTGTGTGTGTGTGTGTGTGTGTGTGTGTGTGTGTGTGTGTGTGTGTGTGTGTGTGTGTGTGTGTGTGTGTTTACTTTAGCCATAACCATAGACGGAGAGACGTGAAATACTATCAATAAAATACGTCTGGGCACCGACAACCTCAACCTCCTCCTCCTCCTCCTCCTCCTCCTCCTCCTCCTCCTCCTCCTCCTCCTCCTCCTCCTCTTCGATGTATCACCATTATCGGCTCCTCCTTCCCGACGTGTCACTTCGACGCTACTTATACCAACAGGAGAGAGAGAGAGAGAGAGAGAGAGAGAGAGAGAGAGAGAGAGAGAGAGAGAGAGAGAGAGAGAGAGAGAGAGAGAGAGAGAGAGAGAGAGAGAGAGAGAGATACAGAGAACAGGTGATAACAAGTATACAAGAGGGAATGAGAGAACAAAGAGAGACAGACAAAGAAACCATAACAGAGGAGATGGAAGAGGAGAGGTTAAGGTGTAAGGAAGATAAGTATTACATGAGGAAGAAGGGAAGCGAAGGGAAGGGAAGAAGGGAAGGGAGGAAGAGAAAGGAAGGGAAGGGAAGGGAAGGTAAGATGGCAAAGGAAGCTAAGAAGGTAAGTGAATATAAGAAGGGAAAGGAAGGTAAGAAGGCAAGGGAAGGGTTAAGGCAAAGAAAGGTAAGCAGGTAAGAAGGTAAGAAGGTAAGTTAAGGCAAGAAGGTAAGGGAAGGGTTTAGGCAAAGGAAGGTAAGAAGGGAAGTAAAGGTAAGTAAAGGTAAGTAAAGGTAAGTAAAGGTAAGTAGGTAAGCAGGAAGGATTATTTAAAGAGGCAAGGCGGGTGATGCATCTTGATCCTCCTGTTTCTTTACTACAATCTGTTGACAAGCGTCGATGTTTTGGCTTTTAGTGGTTATCTTTGTCCCCTGCGTGATGCATGTCTCCATTCTTCTCCTTCTGCGTTACTCTATTATCTCTCTTCTCTCTCGGTGTACCTTTTTTTTTCTCTCTCTCTCTCTCTCTCTCTCTCTCTCTCTCTCTCTCTCTCTCTCTCTCTCTCTCTCTCTCTCTCTCTCTCTCTCTCTCTCTCTCTCTCTCTCTCTCTCAATTGCTCAATCTTGTGTCCAGGTTTCTTATTTTCTTCTCCTCCTCCTCCTCTTCCTCCTTCAGTCCAAAAAAGGAATTTCTGACAGAGGTTTGAAAAATATAAGAAAAAAATAAAAAAACACGAAAAAGAATAGAGGAACAGAGAGAAAGAAAGAAAGAAAGACAGAAAGAAAAAATTGTTTAATGTTGAACGCACACCACGCCTCGCCACGCCACGCCACGCTGAGATAAAAAAAAACAAAGTGGTTATAAATGTGTTTGTTTGTGAGGAACGATAATTGAATGTAGGTAACGTAGTAGTAGTAGTAAAAAGGGAGACGTTCCTTCAATTTACGTAGAGGTGTTTTTTTTGTCTTCTTCTTCCAGCAGTTAGGGACGTGTATGGAAATTATTATAGGGGGATCGGGGGGCGGGGGGGTTAAGGTGATGGTGTATGGGGGGGGGGTGTAATCATGGAGGGATAGGTGGGGGTGAGGGGTTTAATTCAAGTTTAGGTGTGGGTGTGTGTGTGTGTGTGTGTGTGTGTGTGTGTGTGTGTGTGTGTGTGTGTGTGTGTGTGTGTGTGTGTGTGTGTGTGTGTGTGTGTGTGTGTGTAAGCCTAATGGATGTAATACACGAAGACGGCAAACAAATTACTACCTGAAGCAATTAATTATGAAAGAGCTTGGACGCTAATTAATGAACCGCCTTATGAAAAATTAAAAAAAAAAAAGAATTACCTCAATAGACAAACAAAAAAACGAGACACTAATAAGCTTTGGGAAGAAAAAATTACAAAATAAATAAATAAATAAATAAATAAATAAAAAAGTTCTCATATATATGTATACAATAATTACCATTCTTATTTTATATGTATTCATTTATACATACAAATTAATACATTTTTTTTGTTTCTTTCCCACTTTACCATTACCAACATCCCTTTAACATATACCATCACCACCACCACCACCACCACCACCACCTCCACCACTATCACCTCCACCACCACCACCACCACCACCTCCACCACTATCACCTCCACCTGATAATCGATGAAAGGGTTATAGAAAATAGATAGTCGCCGCATTATCTATCGAGAGGGGAGAGAGTTGGAGGCCGTTATGACCTCTGAAGAGAGAGAGAGAGAGAGAGAGAGAGAGAGAGAGAGAGAGAGAGAGAGAGAGAGAGAGAGAGAGAGAGAGAGAGGAACAAGGGCACCCTGACCTACAGGACGCCACATCAAAGGGGAGTAGAGAGCCATTTCGTTCTCCCTCTTGGCTATTCCCCTCACCCTCTATCCCCTTGTCTCCCCTTACACGCTCTCATTGCTTCTCTCTCTCTCTCTCTCTCTCTCTCTCTCTCTCTCTCTCTCTCTCTCTCTCTCTCTCTCTCTCTCTCTCTCTCTCTCTCTCTCTCTCTCACTACGGCTAGATGGTAAAAAATCTGAAAACCATAAAAGAAAATGGAAATGAGAGAGAGAGAGAGAGAGAGAGAGAGAGAGAGAGAGAGAGAGAGAGAGAGAGAGAGAGAGAGAGAGAGAGAGAGAGAGAGAGAGAGAGAGAGAGAGAGAGAGAGAGAGAGAGGAAAAAACAAATTGAGAAAAATCTGATCAAGAAAAAAAAAGGGGCAAGGAAGATAGGAAGTAAAAAAAAAAAAAAATAATATAGGAAAGGAAAGAAAAAAAATAGAAGAATAAAAAATATACGAAATAAACCAGAAAAAAAAAATGAAAATTAGCAAAACATTAAGATAACGAAAGAGGGAAGAGGAAAAACAGGAAGGAGAAGAGTAAACAAAAAAAATAGAGAGAGAGAAAGGAGGATGACGGAAGTGTGAGGAGACGACCCAGTTTTGAGATAATCCTGAAGGCGGCTCTTAAGTGGGTGATGGGAGAGAGGAGACGTGGGAGAGTGATTAGCGTGGGAGCCTGAGGGAGGAGGAGGAGGAGGAGGAGGAGGAGGAGGAGGAGGAGGAGGAGGAGGAAAGTGATACAAAGGAATTACCAGGAGCATGAGAAAAAAAAATATGGGAAGGAAATTCTGGCCTAAGATAGAATGAGTAGGTGAGAGTTAAGAAAGAAAGTGAGTGAGTGAGTGAGTGAGTGAGTGGGTGAGTGAGAGAGTGAGGGAGGGAGTGAGTGAGTGAGTGAGTGAGTGAGTGAGTGAGTGAGTGAGTGAGTGAGTGAGTGAGTGAGGGTTATGGGTTTGCGTGTAACGAGGTATTGTGTTTATTGTTTTTGTTATTCACGCGTTATATAGCTAACACACACACACACACACACACACACACACACACACACACACACACACACACACACACACACACACACACACACACACACACGGACACGGACACAAACATACACTTATACAAACACAAACAGACACCCCACCATAAACATGCTTACACACCCACACACTCAAACATAACAGCCCACCATAAACACACACACACAGTGACACACACACACACACACACACACACACACACACACACACACACACACACACACACACACACACACACACACACACACACCACAAGAGAATCATTATCAGTGCTCTTCACATTACCGGTTAGGAGAAAGAAAAAGAAAAGGAGAGGGAGAGCGTCAAGACACTAAGAGAGACAGGGGGGTGTGGGGAAGGGAGACGAGTGAATGATAGAAAGAGGAGTGTGATGTAAGGGGAAGATAAGCATGTTTTTATGGCAGGAGGAAGAAAAGGCAAAGTGGGAGGTCGTGGCAGGGTAAGTAGCCTTCACACAGAGGCGGTAAACCCTTGATACACGCCATTGTTTTTGTCTCACGCTGAATAGTTTCATTATAATCACCTGCACGTTACCTTATCCACTTTCTCTTTAGTTAATGAAGACACCGAGGATTAAGAAGAAAAAAAAATAGCCCTTGAAACACGTAAATAAAAGGAGAGAAATATAAGTGAGTGTTCAATATGACAAACCATCAATATTAATAATAAAAAAAAAAACGTAGATTGCACACGTAAGTTAAATTTAGAAAGAAGTAAAAAGAAAACAGAGAAATATACAACAGGGAAGGGAAGGACATGAAATAAAAAAAATAATAGAAATAAAACACAAAACATTAAGAGAGGAGTCTGGGCATTGGTCGGAGGGGGAGAAAAAGAATCACAGTAATAACTTCTATAATAAAAAAAGAAAATGAAAAATAAATATTGGGTCTCACCTGCCGGGCCTTGTTGCACAGGTGTAGGGTGGCAGCAAAATACAGGTGTGCTGCAGGTATATATAGAAGGGGCGGGGTAGTTAATTAGTGGACATCCTTCCTACAGGTGAATATTGGACTAGTGCGAGATTACAGGTGTATTAATTAACTTCAAGGCATATTAATTAACACACACACACACACACACACACACCTTCATTTCAATTAACACTTAACATTACAACACAATATTTCATTATTCCCCACGAGGCATGATTTCAACTTTACTTCATAATATCTGCGTTGCATTAAAACAAGTCTTGTATCTTATCTTCTCCTGTGGTTCTGAATATTTAACACCAGATTCCTGTGTCACATTCATTTCCAAGGCATGGCGTGCGCTAGACTTTTAGTTTCTGTGTTGTCTCTCGTTCTGGATTTAAAAGCAAATTTCACAGCGATTACGTGGTACATGCAAGGAATTATTAGTTACTCGTTGTTGCGGATTTCAGAATTTTTGTTTCATATTAACGAGAAAAGGAATGGAAGAGAAGGGAAAAGATGAAAAAAAATAGTAAAGAGAAGAGAATGGAAAGGCAAGGAAAAATAGGTAAAGGGTGAAGGAAAAGAAAGGGGAAGGGAAAGAAAGAGACGACAGATTATGAAGAAATTAAATATGTAGTAAGAAGAGAAGTAAGGCAAGAGGGAAATACGGAGAAGGCAAAAATCAGTGCCCCTTCCCTTCCCTTTCCTTCCCTCTCCTCTCCTTGCCCCTTTCCCTTCCCCGAGGAGCACTCATCACCTCAGGGTGGATCAAAGGGGCGGAGGAGGAGGGGGGAGGGAAGGGAGGAAAGGGGAGACTCATTCTTCTGTTCGCGAGTAAGTCTTCGCTGTACCATCCTCCTCCTCCTCCTCCTCCTCCTCCTCCTCCTCCTCCTCCTGATCTTCTTTCTCGCTCACATCAAAGTGTCGCCAATGTGAATTGCTGCCTTGGTAACGTTGTATACTTCACGCTTTGATTCTGATTTTTTTTGTTCGTTCTCTCTCTCTCTCTCTCTCTCTCTCTCTCTCTCTCTCTCTCTCTCTCTCTCTCTCTCTCTCTCTCTCTCTCTCTCTCTCTCTCTCTCTCTCTCCTACGTTCTTTAATTCTATGCATCTTTTTTTTTCGTTTTATTTGTTATTCAGCGTTAAAAGTATGTTAAATATCATCACTTTCTGTATTACCATTATTATTATTATTATTATTATTATTATCATTATTACTATTATTATCATCACTACCATCATCATCATCATCAGCATCATTACCACTATCATTAAGAGAGATTGTATGAAAAAAGAAAAGAACAAACAGAAACAAGAAGAGAGAACAAGAGGAACATCAAGGAATACATATTTTTGTAACATACCCTCACTTGTTCATTCTGTGCTGTCCTGCCCACCTGTTCTCCCTCACCTGCCCTTCTTTTCCTGCTTTCCTTTGCACCTGTTTTCCCTCAAGCAAAATCCCTTACACTTTTCTTTCTCTCTCTCTCACTTCTTCGTATATTCTTGCTTTCATCTGCACCTGTTCCTCCTCACGTAGCACCTCCCCACACCTGTATTCCTTCCCTCTCTTCACACACACACACACACACACACACACACACACACACACACACACACACACACACACACACACACACACACACACACACACACACACACCTGTCTTCCTTCACACCTCAACTCCCCTCTTCAGATAGATATAATATACATGTTACGTCCTAATATATATGGATGTTTGAAATTTATTAAATCTAGTGGTAGAATAATAATACCCTCATCTTTAAGAATAACCAATGAGCAGTATAATTGGTAAGCCTCCCCCTCCCTTCCTCACCCTCCCTCACCCTCCCTCCCTCCCTCCCTCCCTCTTACAAGTCTTCAGGAGAGATGAACACGAAATCTCTAAAATGATAAGCTTCGTCAATAAATCGGTGAGTTGGAAAAGTTGAATAATGTGCGCGACAGAGGCTTTAAGATTCACGACGATCCTCCTCCACCATGAATATTTGGGCGGACAGGTGAGTCTCCTCGACGTCAAGGTAATTAATATTTGATTCGACGGCGTGTGAGAAAATATTTTACGACCGACCCGACGCTTGCATACCACAGAGGCCCTTGCGAGTGGAGACAAGCTGCCGCCTCGACTGAATAAGGTGGGTGGTGGTGGTGTGTGGTGGTGGTGGTGGTGGTGGTGGTGGTGGTGGTGGTGGTGGTGGTGGTGGTGGTGGTGGTGGTGAGAAAGATCAAAGCGAAGCAACAAAAGGAATAAAGAAGAGTTGCAGATGGTTAAGGAAGGCAACAGAGGATATCCAGAGAGGTGAACGATGATGGAGATGTAGACGAGGAGAAAAAGGAAGGAAGGAAAGAACACAAGAAAGGAGGAAAGAAAGTGGAGGAGCAAAAAGAGGAATTGAATTATAGTAAGATACATTAAACAAGAAAGGCAAGAACCGCTTCCACCCACACACACACACAGAGAAGGCCGGTTTTAATCTCTCCAAAGAGTCAAACGGTATCAGACTTCAGAAGGTGGAGTTGCAGTAACGTGCCGGAGATGGAGGCAGGGAAGCGTGTGCAAAGGGTCAAAGGGTCAAAGGGTGATGCATGAAAGAGGCGTCAAAGAGCCATGCTTCAAAGTAATGCAGAGTCCTAAGGCTGACGACAACAACAACAACAACAACAACAACAACAATAACTACAACAACAACAATAATAATAATAATAACATTCCTTCCCTTAATGTTGCATGGCGCAGTGACATGATATAAACAAGTAAATACAGGAATGTGTGAGGGGAAGGAAGGAAGGAAAGGGGGAAGGGATGGAAGAAGGAAGGGGAAGAAGGAAGGGGAGGAGAAAGGGAAGGAAAGGACTTCTATCCTCTCTTTCATGTTAACTTCAAAGATCCTGCCGCACCTCACAAGCCTTACACACACACACACACACACACACACACACACACACACTTCCTCTCACCCTCTCATGCACCGCCACCATGCCGTGTACGTACAATCAAGCCTACACACACACTCACCCTGCACACACACACACCCTCACAAACTGTCACCCCTACACTAAGCCCTCACCTTCCCCTCCCTTCACCATCCTTGCATCCCCTCCCCTCATTACCTGTACATTACCTCCTCCTGACCCCTCCTTCATCGACCTACAACCTCCTCCTCCTCCTCCTCCTCCTCCTCCTCCTCCTCCTCCTCCTCCTTCAAAGTCCCATAAAGTTCACAGGTATATTTTTACACTGAAATTACTCCTTGTTTTTGTCTTTATTGCTATGTTTTATTCTCCATTATAAACACATTTATTTCTTTAATCGTCCGTGAGCAGTGTTTAGTGGTAATTAATGGTTACTCACTCTGTTATGTCATGGAGTGGTAAATAAATAGAGCTTCTGTTTTCTGTTTATATATTAACATT
>JAPQNM010000044.1:6311853-6314353 GCA_029783475.1 Metacarcinus magister
AATAAAAGGGATATTTCACCTAAGGGGATAAAGAGGTGTTTGTAGAAAAGTTATATTTGACACACACACACACAAACATACACACACACATACACACACACACACACACACACACCCATCCCCCCTTCCCTTCCCCTCACCTTCCTACATACATACATACATCTCCAACCAACCTTTACACACTCTTGATTATAAGCCAATGACACACGCCACTTCCAACTACATAATATAATAAAAAAAAAAATAATAACCTTCAACCAAATAATATTAAAAAAAAATGAAAACTTAATTATAGAACAGCATAAATAAATAAATAAATCAAAAATAAAAGTGACCATTCTCTTTAGTTAATTAATGAGAAAGTTAAATATAAACCTTGATATCCTTAAGTGAATTTTACTTACCTACCTGAAATGAGACTATAATTTTCTACCTGTATACGTCGAGTCTCCTTATAAACAATTGCGGGTTGGTAAATAGTAGAGCGATTTCCTTTTACGTTGATTTATAACGCTAATTTCCTGTTATAGTGTGGTGGGGGGGGTGGAGGGGAGGGAGGGAGGAGGAGAGGGGGTGCGGGCGTGGCCACCAGATACGCCGCCCATACCCTCTCCTCCTCCTCCTCCTCCTCCTCCTCCTCCTCCTCCTCCTCCTTTCCCTGAGGTGCTTCGGGGGTTACCTAAAGGGAGTGGGCGTGGCGGGGGGTGGGCGGGGGTAAGATTGGGTAATTGCCCCTCCCCCCCTTTTCTGTCCTGCCATCTCTACGTCCTCAGCCTGACCTCTCCCCTTTGCTCTCCTCCTCTTTACTTCCTCTCCTCATCCTCCTCTTACAATTTCTCTCTTCCCTACCCTGTTTACCCTTCCCTTCATGTCTTCTCCCTTCTCCTTATCTCCGTGTACCTTCCCTCTTTTCGTTATCCCTTGCTATCACTTGTCTCTTCTCTCCTCCACTTCCCTTCAACTCATGTGTACCAGTTTGTATATCATCCTCCACTTTCCTCTCTCTCTCTCTCTTTCATTACTCTCTCCGCTTCCAGTCTCCCTGTAGCTTATCTCCTCCAAGCGAATGAAAGCTACACTTGCAATGAGGAGTGTAATCCAGGACGCCACTCGGGAACTCCTCTTGACAACACCTTTGAACCCTTTACTACTACTCCATCCCACCTTTACAAAACACTCCTTACCCTTACCCTTGCATCCTACCATCCCCTTACAAGTGTACCTTCCCCTCCCTTTCATTACTTTCCGTTCGCCTCCTACCCTCGCCCCCCTACTCTCTTCAGATGACCCCTGCCCGGCCCTACCTGTTACCCTGCACCTCCACCTATACTACTGCCCTTCCTCCTCCCCACTCGATGACCCCCACCCTGCACTGTGTTTATCTCGCCCCCTACCGCCCCCTTCTCCACCCAGCACTCCACCCCGCCCTCCACCCTACCAAACGCAGGACAAGAGCTATGGAGACAAGCAGTGCCAGGCGAAAAACATTATTTCTTAGAGCTTGTTGTTGTTGTTGCTGTTGTGGTGGTGGTGGTGGTGGTGGTGGTGGTGGTGGTGGTGGTGGTGGTGGTGGTGATGGTGGTAGAGGGGGAAGGGGATGGCAACAACGGTGTGAAAAATATTCTGGTAAATGCACAACTTTCCATCTTCTTCCTCCTACAACTTCCCCCTCTTCACCCTCTTCTCCTTCCCTTCCCTTCCTTTCCCCCTCTTTCCTCCCCCCCGCAGCATAAAGCACCGTCCTTCCCTCTCCCCCTCCAGTAATCACTCCGCCTTGTAATCCCTAATCGCCACTAATTGCTGGCCGCCAATAATCACAGTCATTAATACGTGGGACAGACAGGCCAGCTGACCACCCCCTCCACCCTACCCTTAGCCCCTCCGTCTCCTCACCCTTACCTACACCCTGTATCTCCTCTGCCCCAGCATCACCCACACCCACGTCCCCCTGCCCCTGCCTCCTACACCTTTACTTGTAGTCACGCCCAAACCTGTACCTCCCCCCCCCCCTCCTCAGCCTCACTCTTTAAAGCCCTTTTCCTGTGTTTCGCATATTTTGGCGGCGCAACAAGGCGACGAAGCATCCTGTACGCACGCACACACGCACTCAAACAGACACACACGCAAACACACGTACAGAGCATAGCAGAGAGAGGGAGAAGAGAGCAGAGGAGAGCAGAGAAGGCGTGGCAGCAGGCAGTGAGTGAGGGGAGGACCAGCCTGAAGCCCTCCAGCACGCGCCTCTTTAGCCTGCCTTTGTTAGTTGGCCTGCGGATTAATCTCCTTGAAGATGGCGAGTTGGTGCAGTTTACACACTTGCCTCGAGCACTTACACTCTGGTGATGGCGAGGGCGTGCGGCGGGCGTGGCAAGCGTGGCAGGGCAATAGTAGGAGTGGCAATGAAGGACAGGTATGGTAGAGAAGCTGTTGGATGTATTACAGGAATAGATGGATTGGTGATGTAGCGAGTTATTGGTGTGTGTCTGGAGGCTGTAATTGA
>JAPQNM010000044.1:6324353-6359353 GCA_029783475.1 Metacarcinus magister
TAAAATTCAGTAGCATAACTAGACAAAAATCTCATTCGCACCCCGTTACAAAACCAAAATTGTTAAGTTATTAAGATAACCAGCAATTTATCCTTTTTTTTCCACTAACATCCGCTCTCCTCTGCGTGCTGGAGTGATACCAAACAGCAATTACCACAAAACTGCGCTACAAAGACGGAGTGAAGTCCCCTCCACCCCCAGTACTGAGAGATGAGGATGCCAGGCAGGTGTACACACAGGTGAATGGTGCATGGTGTTACCTGGTGCGTGGGTGGGTGTTGTCGCC
Source organism: Metacarcinus magister (assembly GCA_029783475.1). Classification (NCBI taxonomy): domain Eukaryota; kingdom Metazoa; phylum Arthropoda; class Malacostraca; order Decapoda; family Cancridae; genus Metacarcinus; species Metacarcinus magister. Next base: position 6,324,640 of record JAPQNM010000044.1, read on the forward strand.
AGGTGTGCACGACAGGTGGTGGTGAGCAGGTGAGTGAGTGTTATGATGTTGTGTGTAAGGTGGAAGGGAGTGTTGCTTTGAAATATTTGTATAATTTTGAAACACATGGAAAAAATATCCCTGTAGATTGCAATATTTAAAAAACCTCAATTATTTTCATATTTCTTTCTTTTTACTAATCATCAACATCACTTTTATAAATATCCCGTCACCCTTTCATCATCCTTCCATCACCCTTCCCATTCCGCCTGTTCCTCCCCCTCAGCCTTCTTCCCTGCCACACACCTTCCCCGCCCCGCCGCCGCTGCAGTAATTAAGGAAGTACAGGAATTCCAGCATACACTCCTGTCCTTGTTTATCTTTCATTGTGTAGCAAACTTTCCACCACACACATTAAATTTCCATGATTAAAAAACTTTCTCATTGTCTTCCTCCCCCACACACACACCCACACTATCCTCCTCCTCCTCCTCCTACCATGCTACCTCCCTCCCTTCCTCTCTTTCTCTCTTTCTCTCTCTCTCTCTCTCTCTCTCTCTCTCTCTCTCTCTCTCTCTCTCTCTCTCTCTCTCTCTCTCTCTCATCCCTACTGTCACCATTATCTCTCCCCCTCCCTCATTCCCTTCTGACAAAGTACCCTTTTTACTTTCTATGTTTATTTGTCTGTTTGTCTGTCTGTGTGTCTGTGTGTGTGTCTGCTTGTATGTCTGTCTGTGTGTCCGTCTCTCTCTCTCTCTCTCTCTCTCTCTCTCTCTCTCTCTCTCTCTCTCTCTCTCTCTCTCTCTCTCTCTCTCTCTCTCTCTCTCTCTCTCTCTCTCTCTCTCTCTCTCTCTCTTTTATACACCTAAAAATCATAAAGACATTATTTGGTCCAACAGAGTCGTGGGAGAGTTTAGATAATGGGAAGGAAAGAAGGGAGGGAGAGGGGAATGAGGGAGTAGAGGGGAAATGTAAGGAGGAGGAGGAGGAGGAGGAGGAGGAGGAGGAGGAGGAGGAGGAGGAGGAGGAGGAGGAGGAGGAGGAGGAGGAGGAGGAGGAGGAGGAGGAGGAGGAAATGACGTACTGAAAAGTGAGGAAAGAATAGAAAAAGACAGAAGAGGAAAAATAGAGAAATATTTAGTGAAGGAGCAGATGAGAAAGAGAGAAAGATATAGAGAGAGAAAGGAAGAGATGAGGAGACAGGAGAGGGTGGGTGGCAGGAGAAATGGGGAGAGGGGAGAGAAGAGAAAAGAACGCGAAGGGGAGGGATGAGGAAGGAGAGGAGAGGAGAAGAAGAGACAAGGGGACGTAACCTCACTTAACCTTTGATATCAGGTCGCTCAGCTGGGGGTCAGATCAGGTCCTTTGTGTGCTGTGGGAGAGGAGGAGGAGGAGGAGGAGGAGGAGGAGGAGGAGGAGGAGGAGGAGAAGGAGGAGCATAGCAACATAATACTAGTAGCAGGTAACAGAAAGTGTGTTGCCTCATAATGAGATTGCCTCCTTTAGTATTCTAGGAGGAGGAGGAGGAGGAGGAGGAGGAGGAGGAGGAGGAGGAGGAGGAGGAGGAGGAGGAGGAGACACATATATGCACATCAATAACCATCAAATTGCAATCATTATTTTTATTATGTGTTTCTTTATATTTATCAAGTTATCAGTTACTCACCAACTGTTGCATTTTTTCATATTTTTTTTATATATGTATTTTCTCGTATTATTTCGTACCATTGCCACTGATTTTTTTTTAGTATTTCCGTAAGAGTAACAAAAAATATATCATTACTAAATATATTGGCTTTACTAAATATTTTCAACCATTTATGTATATACGTATATTTCTCTCTTTACATCATTTATATTTAGTGTTATTTTCCTCCGTTTTTCATATCGTTTATACCTTCTCCTTCACACTTCTCAGCAAACATTTCACACACAAACAACTAAAGCTTCCTCGTGTCTCTCTACTCCACCCACATACTTACTTTAGTTCCTGTTTTTTTTTTTCTCTCTCTCTCTCGTCTCATTTTGCTAATTACCTACCGTTTCTCTCTCTTCTTTTCTTCTCTCCCTCGCTCACAGGTTTCCTTTTCACAATTTTCTCTCCCTCCGTCTAAAGTTACTCTAGATAATCAACCTTCTCTCCACTTTACCTTCCTACCCTCCCTCCTCTCTTCCCTTTCCTCTCCCACCACAATATCTACCCCCCCCCCTTTAACCCCTAGTCAGCCTCCCCTAATCCCCTACACACACTTAAGACACTCCACCTGCCATCTCTCCCTCCTCCCTTTACCCACCATGATATTCTCTCCCTTTCTCCCTCATTCTCCTCCCTACCTCCTGCTCTTCCTCTTACCTAAATATTCCCTCGCTCCCCATCTTCACTTTTTTTTTTTAAGCCCTTCGAACCCTCCCTTCCTCCCTCTCTCCTTGCTCTTCCTTCCTCCTCGTGGTTCCGTCTCCGCCTCCTGGACAAACACAAACACACAAACATACACACGCCTTAGGGATGAACGAACACGGTGACTTGAAGCTTAAGAAAAAATGGCTCGCAGTTAATTAGAAAGGTTGTGTCAACTGTTAATGTTTTTCTTTTAAATCCATTATAAACATCGTGTGTACCCAATGACAATGAGAAAAAAAATTAATCGATGGATGAAATAATAAATAATGATAAAATAAATGATTGTATGTGATAAGGTTTCGAACTATGAGATAAAAAGATAGATGTTGTTATATATGGAAACAACAGCAATAGTTATAATAATAATAATAATAATAATAATAATAATAATAATAATAATAATAATAATAATAATAATAACAATAATAATAATAATAATACTGAAGCCAGCAATAATAGAAAGAAAACAAGACAGAAACCAATAACTGAATAAAAAGAACAAAGAAAATAACATAATCATCATCAACAACAACAACAACAACAACAACAACAACAACAACAGTAACATGATTGAACACGCATATACATAAAAAAATAAAAATAAAAAGAGGAAGAAGAAAAGGAGGGGGAGAAGGAGGAAAAGAGGAGGAGAGAGACGAGGTGGGCGAGGAGTGGCCGGAGACTCAAGGCACAAAACTGCACCTGCCTCATCATACAACTGAGTCTCCCAGTGAAAAGAGCAGGCATGAAAAATCTCTTGCAAACCTTTATATGTTGTTCTTGTTGATGCTGCTGCTGCTGCTTCCTCCTTCCTCCACCATCACAGCACGGGAAGAACTGGAAGGGGGAGAGAAAGAAGGAATCAGTAGGGTTGGGTATAGGATGGGAGGGGGGGGGCTTAGGATGTATAGGAAGGAAAAGGGGTAAGATATAGCGGCTTAGTGGGAAGGGGAGTGTTTCAAGGTTCATCTCTCCTCTCCTTCCTTCTCTTCTTTATTTCCTTCCTTCTCCTCCGTCTCATCATCTTCCTCATCATCTCCGTATGGGCGAAAGGGCTTGGGTGTGTCAATGGATGTTCAGTCTTGTGGCCTCTGGTGCAGTGACCTCCTCCTCCTCCTCCTCCTCCTCCTCCTCCTCCTCTCCCACCAGCACTACCAGAAGGAGCATCATCATGGGAGGAGGAGGAGGAGGAGGAGGAGGAAGATGAGGCCAAAGGGGGAGGGTGGAGTGGGGTTGAAATATCAATGAGACTCTGAACAATAGCCTTGGACGAGAGACTTTTCTGCCAGTTACAAAAGACTCCATTTTTCATATTGTGTGACGGGGCGACTAGGACGGGTCACTCTCCTTGCCCAGCCCTTCCTACCTCTCTCCCTCCCTCCCTTCTCCTCTTTCCTCCTGCCCTCCCTTCCTTCCTCCCCCCTCCCCTCCCCTCCCTCGCATCAGCCCCAGACGGAGACGAGCCATTGTGATTCCTTGGCGGCCTCGTGAAGCCTCTACCACCGTAAGACATCAATTAACTTTTTTTTCTTCCTTACATTCTCTCTCTCTCTCTCTCTCTCTCTCTCTCTCTCTCTCTCTCTCTCTCTCTCTCTCTCTCTCTCTCTCTCTCTCTCTCTCTCTCTCTCTCTCTCTCTCTCTCTCTCTCATTTCTTCAAAGGGAAAACGGAAGGAAAGCCAAACGTTTCGGATAATAATAAATAAATAAAATGAACAGCATTATATTAATCTTCCACGTCAACACAACTATCTATAAATCACAATGTGACGATAATGGTTTTAAAGTATTCACTCCATGCCATTAGCGTGTACCATTAACTCTCTCAGGCACGCTGCTGTTACCTGTCGAAGTCTTGTTACCTGCTGAGATGTGCCATTAACAACCACTTGCTTGGCTCACGGGCAGACCACCTCCTCAGTCAGACAATCAGACAGACAGACAGACAGACAGACCTACGCTGCTATTCTTATTACTTAAATTTTTCTCTTCACTATTTTTCGTTTCACAAGCTTGTCTCTTTGTTTGCTTGAGTGTGTGTGTGTGTGTGTGTGTGTGTGTGTGTGTGTGTGTGTGTGTGTGTGTGTGTGTGTGTGTGTGTGTGTGTGTGTGTGTGTGTGTGTGTGTGCATTTACAAGTCTATCATTAATCGTGTGTATATTGTTAAGTTGAGGGGTGTCAGGGTTTCAACATCGGGCAGGTGAGTGAGTGTGTGTGCTCAGGTGAATCGTGTCCCGGCTCACCTGTATCCTCCGCGAAGGTAATCATCGACACAAGCAATTTAGTGAACTGCCTTTATCTTGCTCATTTACGTCCCTCTCGCCTGCTAATTACTGTTTTTTTAAAGAGGCATTTTGTTGCTTACACTCATTAGGAGATGCAGGCAGGGAGTTAAAGGGGAAGTAACGAGGTGGTATTTACATGTGCTAATGTGAGGCTGATTATATCACAGCTAAATGTAAAAGAAAAAGAGAGAGCGAGAGAGAGAGAGAAGTAAGGATGAATCTTTTCGACGTAGGAAGGTGGAATTGAAGACTGTGGGGAAAGGATGAATGTGGAAGGGAGATGGAACGGCATTGAGAAGTTATGAGGAAGGGAGGGAGAAATGAAGGGAAGGAGAGAGAGAGAGAGGGAGATGGAGAGAGAAAAAGGTAGAGGAGGAAAGTACTGAAGGAAAGAGTTGAAAATCCTTTCTCTTACGCTTCAGTGACCGCGACTGAACCTCCAATTTCAGGGTTCAGAGACTCGCAACTTCTCGTTAGTCAGCTGCTTCTTGTGTGTTCATCTGGGTCACTGGCAGGGGTGGCAGGGGATGGATTACTGGCAGGGGTAGGATACATGAATCTCTGGCAGGGGTAGTGAGGGATGGGTTACTGGCAGGGGTATGGATAGAGGGATTACTGGCAGGGGTGGCAAGGGATAGGTCACTGGCAGGGGTAGGGAGGGATGGGTCATTGGCAGGGGAAGGACAATAAGGCAAAGTTAACAAGCAGTGGGCAACCCAAATCCGTTTTCAATCCCTAATTAGCACATTACACGCATCGAATGGCAGCCCGTGACCTCTGTGACCTTATGTGACCCAATGACCTAATGTGGGGTGGGACTGAACAGGGAACTGGTGGTGGTGGTGGTGGTGGTGGTGGTGGTGGTGGTGGTGGTTATCAAACAAAGCAATCAGAGAAAGAGGAATAATTTCAATATTAAATGATCGATAAATTAATAAAACGATAAAATAATGATAATAAATAATCAGTAAATAAAGTAACAAATATCCTCACTTTTTTTTTTCCCCTCGCATCCTTTTCCCATTTTCTTCCCATTTTAGAACAGAACAGAAAATGGTGGTCAGTGAACTCCCAGACTCATCTAAACAACTGAACACACTTTCCATCACGTTCTTGCCCTTCCCCTCACTTGCCCAGTATTCAGGTAAGCACAAATGAGCGATGGACCGTCCAGGCAGGTACTCAGGCACGCAATTTCGTCCGCAGTCAAGCAATCATCCCGTCCCGCCTTCAGGAAAGAGAGTAAAATTAGACGCTTAAGCTTTCTGATTTCACCTTGGCATAAGTTACTGTCTTATTCAGTTTTTTTTCTCTCTCTCTCTCTCTCTCTCTCTCTCTCTCTCTCTCTCTCTCTCTCTCTCTCTCTCTCTCTCTCTCTCTCTCTCTCTCTCTCTCTCTCTCTCTCTCTGACATTCACACACACAGACACACGGTTCGTTAAATCCGAAGAGAACAGTTTAAAAGTTCGACTTATCTTTCTGACGCTCGACTTGTATAAATAATTAATATGGCATATGTTGCATGTGTGTGTTTCGCCTTGCTCTCTCTCTCTCTCTCTCGTTCTCGCTATCGCTATCTCGCTATCTCTCTCTCTCTCTCTCTCTCTCTCTCTCTATATATATATATATATATATATATATATATATATATATATATATATATATATATATATATATATATATATATATCGCAGCCTTTCTGACGACATTGAAAATTTACACGTGGATGAACATAACATTTCAAAGTGTGTGGTGTGTGTGTGTGTGTGTGTGTGTGTGTGTGTGTGTGTGTGTGTGTGTTAAGTTTCTGAAGCAATTATACGTGTTATCACGGCTGTCAAATCCGTGATTGCTCCGCGAGACTGAATCGAGTCATATTATATGCATGGGCTACGGATGCCAGGCCCAGGTAATGGGTGTGTGGCTCGCGTCCAGGAACTGTATCCTGCTCATCGGGTTGTGCCTGGATGAGACAGCACTGTGAGGAGGGGGGGGGGCAGCCCACAGAGTTCATGGCAGCAGTAAAGTGATTGGTTCCTCCCACAGTTTTCCTGCATGGGAGAGGCTGGGTGGGGTGTCCCGAGGCTGAACCTCCTGAGTAATCAACGTAAATTACACTGTTGAGGGAACTAAAATTAACAGTTCCTTTTATATTTGTAGATTGGAATTCAGTTCTTATAAAAGTTATTGTATTGGAAAAAAAAAAAAAAGTAATGGTGGAAAAAAAGACAATTCAAATGGAAACGAAAACGGATATTCAATTATATATATATATATATATATATATATATATATATATATATATATATATATATATAATCCTGATAATACACTACACTCTCATCTTATAACAAAAAAACTTGAATCTTAGGAACCGGAGATTAAAAGAAAAATTAATCCGGTCTGGTAAATCCGGATCAGGAAGTTGCTATCTCAGCCTGACTTGATGGCCGACACACACACACACACACACACACACACACACACACACACACACACACACACACACACACACACACACACACACACTTTGGGTAGAAAGTAAACGAGACATGAACACTTAACACGACCCTACGACCCCTTCACTCGCCTCCCTCGGTGACAGCCCGGCCAGGTAAGGCGTTCAGGGCGCCGGCAGGAGGATCGTAAAGGGCGCTGAGGGGGTGTTGAATGCCCGCCCGTCAACACCGTCCCCCATAAACAAGATCCTGACACCAAACACCCCCACCCCACCCCCGCCCCGCCTTCTTCCATACTGCCGCCACCATACATAAGGGGAGGTGACGTGTCCTCTGCAACACCCACCACCACCACCACCACCATCACCACCACCATAACCACCACCACCACCACTAACAGAAGAGTCCTCCCTGGCAACCACAAGACGAATATCAGAAATAAAATCGTACTCTATGTCCTCCTACTCTTCTTCTTCTTCCTCCTCCTTCTTCCTCCTCCTCCTCCTCCTCCTTCATTCTCACTGTTCTGACCGGACTAATGGCGGTGCGTGCCCCATACCATCTGTCTCATTATACCCGTATTGGCAGACTGAGGCGGATCGTGGGACAGATACGTGGGGGAAGGGGAATACTTATGGGGGAAGGAGGATAGTTATGAGGGAGGGAGAGAGGGATGAGTGGGGGAGGAAGGGAAGCATGGATAGTAAGCGAGGGAGAGAGGGAGGGCCAGGTAGGGAGGGATGTTTTGATTCTGTCGATTTATTAGTAGTGTTGGGTGAAGAGGATTGAAGGGAAGTGTCGTGACCTGTTTAATTAATGGTTGATTTATATGAAGAGAGAAGAAAAGGTTAAGTTAATTTGGTGCAAGTTTTTTTTTTTCCTCTTCTTCCACTATCACCTCCTCCTCCTGTTCTTCAAATTCTTCAGATCATCCTGGGTTGGTTTTTTTTTTTCTCTCTCTCTCTCTCTCTCATCCAGATAGGTGTCATTTTCCTTCTTTTTTTTTTTCATTATAACGTGAATTGTGCGTGGTGGAGAGGCGCTGGCGTAGTGGGTGGGGAGGAAACTTGCATGTTGTTGTGGTGTTGGTTCGAATTTCTGGTAGTATGATATTTAAGTAACGTATTATATATAACTGTTGGTATTATTGTTATTATGATTATTATTAGTAGTATTATCATCATTACTATTATTCTCTCTCTCTCTCTCTCTCTCTCTCTCTCTCTCTCTCTCTCTCTCTCTCTCTCTCTCTCTCTCTCTCTCTCTCTCTCTCTCTCTCTCTCTCTCTCTTCTTGTAAATGAGCCTAATTGCTCCTCTCATTACCATATCATTACTTAACACCTATTTCCCTCCTTCTCTATTTCCTCCTGTCCTCATCTGAAGCTCGTTACTCCCCCATCACCTGTTCCTCTTTTATCCTCCTTCTCCTCCTCCTCCTCTTCCTAGTCTTCCTTTCTTTCTTTCTCCTTGCCCGCCTCTGAGTCTTCCACGCCCATCCTTAAATCTTTATTCATGCCTACTTTTTTTTATACACCCAGATTCCATTCCCTCCCCTCGCCTATACTTCATAACACTTCTCCCTTCCCTCCCTCCTTCACCTCCTCCTCTACTTCTACCTTCCTCTGGGCATGATGTGCGTGAGGGAGTACCATATGACACCTGTGGGTAGCGTATACACAGGTGAGGGGAGGTGAAGGGAAGTGAGGGATGGTGATAAGGGCACGTGCTTGATGCTCCACGTGTGTTAGCAGCGGAGATGAGATGGAGGAAGGCTCGTAAAGGGATGACACAGGAATGCAAATGATGCCGCTAAAAGGATGGAGCCTATAGGGTTATTCTAAGCATGTGTGGGTTTATGATGGCTTAAAGGGGTATTATGGTAAAGGGGTTATGGATCAAAGGGCGACATCTGGATCCCCTTAGGCGTGATTAGAGTTTGGTTAGTAAAGAGGAATGTTATGATGGTGTTGTGTGTGTGTGTGTGTGTGTGTGTGTGTGTGTGTGTAGATAAATTGCTATAATGAATTACTAATAACCTGTTTCAGAAGCTGCACCTTTTATAGATTACTTGTACATTATTATTATTATTATTATTATTATTCAGTAGTGAATCAAACACACACACACACACACACACACACACACACACACACACACACACACACACACACACACACACACACACACACACACACACACACATGTTTCTAAGCCTCCCCATACCCACACAATTAAAAGAAAATATTATCCACCCCCTACAATGCTTCCTCTCCCCACCTCCTCCAAAAAAAATAGTAAATAAATAAATATATATAAAAAAAACCCATCCCTTGCATCGCTAAACTTACGCCTCGACTATTACTTATTAATTGTGTGTATTTAACATGTATTTATGCGTCCATTCCTCATCTCCACCAACAGATAATGAGGCAGTGAGGACCATTCTTCAGCCCGCCTCCTCCTCCTCCTCCTCCTCCTCCTCCTCCTCCTCTCTCCTCCTCCTCCTCCTCCTCCTCCACATTATTATTTATTTTTATCATTATTATTTATTTTTATCATTAATATTTATTTTTTGTCATTATTATTTATTTTTATCATTATTATTTATTTTTATCATTAATATTTATTTTTATAATTAATATTTATTTTTATCATTAATATTTATTTTTATCATTGATATTTATTTTTATCATTGATATTTATTTTTATCATTAATATTTATTTTTATCATTAATATTTATTTTTATCATTAATATTTATTTTTATCATTAATATTTATTTTTATCATTAATATTTATTTGTATCATTAATATTTATTTTTATCATTATATTTATTTTTATCATTAATATTTATTTTTATCATTATTATTTATTTTTATCATTAATATTTATTTTTTATCATTAATATTTATTTTTATCATTAATATTTATTTTTATCATTAATATTTATTTTTATCATTAATATTTATTTTTATCATCAATATTTATTTTATCATTATTATTTATTTTTATCATTAATATTTATTTTTATCATTAATATTTATTTTTATCATTAATATTTATTTTTATCATTATATATTATTTTTATCATTAATATATATTTTTATCATTAATATTTATTTTTATCATTAATATTTATTTTTATCATTAATATTTATTATTATAATTATTAATATTTATTTACTCCAACAGCAACACTTCCTTAACATGTATTATTATTAATTTCAAAACCTTTAACTTCAATATAAGTTTTCGTGGATTTGTGATGAAAATGGATTCGTGAAATTTTTGGCCCGAAGATTTCCACCAGAATTTGAGTCCAAAATAGTTTAGTCATTTTACAAGTAAAGTATTAGTCCTACAACAAAGATGTATAGAAACAAAGTTGTTCAGCTTGACAAGTTCTATCTGATGGTGTCATCCGTTTGTAAATTACTCTTTTGGTTTAGGAGAAAATTGTAATTAAGTAGAAGTTTCGTGTAAAATACAAATATATCAATATCTCCATTACTTACATTCCAATTACATTCTAGTAAAGCTCAAAAGAACGGGCGTCTCCTGCTCTATATTTACTATTACGTATTTTTTTTACGTAAACCTCATACTTTTCGAGTTATTTTGAAAAACATGATTTCATGAAAAAAATCTAAGGTGACACCCTTGAAAATTTCGTGAAAAATTTCCACACCTCAGAATTTCATGAAAATTTGTACCTAAAGGTTTTCAGTCAAACTGAACACGAATCTGGACTCAGTTTCATCATTACTATAATATTAAACACTATATACGCATGTGTGATACGCCTAAAACTATTTATTCTCTCTATTTATCTCTCTCTCTCTCTCTCTCTCTCTCTCTCTCTCTCTCTCTCTCTCTCTCTCTCTCTCTCTCTCTCTCTCTCTCCTCTCTCTCTCTCTCTCTCTCTCTCTCTCTCTCTCTCCTCTCTCCAAACTCCTACAGTAAAATCATAATATTCTCCCTCCTCCTCCTCCTCCTCCTCCTCCCTCCTCCTCCTCCTCCTTCCTCCTCCTCCTCCTCCTCCTCTGTGTCTTCCTTCTTAAATAGTCTTCAGTGGACCAATTACCACCAATATTTATTTTTATCATTAATATTTATTTTTATCATTAATATTTATTTTTATCATTAATATTTATTTTTATCATTAATATTTATTTTTATCATTAATATTTATTTTCATCATTAATATTTATTTTTATCATTAATATTTATTTTTATCATTAATATTTATTTTTATAATTAATATTTATTTTTATCATTATTATTTATTTTTATCATTAATATTTATTTTTATCATTAATATTTATTTTTATCAATAATATTTATTTTTATCATTATTATTTATTTTTATCATTAATATTTATTTTTATCATTAATATTTATTTTTATCATTAATATTTATTTTTATCATTATTATTTATTTTTATCATTATTATTTATTTTTATCATTAATATTTATTTTTATCATTAATATTTATTTTTATCATTAATAACAAAAATTTGAATAAAATCATAATTTTTTTTTAAATCTATAAATCGAACACTTAGAAAAGACCTCGGCAGTGTAAGGGTTAATACTGGCAATAAGTTATGTTTAACCTGCCATTACCACCGAAACGAAGGATGCGAGGGGATTTCATTGAAATGTTCAAGATAATCAAAGGATTCGATAATATCAATGCAGAAGATTACATTACTTTTGATTGATCAAATATAACAAGAAGACGTCATTCTTTTAAGATTACTGGTAAAAGATTCACATCAAACAAAGCCAAGCACTTCTTTTTCAATCGGATCGTTAACGTTTGGAACTCCCTGCCCGCCAATGTCGTCGACAGTAAAACAATTACTACGTTCAAAAATAGACTTGACAAATATTTAGAAGCCAATCCACAACTAAAATACTATCCGTTAACGTAGCAAACTTTGAGTAAGTTCATCCTGATGTGCCTAACTTACGAAATGTCGATTCAAAAGACGTCGCTAGTGGCCTGACATCGCTTGCCAGGAAGTAGTGGTAGCAGTAGTGGTAGTGACAGTAGTGACAGTCTGGTCTTGGTTGGCCTTCCTTTCCCTGCCAGCCATGGCTGGGGAGAGAAGCCTTCACCCTTACTATCCTGTATCCTTCACTCTAGACTAGATAGTGTACTCACAAACAGCCTCGTAAGGGCCAGCAGGCCTGTTGCTGTTTGTTCTTCCTATGTGTTCCTATGTGTTCCTCCTCCTCCTCCTCCTCCTCCTCCTCTTTGTCCTCATACATATAATAAAAATAAATGTCAAGTAAATATAACTACCATACATCAAAAAAGTATAAAGAAAAAAATATATATTGGGCCTCATAGACGTCAGGAAAAATTCTATTCTTTTAAATATTCCTTCTATATATTTTTTTCTTCTTCATTTTCGAGAGAGCTGTGTGTGTGTGTGTGTGTGTGTGTGTGTGTGTGTGTGTGTGTGTGTGTGTGTGTGTGTGTGTGTGTGTGTGTGTGTGTGTGTGTGGTTTGCTTGGTGCATAGGGGGTCACGGGATCAAATTTGTCGCTTGTCTTGAGCTGTGCGTCACACTATGGAAGGTGTGCAAAGATGTCACTTCAATAGGTCTCTCTCTCTCTCTCTCTCTCTCTCTCTCTCTCTCTCTCTCTCTCTCTCTCTCTCTCTCTCTCTCTCTCTCTCTCTCTCTCTCTCTCTCTCTCTCTCTCTCTCTCTCTCTCTGTAGTGCAATGGAGAGATAAATAAAGAGAGAGAATGAGGGAAATTATAATTGGAAGGGAGTTAACAAGGAAGGGAAGGGAAGAGAGAAAGTACGGTGGGAAAGAGAATGGAAGAGAAGGAGGGAGAGGAGAAGGTTAGAAGATTAGGGAGGAGAGAAGGATGGTAAGGAGGAAGGAAAGGAAAGGAAAGTATGTATGTAGTTTGACTTTAAGCAGCAAGAGATTAATGACTGTGTGTGTGTGTGTGTGTGTGTGTGTGTGTGTGTGTGTGTGTGTGTGTGTGTGTGTGTGTGTGTGTTTGTTTGTCACCTACATATCTACTTTCATTTCAGTATTTATGTAAGATCTTTCATATGAGCATCACACACACACACACACACACACACACACACACACACACACACACACACACACACACACACACACACACACACACACACACACCATATTTATCTCCTAATCTCCCTAAATTATTCTTTCTCTCATTTTCCTCCTACTTAAGGCACATGACTCTTCCTCCTCCTCCTCCTCCTCCTCCTCCTCCTCCTCCTCCTCCTCCTCACTTATACCCGCCCCCCCATTACTCACGAACTCCATCTTTCCCTCATTTTGCTCCCACCCTCCCTCCCTTCCCACCCTCACCCCTCCCTCACCCCCTCCCTCTGCCCACCCTAACACCCTCCCCTGCCCACCCTCACCCCCCCTCCCACCCTCACCCCCCTACCCTGCCCACCCTCACACCCTCACGACTCTCTGTTGAAGATCATTTATCACACGTCCGCGTCACTTCAAATATCATTAAAGCGAGAGAGTAAAGATGAAAGAAAATTCCTATTTTTACGAAAACCTCAAGAGTAAATAAATAAATAAACTGGACGGTGGTAACAAAGAAGAAAAAAAAATGTAATGCCACGTAAAGTAAGAAAGTAAGTAAGTAAGTAAGTATATAAGTAAGTAACCACAGTAATTTGTGAGGAAATCTGAAACACGAAAAGAAACGCAGGGGAAAATTCAAACACCGTCGATACTTCAAGAAAAAGAGAAAACGCATCATCACCTTCACCATTTCGACACCCAAGGTAATGGTGGGCTTAATTACCTGAGAGAGGCAGGTTAATTAGGGTCACCGCCGCTCCCCTCGCCCCTCAAACTCCCTCTCTCACGACGGCGTCCTGACCTGGGAGCCATTAGGAACAGCGCCCCCCATGAACACATTACTCTCTCTCTCTCTCTCTCTCTCTCTCTCTCTCTCTCTCTCTCTCTCTCTCTCTCTCTCTCTCTCTCTCTCTCTCTCTCTCTCTCTCTCTCTCTCAACAACAACAACAACAAAACGTCTTCTTCCAGCTCTGCACGTCACTGTTTACCATCACGTCGCGGCGCCCACGTCTATGCCGGCACGCCCCTCACCCCTCCCCCTCCCCAAACGGCACCCCCAACCCCCCTCCTCCTAACTAGTGTGCTCCCCCCCCCACCCCTTTGCCTTCATTACAGCTCTCATGGCTACACAAGCTGCTGCCCTTCCCCTCATTAAGGTAACGAGGGAGGGGCTGAAGTGGGCAAGGAGAGGAGGTCAATAGGTCACACTATATACTGGTGGTGGTGGTGGTGGTGTGGTGGTGGTGGTGGTGGTGAGACAGTGAACCTATCCATCCATCCATCTATCTATTCAGCCTTCATCCTATCCCCTACCCAAACAATCCCTATGGCTATCTACTCACCCATCTACCCACCTATCCACCCATTCATCCACGTTCTTAACCATCATCCACCCACCTATCCATTCACTCACCCACCTACCCATCCTTCCCATCCTCTCATCCACCCACTCACCCATCCACACTATCACCACCTTGAGAGGCATTTTGTGGAAAACTCAAGTGGTATATTTCCTTAAAAATAAATGACAAGGTTTTATTTAGTCTTTGGGAAGTATGAGGAAGGGGTGAAAAGATACCATGAGTGGAGGTGAGTGGGTGTGAGGGGGAAGGTGATGAGGTGATGATGAGAGGTGAGAGAGCGAGACACGGATGAGAGAAGTAAGTGAAGAGTAATTATGAAAGTGATGGCAATAAATGAATAAATATATGAATGAATGTGTGAAACAGGTCAAGGAGTGAGAAATTAAGTAAATATTGCGAGAAAAAGAATTGAGTGGAGAATAGGTAGAAAATGTGATTAAGTATGAGGAAGCTGAGGAAGGTGTGGAGGAGGAAGATGTAAATTAAATGACAAATGTGAAGATGGAGGAGGAGGAGATGGAAGAGGAAGAGGAGGAGGAGGAGTATAATAGCATGAGATGGAAGTAAAAGTGTATGAGGTTGTTACGTAGATGATGATGAAGTAATATCTTGTAGTGAGAAGGATCTGACAGGCTGTGAAGATAGAGGCACCGAGTAAATGAACCATTAAACATGATGACTACAATTAAGGACCACTGAACATAAACTCATCTCAAACTTTACAAAACTTACACGAACTTTTGCCTCACACACCCCCCAAAAAAACACAGTCCCCTTCCCTGTTCAACCTCAGTTTTGGATAATCTTAAAAAAAAAATTAAAAAAAAACACCTATGATTAGTTTAGCAATAAATTCACAAGACACAAAACTATTATTTCTTGATAGGTAAAAACACTCCAAAAACCCGCGTAAACAAGGGTTGCAGGTTAATGAGGGTGAGGTGCTAAGGGCGAGGTGCAAAATACATTGATCTTTCTCTAATAAGAATATTTAACTCAAGCGGCTTCCGATAGATGGCAGTAGGAGAGGAGTAGAGACATAGGAACATCCACCTTAGTAGCAAGTAACTGAAAGCCTATTATTGCTTATGATCATGTTATTCCTTTAGTATTTTACAACTAATCCCAGTTTGAATGTGTTAAGGAGAAAAAAGTGACACTGTTCGAGGAGGAGGGAAAGGAAAAGGAAGAGTGGTAGTAAGAGAAGGAGGAGGAGGAGATGGGAAGTGATGATGGTGGAGGTGAAAATATAGATATGACTTACTCTAATAAAAGATGCATAAGAGCTAACATGTTCTTTACTACTTTTTTTTCTTTCTTTTCAACCTTCGTGTAATAGTATTTTTCCCAGAATGTTGCTCGGTTCATCTTAACTTACACGCTTTGAAACCTTTCATTTCCTGTGGTTATGTACCTCTTTTACAGCCAGTTCATCGTAGTTTATATATATTTTGTTTTTGCCTTTACTCGACACACACACACACACACACACACACACACACACCACACACACACACACACACACACACACACACATGACGCAACAACACTCACTATACACAAGACGGAGAAGGAAGTGACATCAGACGAAGCATTTAGAGAGAAAGTGGTTCAGATGTGGGCAAGGAAGGGAGGGAGAGAATGGGGCACAGGGGAAGGAGGAAGGGGGAGAGAGAATGGGGCACAGGGGGGGGAGGAGAGAGAGAGAGAGAGAGAGAGAGAGGGAAGTGGCACAATTACTAAGGTGTTGTCGAATGTAATTAAGAGAGAATCACGTTCGATTGGCTCGTTTCTCTTCCATGACACTGATTCAACGGCGATAACACTTCAAGCCTGTCTCACCTGTCTCACCTCCTATCTCTCTCTCTCTCTCTCTCTCTCTCTCTCTCTCTCTCTCTCTCTCTCTCTCTCTCTCTCTCTCTCTCTCTCTCTCTCTCTCTCTCTCTCTCTCTCTCTCTCTCTCAAGGACACTGACTAAGAGATAATAAAGAACAAATACAAAAGTAATGAGTTAATAAAGAAAACAAGTCACAGCTCCTTGGAAAAAAAAGTATACAATTTCAAACAGCAAAGAGAGAAGTTTAGTTTTTTCTCTTCCAAGCTTTGAAGGACTCCAATTGGCATTAATTACAATCTCTCTCTCTCTCTCTCTCTCTCTCTCTCTCTCTCTCTCTCTCTCTCTCTCTCTCTCTCTCTCTCTCTCTCTCTCTCTCTCTCTCTCTCTCTCTCTCTCTCTCTCTCTCTCTCTCTCTCTCTCTCTCTCTCTCTCTCTCTCTCTCTCTCTCTCTCTCTCTCGTGTTTGCTGAGTAATAGTAATCAAGATGTCTTCGTGTGTAATTACTATACTTCAGCCTTGGAATGAACACTCACTTTCTCCTCATTTTCCCCGCCACTCGCTCAATGCAAGTGTTTCCAAGTGAAATGTATGTATGTATGTGTGTATGTATGTATGTATGTATGTATGTGTGTATGTATGTATGTATGTATGTATGTATGTATGTATGTATGTCATCTTGAGTATCGCCATAGTTGATTGATTGTCATCTCCATCTCATTACCATTTTAATTAGTTACTTGCAGGGGGCAATTAAGTCTCTTTCCCGTGTGTGTGTGTGTGTGTGTGTGTGTGTGTGTGTGTGTGTGTGTGTGTGTGTGTGTGTGTGTGTGTGTGTTTCTTTTATTCTTTTGTCTG
This sequence comes from Metacarcinus magister, assembly GCA_029783475.1. Taxonomy (NCBI): domain Eukaryota; kingdom Metazoa; phylum Arthropoda; class Malacostraca; order Decapoda; family Cancridae; genus Metacarcinus; species Metacarcinus magister. Next base: position 6,341,921 of record JAPQNM010000044.1, read on the forward strand.
TGTGAAAAGTGTCTATTGTCTGTTTCCTTTGCTGCACTGAAATTAATTCTTTGTTTATTTATACTTATTCGGTCTCTCTCTCTCTCTCTCTCTCTCTCTCTCTCTCTCTCTCTCTCTCTCTCTCTCTCTCTCTCTCTCTCTCTCTCTCTCTCTCTCTCTCTCTCTCTCTCTAATCCGCCTAATCCTGTGCTTGGTCGTTGCCCTGAGGTGATGGCCGCGCCCTGCTCCTCCTCGCTCAGCCTCCCTTGAGTTGGCGAGGCTGATGGCAGAGCAGGAGGAGCGGAGGATAACTTTATTGTATCCTGTTTTGTTGCCTGTTGCTTATCGAGTCAAGTTTTCTTTTTTTTTTCTTCCAGGGGTGACTTGAGGATGTTTATCATTATCATTGTTATTAAGGAGCATTGGCATTTGTATGTTAAGTAGTAGTAGTAGTAGTAGTAGTAGTAGTAGTAGTAGTAGTAGTAGTAGTAGTAGTAGTAGTATAATAGTAAAAATCTACAAAGGAAAGAATTCTCACGCAGCCACCAGACAAGACCACCACCACCACCACCACCACCACCAATTCGGGGATTAAGAGCTCACTCGCAGCGTTCGTCAGGCAGCATTGTGTGGAGGCTCAGGATGGAGGAGCAGAGGAGAGCCAGAGAAAAGGAAAGAGGTGGAGTCAAGGTGGTAAGGGGGTGGAGGGTAGGGTAGTGGAGGGTAAGGGAGGAGGTCTTTTAATCCTCTCAAAGTGGTCATGTCAGGTAGCCGAGCAGGTCTCCTTAATGTCCCTTCTCTGCCGTAGGTAACCCCAGATGACCCGTGCAGCCCTTTCCCAGCGTCACCCTTCACCCTGACACCCTGTTATAAGATCGAGAGAGGCGCCTGTCCGTCCCTTTGATCTAAAAATAGTGTACACATTTGACGTTTTCTGTTCGTGAAGCTGTGAAGGAAAAACTAAACGAGGTAACGGGTTTTAGGCCATTTGATGCGGATTTCCCGTGAGTGTCTTTGTGAAGCGTCTGTTAATCCGCAAAATCTCTTGTAGGGATTAAGATCTGGAGGGTTGTAGTGCGGATTAGGATCTCAAGCGGTGGGGGTTTAGGGAGGGAAGGAGAGAGGGAAGGAGGGAGGGAAGGAGGGAGGTGGAATGAAGGAAACGAACCAGGGAAAGGAAAGAGAGGAAGATAGAGAATGGGAGTGTGTTTGTCACCTTTTCTGATTGTTCTCTTCACCTTTTGATAGATTGTTTCGTGGGTCACCTTGCGGGGTACTGATGGTAAGCGATGTGTTTTTGTTTGTGTTGTTTGTTGGTGTTTTGATGCTTCCCTTTCATTTGTAGTAGCGTGTTTTTCCATTGTGTGTGTGTGTGTGTGTGTGTGTGTGTGTGTGTGTGTGTGTGTTTACTTTGTGACCACACGCTGGTTGTTCTGTGGTTTTGTGGAGTGTACGAAAAATGGGGAAAAAACGGAAGAGAGAAAGATAAAAGAGAAGTGGTGAGAAGATTTAGGACTAACAAATAAATCTATGACTCTTTCCTTTTTGCTCCATCCACGGAAACATTAATAACACTCATATCAAACCAGACTAAGACATCACTACACACCCACACACCCACACACACACACACACACACACACACACACCTCCAGACCACCAGCACATACAAGGTAATAAATAAGAAAGTCAAGCGCTTGATATTACGAAAGATAGTAAAAGAAATCTTGGCGGAAAATTCTCTTGCATTACTAAGAGAATGAGACTCCCGCCAAGCCTCGAGCACAGGTAAGGCGAGACAAGTTGCAGCTGATCCACAAAGGAGCAAGGCAAATCGGCTTGCTGGAGGCACCACTTCTTGTGTTATTCACCTTCCTACCACGTCACGGTTCTTCTATCATTACTCCCTCTCCCTCTTTCTCTCCCTCTCGGCCCTCATCGCCCCCTGGTTCTCACATTAACACAGGCAGCCTCGGGGAACGCACTCGGGTAAGTCACCATACAAGGGTCAGGTATACGGCTCCAGACCCCCTGGGGAAGGCAGGTGAGACAGCCAGGTGAGATTGGCCAGTGGGGGAGAGTGTGATGGGAGATTGGACATGGCAGAAGGAGGGAGGGTAAGAGGGAAGATGAGAGAGAGGGAGGGAGGGAGGGAGGGAGGGAGGGAGGGAGGGAGGGAGGGAGGGAGGGAGGGAGGGAGGGAGGGTAAGGTAAGTGATGGGTCTTCTGAAGGGGGAGGGTTGGTTGATATTCGTAGATGTTTGTCTCTTTGTCTTTGTCTGTCTCTGTGTGTGTGTGTGTGTGTGTGTGTGTGTGTGTGTGTGTGTGTGTGTGTGTGTGTGTGTGTGTGTGTGTGTGTGTGTGTGTGTGTGTGTGTGTGTGTTTAATTAAGAGACAGGGAGAGAGAGAGAGAGAGAGATAAGCAAAACATAAAAAAAAAATAATAATAATGTATACACAAGCCAATTTACGTAAAAACAACAAACACAGTGAGAAAGCAAAACCTTTAAAGTCTAACCAGAACGACATACTACTAAAAAAAAAGTAATAATAATAATAAACTTGATAAGCCAACACAACACAATGCCTTGGTGGTGCAGGAAGAGTGGACGCGTTAAGAGGAATAACCGGGTGTAGGCGAGAGTTGTGTGTAGGCAGGGAGTTGAATGTTGGTGGGACTGTGTGTTAACAAGTAAGTGATGGGTATAAGCTGAAGCCGAGCGTAGGAGAAGGAAGGAAGGAAGGCAGGCTGCAGGGTGTGGGCGGGAGGTGAGTGTGGGAAGAAGATGGTTTGTGTGGGGGGATGGATCTAGGTGTAAATGAGGTTAACTACAAGTGGGTGTAGGAGAGGGAAGTTATAGTGTAGGTGTTGAGTGTATGCAAGGATGGGTGTTGCCTGGTCTGTCATGTGTAGAGGTGAATACACTCATACGTGTACATACAAGGAGACCAGTTATACATTTTCTTGTTATTTTCATCAGGGTTAGAACACCTGGTGCTATGTTTTACTTGCCCATCTGCTGTGGTTGAGAGAGAGAGAGAGAGAGAGAGAGAGAGAGAGAGAGAGAGAGAGAGAGAGAGAGAGAGAGAGAGAGAGAGAGAGAGAGAGAGATAATTAAGTGGTTGATCAGACATCGTAATCACCCCCAAATTACGACCTTCACGAACCCAAAGACAAAAAAAAAAAAAAAAGCAGCAACAAACTAAAACAAAACTATAAATAAAAATAATCCAGCGAGAAAGAAAGAAAACTCCTCCTCCTCCTCCTCCTCCTCCTCCTCCTCCTCCGCATCCTCTCCACGGCAGCCATAAGGAAGCAAGACAAATCTACTTATCAGGTCAGATCAAGCGTCCCCCATGTTGTAGTGCACTTAAGCCCCACAAACACCTCTAGAGTTAAGTGGCCGCAGCACACGCCGGGGGGGAGGGAGGTAGGGGCAGCGGGTATATAGGAGAGGAGCCATGGGTAAGGGGGTAGATTAAGAGAGATAAAAGTAGGGGAGGGGTGGGGGAGGGATTTGTCACGGGTTGGGCGTGGTGTAGAGGGAGGGGGGGGGTAGAGGATGTCTTGTAAAAGGGGAGGTGTTGATAAGAGTGTTCAAGGATTGGCAGGTTTAAGAGATAACTGGAGGAGAGAAGGGAGGGAAGAAGGGTGAAAGAGAGAAGGAGAATGAGAGAAAGCGATACACAGGAGAGAATAGGAGTTGAGATGGACAGGTAAGCAGGTAGTAGGTAGTAGGAGGATTGGTTGTAATGTAGGACGGTGTGTGAAGTGAACAGGTAGATAGGCTGGCTAGATAGGCAGGTGAGTGAGTAGATAGGCCGAGATAGATGGCGGAGTGAATAGATAGGGAAACAGATAAGCGAGGTTACGTTCGTTAAGCTTCTTCATGTTTATGTATACTGGCATGGGTGGGCGGGTACACACACACACACACACACACACACACACACACACACACACACACACACACACACACACACACACTAAACTACTGTTATTATTATTTTATTTTTTTATTCACTCGAGTTCATGGTGAGATCAATTTGCATGAAGTAATGAACGTGATTTTAATAATTTCTAAATTTACCTGCGAATGACGGTAATTGCCTCCTCCTCATACACCTGCGCACTAACTAACCTTCACCTGTTCGATCATTTTCTTTTTAGAGACTGAATAATAATGAGGAGAGGTACAGGTTTAACCACGCTTTCTTTTTTTTTCTCTCTCTCTCCCTTCGTAGATAAAAATATAATCATGTATCAAGATTGAAAAGTGGTAACAAGAAAAGTGTAGCATAATGATGATCGGATGCTATTATATTTACTACTACTACTACTACTACTACTACTACTACTACTACTACTACTACTACTACTACTATCCTAACCTTCCCAGAATCAGAGCACAAGAACACTTACACAACCCTTGGAATGTCACGTAATTACTCCTCTCTCCTCTGAAGGGAATGCAAACAAAGGTAATTCATACATCTTACCATCGCCTTTCACACCCCTTTCCTAAGACTCCAAGGGTGGGTGGGGGTGGGGGGGGTGGGGGGGCAGGCGTATCCCAGCGGCACCTCTCAAGTATAAGTTCTTTTTTTCTTCTTCTTTTTTTTTGTGTTGCCCTGACAGAGGCGCAACAAATCTGCCATTGCCCTGGTCACGGTAAGTTTTTTCCCTCTCAGCCTCTCACCTCGATAAGCCAATCCTCGACACGTGCACACACACACACACACACACACACACACACACACACACACACACACACACACACACACACACACACACACACACACACACACACAGTTCCGGCGACCCACTATACGTAGCCTCAACTTGAAGCAGAATGAATGGAAAGGTGTCAGGACGGAATGATAAAAGGTGAAAGACAGATATATATAAAAAAAAAGGAGGAGGTAGCGGGCAGGAGAGTGAAGGAATGCTGAGGTGAAGTAATCTTGTGGAATTGGAAAGTGGATAGGTAAAGGTGAATGGTTGTTAAGGTGGAAGGAGTGGTTGTTAATGAGAGAGAAAAGGGTAAGAGAAGGGGAGGTCAGGTTGGACTCAGACAGTATATTGTTCTCACCTGTGTTCTGAAGGCCAGGTGAAGGAAGGGCTGACCTGACTGACACACCTGTAATAGAGAAACACTGATTAGAGCGACGAGATAAGGTGACCCGACTTCACCTCACATTATAGTGCTATGTGGTGAGAGGAATTAAAGCAAGTATAAATTATGAGAAACTATATCAAAATCACTCTTGTTTACTGTTAAAAATGAAAAATAGTGAACTCTCTCTCTCTCTCTCTCTCTCTCTCTCTCTCTCTCTCTCTCTCTCTCTCTCTCTCTCTCTCTCTCTCTCTCTCTCTCTCTCTCTCTCTCTCTCTCTCTCTCTCTCTCTCTCGTAGGCCTATCAGAGACCCTTAATAGGTAATGGATTGACCCTTGACCCTGGACTGTGTGGCACCATTGTTAGGGTCACGTCGGGCACTGATAACCCCCCACCCAGCCAGGCACACGATATCCCTCACCCCAAACGCCCCATCTCACCCCTCATCCCTCTTACCACCACACCCATTACTCCTCACATCTTCCCTCTCACTCCCATCTCCCCCTCTCACTCCCGTCTCCCCCTCTCACTCCCATCTCCCCCTCTCATCCACCTCTTCCTTCCCACGTTCTCCACAAACTCACTATACACTATTTGTTCTTAATATTTGTTGTTCACCTTCCATACACTGCGTCTCACATCACCTTGAGATAACCTATGCTATGTGTGTGTGTGTGTGTGTGTGTGTGTGTGTGTGTGTGTGTGTGTGTGTGTGTGTGTGTGTGTGTGTGTGTGTGTGTGTGTGTGTGTGGGTGTTTCTTTCCCCTCCTAAAACCTCTGTAACGTAGAAGAAGAAGAAGAAGATGGATGAATGGGCGGAGGATGCTGATGTGGGCGTAGGTGGAGAGGGTGGAGAAATGAGGATGGGTGTAGCTGTAGTAAAAAGAATACTAGGTGTAGGAATATGTGATGATGAGAGGAGGAAGGGGAGGGAATGGGTATAGGATAGGGTGGAAGGGATGGGCAGGGATAGTCACCTAGCCTCTATGTCTGTATTAATGACTGTGATTATTGGCGGTCAGCAATTAGAGGTGATTAGGGATTACAAGGTGGAGTGATTACTGTGGGGGGGTGGGGGGGAGAGACGAGGGACGGTGCTTTATGCTGCTGGGGGGAGGGGGGGAGGATTGGGGAGGGGGGGAAGGATTGGGGAGGGGGGAAGGATTGGGGAGGGGAGGGATGTTGATGCTGGGAAGATAGGACAGGTGGGTAAGGGAAGGATAGGGGGGAGGGGGAAGGGATATTGGGAGGATGTAGGAGGAAGAATGGAGAGATGACAGATGGTGGAGGAGGTGAAGGAATCATGAGGAGGAGGAGGAGGAGGAGGAGGAGGAGGAGGAGGAGGATAAAAGGAGAGAGGCAGAGAGAAGTGAGTAAAAGCAATGAAGAAGGAAAAGTTAGGTGGAAGAATGGAGATAGAAAGGAAAGTAATGAGAGAGAGAGAGAGAGAGAGAGAGAGAGAGAGAGAGAGAGAGAGAGAGAGAGAGAGAGAAAAAAAACTGGTAAGGAAAAAAGTATATTACAATTCACAACACCAACAACACCACAACAATCATCACCACCACCACCACCACCACATCAACAAGGGAAGAGGGTGGTGAGGGAGGGGGAGAGGGGAAGGGATGTAAGGGGAAGGGTGACGAGCTTTCAATTGCGTGAGAGGAGTGTGAAGTGAAGTGTAGTGACGTGAAGTGTTTTGAGTCTGTCTGGCGAGCTATCTATCTATCTATCATTTGATTCAACTCCTCCTCTCCTAGTGACGATGAGAGGAGGTAGTAGTCAGTGTTCAGCTTTTATTATAGACACTTATGTTAGATTACACTCGCGCTCTCTCTATTGTCGTAGCGACGCTCGCGCAGTATGTGCGTATCTCTCTCTCTCTCGTCATCCTCTCTCTCCTCTCTCTCTCTCTCACTCTCTATGCTGCGTGATCTCGCCTCTCTCCTGTCACTCCATTTCTCTCTCATCTCTCACGAGAAGGAATCTCTCTAACCTGAACAACAGTTGCAGTATGAATCCTACTGGTATGTGTCTACTGCATAGTTCCCATTTTGATATGAGCATACGATTCGTAGTACAGATTAGTGGGTAGTCTATATAGTCATAGTATTAGTATAGGATAGTATAAGTATGTTAGTAGTTATACTTCCTCTATTTCAATTTTTTTACTAATGTCCTACTAGAGGCGCCAGAGAAAAGTCATGTAGTTTTTCTATTCCACATGGATCACTTCATTTTCCTGCCAGGCTTCGGGAGTGCAGAGGGATGGGTGGCGAGGGGAGGAGCCTTCACTGTACTGATTCTACTCTATAATTCAAGTAGTAGCCGTAAGAGTAGTTATATCAAACAGCCTTCGCAGGGACCTCAGGGTCTGTTGGTGTGTGTGTCCCTTGTATTCCTCCTCTTCTCTTCCCATGTTGCGTGCTGTTTTCTTCCTCTTGCGTTTGTCTCTTCATTCTCTAATGCTCTCTTTCTCTCTTCGCGTTTTATGCGTGCAGTATGAAGGGCCCTTTTCCACATCGCATATCTCATCTACTCCCTCTGCTTCTTCATTATCATCATCCTCCTCCTTATCAATTGTATCTACCTCCTCCAGAGCTGAAGTAGACCTCCTGTCTCCTCCGCCTCCTCCTTCCTCCTCCTCCTATGAATCCTCACCTCCTCCATGCTTCCTCTTCCAGCCTTCTTCTTAGCTATTCTCATATGTGCCTATCTTGTTCTATCAATAAAAGTTAGTTAGTAGCGTAGTTTAAGTGAAGTCCAACAGGCATAAGGAGCGAGGGAATGATATAGGTTGACTAGCTGTTTGAGGACTTCTCTCATCCTTGTACTTCTCTCATTTTCTCGTACTATCTCTCTTTACGACTGTCTCATCATGTACTTTACACTTTCTCTACTAAGCTCGTTGGCTGGCCTATTTTTCTCAGCTTTTTTTCTCTTTTCCTTCTCTGGTTTTTCTCTTCAACTAATCTCCTATTTTTCTCTCCACCTCCACTCCTCCTCCTCATCCTACTATGCTCCTCATCCACCCTCCTATCTCACTGACGCCTCCCTCTCCTCCTGTATCGACCCTACACCATCCGTGAGTCTTAGCTGACTCATGTATTGATCTCTAGCACGTCAGCATCTATATGCATATCATACTATTTTTCTCATACAGAGCTGCCATAATATACATTATTGTAAACATGCCTCCGTAGGATAGCTAAGATTACGGATGGCTTTTCCACTTCCATACACCTACAGATCTGATTAGATAAATTTACGAAACTACCTATGATTAGGACAAGAATTGGAATAGACAGAAACTATATGTGGCCTGCACAAGAAAAATTTAACTGCAGAAGGAATACGAGAAGAATAACATTAAGATGGTGCTTGATATGGCAGAACTAAAACGTGCATTCAAGCAATAGTGCGTGACAATTTACCCCTCGGGGACAGATTTCGCATTTCGGGGACGACAGCCTTTAGCGTTTAAGTATGCTAGTGCTGAAGCGCAGTGTGTGAGAGAACGTGGCTGTGCCAAGTATTATGTTGGTATGGATGTGAACAGGTTATGGAAGTCAAAAGGAGATAAACAAGTAGAGCATAGGGCAGAGATAGCGTACCAAGATTAGCACTTGAATGCACCAGGTATGCCAGCTGTAGAAGCTTTGAGAGGGGCAGGGAGAGGACACAAAAAGGCGACCTTGAGAGACGCGAGCCCGACGACCAGAGCAATAGACGAGTGAGGAGAGATCAGACGACTTATTTGGATGAGAGAGAAGAGAGAGAGATATGGGGGGCTAGAGAGAGCAATAGATTCACCCAATTTAGTCGGTAGGAGCGGAAGGAGGAGGAGGAGGAGGAGATGGGAACAGGTGGGGAGTGATGTTGATTGGTGGAGACGTGTGGAGTAACCTGCGTCACAGCCAATCAGGTGGAGGGATGAGGGCTGTCTGACCCCATCCACTACATTCACTAACGTTAAGGATGGGCGTGAATAAAAAAAATGAAATAAAAAAAATGTTTGTGGATGAGTCATAATAAACAAAAGAGAACATTATCAAGAAGGGACAAGGAGAGAAAAAAGGAACAAAGGAAGCAAACGCAGACCGTGACCCTATTAGGATTTTGGTAAAGTGAGACGTGATAGTACAAAGGAGACAGACAGCAACAGACTACTGACCAGCGAGCTGTCGTGTGCTACCTACTATATATCACTGATGAGACAAAGCACAGCAATGTGGAAGGCTCCTCCCCACCCACCCCTCTCTCCAGCCGAAGCTGGCCGGAAGAGGAAGTGATACCATGAAGTAAAGATAAACTATCATGGAATTTCTGTAGGAAAGTGAGAAAACAGGAGTAATCTACGGCTACGGCTACCTCTCTCTCTCTCTCTCTCTCTCTCTCTCTCTCTCTCTCTCTCTCTCTCTCTCTCTCTCTCTCTCTCTCTCTCTCTCTCTCTCTCTCTCTCTCTCTCTCTCTTTTCTTTAAATTCCTTTCACACACACACTTCCTCTTCCCAGATAAGAGCGTTATTTTTTTATTTTCTATTTTCTTGTTTTCCTTAAAGTTTCCGTATTTTCCTTTTTCTCTATCCTGCTTTTCCTGTGCTGCTACCTCCTCCTCCTCGTTCCCCTCCTCCTCCTCCTCAAGTCCACTTAAGGGATTAGTTCACTTATATGTATGAGGAAAACAATAACAACGGTGTAGAAAGAATTACACAAAGCGGAAATTATACACTACTACTGATTCTACCCATTTATGGAAGCTTCTTTCTTTATTCATTTTCTTGTAAGAGGAGAAAGGTGGGAGCGGCATTTGGCATAACATAAAAAAACAACTATAACAACAACAATAATAATAATAATAATAATAATAATAATAATAATAATAATAATAATAATAATAATAATAATAATAATAATAACAATAATAATAACAACACTTATAATACAATGCCACCCCCCGGATGGCGTGGGAATGATGGTCTGACACGCTCATTTCCTCACCGGCAAAGAAATTCACTTCCGAAAAACATGATTGGTCCACTGGTCCTCCAATCAGCAGCCTCGCTCAGGAGTCTATATATGTGGCTCAGGAGGGGGCCAGCGGTGGGTGGAGGAGGAGTAAGAGAAGGAGGAGGAAGAGGGAAGCGGAAAGAAGAGGAAGAAGAGAGGGAGGTGGAAGCAATCAGTGGAAGGAAGGGAGGGAGGGATGGAGAGAAAGAAGGAAAAACACTGTCACAAAGTTTTATATTTAAGACTTTGATTCTACTTCTTTTGTGGATTTATATCTCGATTCAGGTGTCCATTTAAACAGGTGTGGAAAGTACAGGTAAGGGGAGGGTTAATTAATAGTGGTGGCAGGTGCGGGTGGTAGGTGGGAGGGCGAGTATCTATGTAGTACAGGTAGAAGTAGTGTATTAGTGGGAGAAGTTCGTGGAGTGGAGTGGGTAGTAAGTACGTGCAGGTGGTAAATGGGGAGTACGTGAGACAGGTTGGTTGGTAGTGGGTGTGAGGTAGTGTTTTTTGGGGGGGAGGGCAGAGAGGGTTGTTGTGGTGGCGTTAGTGGGTGTGAATCGTTTGAGTGGTAGGTGAGGAAAGGGGTGAGAGAGAGAGAGAGAGAGAGAGAGAGAGAGAGAGAGAGAGAGAGAGAGAGAGAGAGAGAGAGAGAGAGAGAGAGAGAGAGAGAGATAAGAAAGAAAAAAGAGAGAGTGGTAAACATGAGGTGTAAGGATTAAGTCACTAAACCATTCACTCACTCACTCACTCACTCACTCAACCTGCAAATGATAAAATTAAAAAAAAAATCAACCAAACAATTCAGTCAGTTACCCAGTCAGTCAGTCAGTCAGGCACTCCAAGGAAGAGTAACCCATTCAGTCAGTCAAACAGTTAGTCAGTCAGTCAGTCAGTCAGTCTAAGCCAACCACCTAATCATCCATACAGTCTTTCCAGTCCCTCTTGAGTCCACGGTTCCAAGGTATACTTTTCCGCGCTGTCAGTCCGTCGATTTATGCTTCCCAGTTGGGCTGCGCGGGAGGCAGCGACCTGAGGCTGTGGTTACGTTGCTTCCTGTTGGCTGGCTGCTGGACACTCTAGATATAAGTTCTTCACGCTAGAGGGAGTTGATTGGGTGAGGGTTGGTTTCTCAAGTATCCTCGGCATTGTTTATAAAAGGGATGGAGTAAAAGAGTTATTAATGTAACTAAAATATACCTGCCTTCACCTGGTTCCGTTAATTAAGAGACAGGTGAGCAGGTTTGATGAGAGGGATTGCTGTTGTTGGTGTTGGTTTGCTTGTTGATGGGTGTTGTGGCGTTGTAAGTGCGTGTGCGTGTGCGTGTGCGTGGGTGAATGGGTGAGATAGTGAGAGAAGGAGAGTAGTAGTAATGGGCGTGGTGAAGAAGGGTAACAATAAAATAACCTTTAATGCCGAATCGTCTCTATTATCCTCCAGCCATAAACCGCCACATCCTCCAAGCCACGTGTTCAGGGCCTCACCTCTGCACGCAACCATCCCATCCACGCCTCCTCTTAAACCAACACCTCACTCTAAGTTCTCTCTCTCTCTCTCTCTCTCTATCTCTCTCTTTCTTTGTCTCCCATTCTCTCGTTCATTTTTCATCACCATACTTGCTAAAACACATTATCCTTGGGTTTGATCACGTCACACACACACACACACACACACACACACACACACACACACACACACACACACACACACACACACACACACACACACACACACAATTCCATACGACTGAAACACACTATCCCCAAAACACATATATTTTCCCTTTACGTTCGTTCCCTTCACCTGAACCCAACACTTCAATCTCTTATCACCTCCACACACCCACACCCACACCCACTCTATCTACAGCCTCCACTTTCTTCACCCAACCCTCGCAGGCCTCCACACATCATCTAAACCACTTCTACATCATCTACCTACACCTTGTTTACCTCGCCTTCCTCACATCCTCCGCCTGCTCACTGCCTCTCCGTTGCCTCTCCCTCAGCCTCTTTCCAGTACAAGATCCCCGGCGGCCACAAAGTTGAGTAATCTTTCGGTCATCGCTCGTACGCAGGAGTTAGCATCCTTCCTGCTCGTTACTTGAGAAAATATAGTGACGGGTGATGCTTAACGAGGTGGTGGTGGTGGTGGTGGTGGTGGTGGTGGTGGTGGTGGTGGTGGTGGTGGTGGTGGTGGTGGTGGTGGTGGTGGTGGTGAGGATGGTGCTGTTATGTAGATGATGTGATGTGGTGTGTGGTGTATGGCGTGTGTGTGTGTGTGTGTGTGTGTGTGTGTGTGTGTGTGTGTGTGTGTGTGTGTGTGTGTGTGTGTGTGTGTGTGTGTGGTGTTAGGAGAGATATAGTATCATAATTTTTTCTCTACGTAATGAATAAAATAAAAAGGAATAACAAAAACGAGACGCTTTCCACACAGAGGGAAGAAGAAAAAAAAACATAATTAATAAAATGAAAAATATTAAAATGTTCACCTCCTCGATCATCATTCCTTCCTTTCCCCGTCAAACCAAAACTAATTTGACTCCCTTTTTCACTTCTTTCTTTCTTCTTTGTCTTCTTCTATTCCTCTTATTCATCATCATTATCATTTCTTCTTCTCTTTTTCTTCCTCCTCCCCCCTCCCCCTCCTCCTCCTCCTCCTCCTCCTCCTCCTCCTGAGTTCCCCATATCAGTGGTGTTTACTCCCCTCAAGTGGTGGTGTTCAGTGTATACAAACGTGCGTCACTGGCATTAGCGTTCAGGTAAATACAGTACCAGCTCACCTGACGGCACAAGAGGAGCAGAAAGACGAAGAGGAGGAGGAGGAGGAAGAAGAAGAAGAGAAGGAGGAGGAGGAGGGAATAAAAGCAAGGAACCTAAAGCAAGAGTAGGGAAGAAGTTAAGAGGACGTTAAAATTTCAAAGAGAGACCTGGAGGAAGGGAGGGTAAGAAAGGAAGGAAGGAAGAAGGAGGAGAAGGAAGGGTCAGAAGAAAGAGAGGGTGAGAAGAGGAGGGTATACCGTGTGTGGGAAGACAGGAGAGTGATGAAGGAGAAGAGAGGAGTGAAACGGATGTTGATAAAAGGTTAGATATTACTGGATACTGTCGGTACGAAATAGAGGAGGAGGAGGAGGAGGAGGAGGAGGAGGAGGAGGAGGAGGAATTAGAGGAGGAAGAGAAAGCAAGCGAAGGTATATTTAAGAAAACATGGTAACCAGGAAAAAGAGGAAAATAATTCACTAGAAACAAGTGTTTGAGGAAAACTGAGTGACGTGACAATGTCTCTTGCAACTTTCTTATTCTTCCTCCTCCTCCTCCTCCTCCTCCTCCTCCTCCTCCTCATTTTAATCGCTTGCTATTTAATCTGCTTTTAGAATCTCTCTCTCTCTCTCTCTCTCTCTCTCTCTCTCTCTCTCTCTCTCTCTCTCTCTCTCTCTCTCTCTCTCTCTCTCTCTTTCTCTCTCTCTCTCTCTCCCCAAGCACAAGGAAAGAGAAAGAGAAGAAAGAAAGAAGAAGAGAGAGAGAGAGAGAGAGAGAGAGAGAGAGAGAGAGAGAGAGAGAGAGAGAGAGAGAGAGAGAGAGAGAGAGAGAGAGAGAGTTATATGCATACCATTCAGAGACACTCCCAGACACCCACAGCTATTTTTATCGTGAGAGAGAGAGAGAGAGAGAGAGAGAGAGAGAGAGAGAGAGAGAGAGAGAGAGAGAGAGAGAGAGAGAGAGTATAATATGTGTGTGTACATAAAAAGCGGCATTATTTTTCACCCCACTCAATAGAGTTATCTTACTATAAACTCGTGTAGCTGGGTACAAAATCTTTCTCTTTACTTGACCTTTAACCTGAGAGAGTAGTAAACGGCGTGCCCAAAGTAACGTTAGTAGTCTCTCTCTCTCTCTCTCTCTCTCTCTCTCTCTCTCTCTCTCTCTCTCTCTCTCTCTCTCTCTCTCTCTCTCTTTCTCCGCCCGGTATGTTAGTGTAAAGTTAGGATGAGGGGGAGGAGTAGGGAGTAAAAGGGAGTGAGGTTAAGAGGTTTGGAGGCTGTGTGTGTGTGTGTGTGTGTGTGTGTGTGTGTGTGTGTGTGTGTGTGTGTGTGTGTGTGTGTGTGTGTGTGTGTGTGTGTGTGTGTGTGTGTGTGTGTGTGTGTGTGTGGAGGGGAGAGGAGTAGGGAAGGTAGGGGGGAAGGGGAGCAGGGGAATAAGAGTAGGGGAAGGGGCTGGATTTTAGCAAAGGTCATAACAAAGGAGGAGAGAGAGAGAGAGAGAGAGAGAGAGAGAGAGAGAGAGAGAGAGAGAGAGAGAAGAAATGCTGTACTTCAGTTATGTTACTCACGTCTTGGGAATTATTTGAACAACAACCACCACCACCACCACCACCACCACCACCACCACCACCACCACCACCACCGACCCGACCACATCCTTCACCACTGCCATCATACATGCAATTGCGTTCATATTATCATTACAATTCTGTTTCATTCTGCAATCCTTCACGCAGTGTTAAATCTTTCACCTTGCAAATCATTACACAACTTCAAATACAAATCCATCACAATAAAAACATTGATTATAAAATGGTATACGTATTACATTAACCACAATATATGTCTGTGTTATTTTCACTCCTTATCTGTTTGTGTAAAAAAGAAAAACAGTGTATGTCTTATTTGTTTAAAGACACACAACAAAGCTTACATAGAACAAACACAAAGAAGACAAGGCTAGCCAGCACTCGTAACCCTACATAAAGCAGATCCCACACACACACACACACACACACACACACACACACACACACACACACACACACACACACACACACACACACACACACCATCAGTCATCCTCATCCACGTAGTACAGTACTTATCCTCCCTGCTCTTAAATCATTCCATTCACGTTATAATGAAATGAAAGAAGGAAAGAAAAACAAAAAAAAGACAATAATTGAAAACACATACAAAGTGGAAATTAAACGTAAAAAAGAAAGAAAGTCAAAAAGAAAGAAAAATAATAGTGAAGCAGTAGATTTCTTCCTCCTCAACACCTTTTAAAAAAATCATGTCTTTCTGATTGGCTCCACTGCTTCCTCTCCCCACCAATCACAGCAGAGGACACTAAACTTCTGTTATTGTAAACCCTTCGTAAAGTCGAGTGTTGGGTTTCCTCCAGTCAGACAGAACCGTGAAGCACAGGAAGGGAAGAGCAAGCACAAGGAGTGGACTGAAGAGTGAGGGGTGAGTGAAGGGTGAAGGTGAGTGAAGAGGGATGAGAGTGAGGGAGGGGAGAAAGAGGGGACTATATAGGTGGGTTAAAGAGAGTGAGGAATAGAAGTGAGGGTGTGAGGAAGTGGAGTAAGCGAGAGTGGGTTGGTTATGAGGGTAAGGAATAAGATGTGAGGGAAGGAGTCGTGTGGGTGAGGGTGAAGGGGGGGTGGAGGTGAGAGCAAGCATTAGATATGAACGAAAAAAGGAAAAATGAACGAAAGAAGGGATAAAAGTGGTAATTCCAAAGCGTGGTTAATAATCCTAAAAAAGCTATCAGTTAATAGGGTTAAAATTACCTACATTATTATATCAATCACTAAAATTTCCGCGATCATTAAAAAAAATGACAAAAAACAACCTTACCACCAACACAACATCTTATCTAAAAAAAACAAATAATGCATACTAAACACAAGATTAATTTCACCGCCATTTCCTCTCACAAGACTTTTTCCACTTCCTTTTAACATGTTCTTCACACAGGCGGAAAAATTCTGTATGAGAAGGAAATAATTTACACGATAACCAGGACAAGATGAGAGAACAAAAAATCTGGGTACATAATCTTCCAATCTCGCTGTCACTTTACGTCTTATCATTACCATCCAGAGAGAGAGAGAGAGAGAGAGAGAGAGAGAGAGAGAGAGAGAGAGAGAGAGAGAGAGAGAGAGAGAGAGAGAGAGAGAGAGAGAGAGAGAGAGAGAGAGAGAAAGAGCGGTTATCTGCACGCGTCATGGTCTGTATCGCTTGGTATCACCACCCAAGGCTCGGCCAAGCGTGGCTGATGCTGGGTAATGGCAGCTAATCTTGAGAGGAGACGATGATAATTGGGTGTGCATGGTGTTCCTATTATGGAGGCTACAACATATTATAAATCTCTCTCTCTCTCTCTCTCTCTCTCTCTCTCTCTCTCTCTCTCTCTCTCTCTCTCTCTCTCTCTCTCTCTCTCTCGCTCTCGCTCTCTTTATGTGAGTAAGAGGCAGTGTTATCGTCAGTCAGCGCCGGTCTCCCTCGCTCTTGTTGCCTGTCTCGAGAGGGGAAAGATAACTCATTCCGCTGCTCCTCACTCATGTCTCATTACTCACTCCCTTTAATGCTCCCCACGACTCATTCCCTCCCCCAGCCATTCCCCATTACAGAGCCGGTGTAGGACGACCCCTATTCATTGCACGGGTTTACGACTGGTTTAGTGTGTGTGTGGGTGTGTGTGTGTGTGTGTGTGTGTGTGTGTGTGTGTGTGTGTGTGTGTGTGTGTGTGTGCATGAGAGGGATACTAAAAACAGGCTGTCCTTTCACCTGTGGGTACCTTTTCATTACCGTCCCAGGCTGTTTGGCCACATAATTAGGGGGAGAAAAATCCAAGGTAGCCTACAGCCCAAGGTTAGAAATAGGAGTTTACATAATAAGGAGGAAGGCGAGAAGGGAGAAAAGGAAGGAAGGAAGGAAGGAAGGAAGGAAGGAAGGAAGGAAGGAAGGAAGGAAGGAAGGAAGGAAGGAAGGAAAGACGGAAGGAAGGAAAAGGAGAGTGGTCGCCGTGTGTGTTAGTGGAAACTTTCTTAAATCACCTGTGTTCTTGTGTTCTTCCATATAAGTTCTAAGGCGAAGTAAAGGTAATTTATAGCGTTTTCCCCTCAGCTTGTGTGTGTGTGTGGGTGTGTGTGAGGGGAGAAGAGAGATCAGAGTGTTAGAGGTGACTCGTATATGTCAGGTGTGCATATATAGTGGCAAGGAAGGGGAGGGTGTTGAGCATTGCAGGACAAGTGTTAATACCTATTTTAATGAGATGGTAAAGTAAGTAGCGAGGGGAGAAAGAGAGAAAAAATAGGAGTTTAGACGAGTAACTTGAACAAAAGGAAGGGAAGGAGAGAGAAAGGAAGCTGTACACAAGAGGAGGAGGGGAGATGAGAGGAATGGCGCAGGGAAAGATGGAAGAGAGAGGGATTTGTGCAAGGAGAAAGGGTGACAAGGGAAGGAGAGGGGAGAGGGATGGATGAGTGACGGAGGGAGGAGAGAGAAGAGTGCATGGCGTCCGGGTGTTCAGGTGAGCGTGGCGCCAGCACCTG